>JASVEL010012433.1:0-322722 GCA_032618575.1 Nicotiana noctiflora | reverse complement strand
TGAAATAGTAGGTAGTAATAGTATTGTGTCACAACTTACCAAAAGAGTGTCAAATCCAACAATATTCCTACAAGTACTATAAATAGCACTCATAATTTTCTGTCATATCTATCACTGTAAAATCGATCAGAGGTAAAATCGGTAACTGTAAAATCCTAAAGAGGTTAAAAAAGACAAAAAAGATGATAACCCAAAACTGGTGGCCGACCAAATTTATACGAACTGGGTAAAGATTTAGTAAGTAACTATTCAGTTCGTATATATCCAAAACATTCTGAAATTAACGGTAGATATTAAATGACCACCGTTTAATCCAACGGCTGATAATTCATACAGGGCTTCACTGAGCCCGTCATCCTCCCCCATAAATCTTCTCTTTCTTTTAGCCTCCATCCTCTTTTTTCTCTCTCAGATTCACCTATACTTACACACTCTATATCTCTATATTTTTATAGGATTATTATTATTATTATTATTATATAAATAAAAAGTGTGTATTTTTACGTGTGTTTTGTTTACTCTAGGGTTTGTTTGAGGTAAAGATGCAGAAGAACAACGGTACTGAATCTCAGGAAAATAAACAACAACCGCCACCGCAGCCTACGGCGTCACAGCCACAACAACAGGGGGTGAGTGGGGGAACGGTTGTACCAGTGGCGGCGGCGCAACAGCAGCCTTGGGTAGCGATGCAGTACCCGGCGGCGGCGATGGTAATGCAGCATCCAATGATGCCGGCCCCACATTATCCGCCACACTACATGCCGTATCATCCACACCACCACCACCATCTCCTCCACCATCACCCGCCGCCGCCTCACTCGCCGTCGCCACACCAGCAGCAAGGTGGAGGAGGATCTAATAATAATAATAACAATGAGAACCGAACGATCTGGGTCGGTGACCTTCTTAATTGGATGGATGAAGATTATCTACGTAACTGCTTTGCTTCCACTAACGAGGTTGTTCTTTTTTATTTTTTCTCATTTCATAAAGATGCTTATTTATATGGTACTCTGTTTTTTTCAACACGTAATTCATGTTTTTTTGTAAATGTATCTTGGGTATTATGTTTTTCGTTGATTAATTACAGTTGCCAAATGCGAATCTAGACTTATTTAATTGATTAATGAGTATATTGAATATTTAGCTAGCTAGCTAGCTAGCCGCCGTCACTCGGTTTTAATGTAAAATTTGCGCTCTTTGTTAATTAATTATATTGTACATGTTTTAAATTAGTGGCAGACGTGTTGATATTTTGGAGTAGATTGTTTGCATGCTTAGTCCATGCTTTAGTGGCTATGTTATCTTCCATATTAATTAGGGCATAAATTGCAGATTTATCAAAGTTCATATATATAGTCTTGCCTGCATGTTATCTAGAGGACATATTTAAGGCTAAATTACAGATTGCATTAAAAAATGGGGTAATTAAGGTAATTATATTATTTTTACTAGTAATTCTAATTTTAGCATATGGTTGCCAATAAAATGGAGCCTATCGAAAACAACCTCTCTGCCCTTCCAGGACAGGGTAAGGTCTGCGTACGCACTAGACCCCTCTTGTGAGAAATCACTCGGTATGTTGTTGTTGTCTCCAATAAAGGAGACAATGTTGATTTGAGTCTTGTGAGAAATCACTCGGTATGTTGTTGTTGTTGTCTCCAATAAAGGAGACAATATTGATTTGAGTCAAGAACTCAAGTTGGCAGCTTCTCTATCACTGCAGGGTGTTAGCTTTGGGATTATTATAAAAAGCTTATGTTCAAGGTTGAAATTTTTGCTACTGAATCCAAATTTTAGGATCCGGAAAGCTGTCAGCATTCTAAATTTCCTCATGTTGAAAATTGAAAAAATGCTTTCGAAGTTTCTACAGGATGTACGCTTAATTTTTTGCTCATATGGATTCATCATGTAAATCTCTATATAACCTCTCTGATCTGGTTGACATTAATGTTGTTTGAGAGGGTTAGACAATAATGCTGATAGCCAGAAAGTACAATTTTAACATTGTAATGCCTAAGGTTTCTAGGTAAGGTAGTTGGAAATTTCATGTTATAAAATTTTATTTTCTTTTTTGAAGTTTCGAACTTTGGTGTGTCAAAGCTTATCTAAACTCTCTATTTATGTAAGCTGGAATTTTCTTAAAAAGACGTGGAGTTATGACTTATGAGAAGATTATTATATAATCTTCCTTGAACAATTAGGTTACTGGAGTATAATAATCTTAAGTATGTAGTACTTATTAAATTTCCAAGTTCAGCTGTTAATGTCTCTTCAATAAGCAAGTTTAGTGAGGAGATAAGTAAAAGCATAAGAAAGTTTTTGTTGAAATGTCTATTTTTTCTTTGTTGTTGCCTTTTCGATATGTTTAGCAAAATTTGGAGACAACCATTAAAAATGCTAATTTTATGTAACTTTGATGCTATTCAGAACCTTCTGAGAAAGCACCTCCACCTGTCATTCTTTTGCTCATAAGGCTACTCTATACTGAGAACGTAGCACACAATAAAGGTTTTTGTCCATGTAATGAACAGGACAAATCATGCATCCAAGTTAGTGAACATTGACTCACTCTGGTGTTAAAATTGAATACCAAAAAGATGCTATTTAGTAAGTAATAACAGCACATAGATTCCTGGTAGCAGTTTAAGATATATTTATACCCGAAACAGCATCAGCAACTCTTGCATGAAGATGAAAATTTAGAGATAAGTATTGATGCCTGGCTCAAGCCAAACTTGACTCTGCCATATGGGGAAAAAAAGGAACGAACTGAAAGTCTTTAATCACATGATTTTCTTGTCAACTGATATGACTCTTGTTTGTGCAGGTTGCCTCTATCAAGGTAATTCGCAATAAACAGACTGGTTTCTCCGAAGGATATGGTTTTGTGGAATTCTTCACACACACAGCTGCAGAGAAAGTTCTGCAGACATATTCTTGCATGACAATGCCTAATGTGGATCAACCTTTCCGTCTGAATTGGGCTACATTCAGCATGGGTGACAAGCGAGCAAACAACGGTTCTGATCTTTCCATCTTTGTAGGAGATTTAGCTGCAGATGTTACCGATACCTTACTGCATGAAACTTTTGTGACAAAATATCCTTCTGTTAAAGCTGCTAAAGTTGTCTTCGATGCCAACACTGGTCGTTCAAAAGGATATGGTTTTGTAAGGTTTGGAGATGATAATGAGAGGTCTCAAGCTATGACTGAAATGAATGGTGTGTATTGTTCAAGCAGGCCCATGCGAATTGGTGCAGCCACACCACGGAAATCATCAGGATACCAACAACAATATTCTTCTCAAGGTAATGACCGATGTAGTTTTTGATATCTTTGCTGGCATAAGTTGTTAATATTCTCTCAAGTTTCTTTTATTTCTGAACAATAAACAGTCACACCTTTGTGAAGGAAAGAAAAACGAGTTGCCTAGTTACATCTTACAGCTGTTTACCCGTAAAAAGGGTGATAAGGAACTATGTTCTTACACATTTTCCTTTCACAAATGCTGTGAAGTCAAAAGTTAGTTCTTTCTTCTTTTAATTTTCTAATTTAGTAACTTCAAAAGAGTGTCACTGAATTTGGTTCCTCTAATCAACTTCCCACCTTGTCTTTGATATTTGTATACTCTTTCTTTCCGAATAAAGATTTGGACATAAAAGTGCCTTGCAATATCGTTCTTCAAAGTCAACCTTGAAGCATGCATGTTTTTCTACATTCTACATGGTTTAGCTAACAAAATTTAATTCTTGAAGAAGAGATCGAAGAGATGAACTCCTTTCTCACTCCAATTAGCCAGAAACACGCACTTCTTTCTTCTAGTTGTGTTTGTAACTGTCATCTTTGTTTGTAACAGTCATCTTTAGATGAAATTTTCACAATAAAAGTGATTGCTTAAGTTGGTGGCAGTATGTATCAGGTTGTTATTTGGCACGTAAAAGTGAAAGCATGAATGAGATTTCTTGTAACTTGATAAGTCATTTGTATTTTCTAGAGCAGGAAAGTAAATTAATGTGCTCCTTCCTTATTAATACATTAGGTTGTGTTTCCAATTTCACTTCATCTGCAGTTTTCCATAAGTTGCAGGTTGTTGGTTGTTTTTTCTTTTGCTGTTTTGTCGTAATTATAGTGTAAACTTTCAGATCATGGTTCGTTACTTATCAACAATGACTGTGAATGTTGTGATATTCATGTTTTTGGTTCTTATGGTATTTAATACTTGCGTCTAACTGCATTTGATAGGTGGATACTCCAACGGTGGACCAGCTCAAGGATCACAACCTGATGCAGATTCTACAAATACAACAGTTTGTTAACTAGTCCATTCTTTTTTCTTTCTTGTTTTTTAATTTTCTTGTCCCTTTGGCTAATCAATATTATCATAGATTTTTGTTGGAGGTCTAGACCCCAATGTCAGTGATGAAGATCTTAGACAGCCTTTCGCACAGTACGGTGAAATAGTTTCTGTAAAAATACCAGTTGGGAAAGGGTGTGGGTTTGTGCAATTCGCGAACAGGTAGCTTGTTGGTTTTGAGTTCTCTTCGTTAGGTATCTTATTAGAGACTAAATGTTTAGTAACAAATCTCCATAATTTGTTATGCCAGGAATGATGCAGAGGAAGCCTTACAGAAGCTGAACGGAACTGCTATTGGCAAGCAAACAGTGCGTCTTTCTTGGGGACGAAACCCCGCAAATAAACAGGTATTCTTTCTTTCATCACCTGTTTATCTCTTCTCTGTTGATTCTTTGAAGTGTTTGTCTTTGGATAAAGTAGAATCTCCAAAGACAGCCGAGCAGATGCTTAGGACAAGTCATGAATGCAGTTACTAGCACCTGTCACGTCTCATAGTTACTATTATCCAACATTTACTTGACTTGAACTTTTAGTTACGCTTGTTGGTAGAAGTGGGAATATCTACTATTCAGTAAGGTTATCTGAATTTTAATTACTGTTCCCTCCGCGTCTTCGGAGGGGCTTTTGATATGTGTAACCTCTGATAAATCATCTGCAACCAAACAAGCTGCTTTGCACCGGATTCTCTTTGTTGCATGACCTCTTTGTCTCTGCTCTGTTGCTTCTTTTAATTTTATGTCTGGAGAAAAAAATCTCCAGGACAGATGAACAAATGCTTAGAACTTGTTGTTACCAGTGGCTAGCATCTGTACCTCTCGTAGTTATTCTAGTGTCCAACATTCGCTTGACTTACAGAAACTTTAAGTTATGCTTGTTGGTAGAAATGGGACTATCGATTATCATATACGGCATTGAGAAAGCACTAGGGTGTTGAAGTAATATATTGTTGATCATATGCAGTAAGGTTATCAATTTTCTTGCTCCGCCCCATTCTTTTGAGGGTAGCGGGAGGCTATTGATATGGAATCTCTGACAAATTGCACCTATTAAGGTGTTAAGCACCAGATTCTTTAACATGTCTCTTATCTTTGATTGTATTACTCAAATCTCCACCTATGGAATATTGCAGTCAAGAGGGGATTTTGGAAACCAGTGGAGTGGGCCATACTATGGGGGACATTTTTATGATGGTTATGGGTATGCATTCCCACCACAGCATGACCCAGGGATGTACGCTGCAGCTGCTGCTGCCTATGGGGCTTATCCGATGTACGGGACTCACCAGCAACAAGTGAGCTGAAAGATTGCACCTGAGTTCCTCTGCTTGAATGGTGAATGTGCTCAATCTCTTTGTTTCAAGCAAGGAATGTGGAATTTAATGATTCCCTCCAAATGAGGAGTGGAACTGAATTTTGACTTGGATGTGTTAGTCTCCTAGGGATTCTATTAAACATTAATTTAGAAGTTTGGACTTAGACGTGAAACTTCTTGAATGGAATAAATGATCTTACAGTGGTATGTTCTGTACTTCAAAAAGCAAAATGGTGCTTGCATCGTACAGGGAAGACCATTGTACTTGATGGTGGCGAATTCAGGATTTAACGATAGTGTTTTGAGTTGGGAGTTGAAAGTGTGGATAATAAAAAGTTGTTAGTTGAATGTACGGACACTAAAGTGTATATATCAACTCTATACACTTGGCAGGTTCTAAGGATAACAACTGACGGGGAAGACATGATTGGTATGAAATAATTTAACAAGAGATAAATGATACTCCTATTATTGCCCTGCTTTTATTATGGGAAGTATATTTATTATTGTCTTCAGCCAACATCACTTATCAAATGCTTGGTTTGCGCACATGTTAACAAGAGAGGACATCTATTTGCTGTAAGGATATAATTTCTTTTCACTCAGCAATATGCATCACATAGTTTCAGAAAAATCTCACGGATGAGCTCCTCTTTTTTCATTTTTCCAGTGATTTAACGTTAGTAAAAAGTAAATAAAAATGCATAACAGAAGTAGAATTAGCACAATATACTGCGCGGATGACCATGTAAGCGTGGTGGAGTGCAAGTATTCATACATTCTTAATTAGAGATTTCAAATTTTTACTAGGAATGGAGTCGCTTGACTAGGGAGTATTTTACCTCAAAGAAGGGATGTATATGAATCTGTTTCGATTTTTATCAAAGATCAAATCGCACCAAATTATCGATTTGGACTTGTTCGGTTTTGGCCCATTTTTCGGTTTTTTTTTCGGATTTTTGTTACTTAAATAGTATTTTATTTATTTTATTAAATTTCTTATAATTAAATATATATTTGGTAAAATTTTAAAAATAAAAAAATATATTATCTGTTAAAATATTTTTATGAGAAAATTTTCTTAGTAACAGGTAATAATTATTATTTTAGTCGAGAATAATTTTTATCGATGTACACTTTCGAGTTTAACCGAATTTAGTAATTAAACGTAAAAATCAATATGATACCTAAATAATAATATTAATCACTTTAAATTCGAAAAAGATATAAAAATTTAACAGACGTTAACATATAAATATGGAAGAACAAAGAGATTATGCATTTCGTTACATAACAGTGAAAAGAAAGTGATCATACAACCCATTATTTAAGATTAATAAATGAAATAATTTCACATTAGAACAATTGGGCTCCCTACTTTTCAATTTTATAGCCTACATTTCAATTTACAACCAACTAACCCAAAAATAGTAGAGTAAGATCCAACATCCAACTAACCCAAAAATAGTAGAGTAAGATCCAACATCCAACTCCAATAGGTTTTCAAAATTACTATTTAATTTTTAAAAACGATTTCTCAAGCTTTTAAGTTAATTTTCGAATCAGTAACTATAACTCAAATATTAGTACAACAAATCAAATTCATTTGGGTGGTGAAAATTAAATTTTTAACAAGCTTAAATACGCGGTTTAAATTTTAAATTATTTAGTGAGAAATTTGAAGTGGGTGTTATTTAGACTTGTTAGAAATAGTATAAGAAAATTGTATATAAAATTTGAAGCAAGAATTGCAACTGAAAATCGTGGAAGAAGTTCGTCTACAAACGCTTGTATAAAGATGTATAAAAGTATATAGTAGTGTATAAGTTGTGTTTCTACACTCATATACGCTATTATACAAGATTATACATAGTTATACAAAAAACTGACCTCGTCTTCTTCCTAGCTCTTTTTTGAAATTTAACTCAAGTCTTACTCAAATCTACTCCAAATCACTTCAAATTTAAATTTTGAATTCGTTTTGATATTTTCAATCAACTGGAATAACACTCAATCCAAACAACTAACAAATTCAAAAATACTCATCTTCGAAAGCAAAGCTTTGAATGGTCTTCAATAGTGGGACTTCTCCTCTTTAATTTTCTACACTGTAATCAAGTGACACAAGAGGAGAAGTGGAATACATGTTCCCTTGAATCATATGTAGAAGATGTGAGAAGAAGAGATAGTGAAAGTAATTTAACTCCGTAGATGTTAGAAGTAATGGTTGTAAAAACACATATTTTGAATTTGCTAGTGCTTGTACAATGTGGGCTAGGTCGGGTAAAACTTAAAAATATTGGCCATTTTTTATTATGGTGTGAAGTCATGTGTATTTTCTCATAATACTTTCATAATAAATATGGAGCACTTCATATTCTACTAAATATTATACCCCATAAGTGAATCCCAAATATTTTTAGACATTTTTTTAAAAAAAAATCTATATAAAACTATAAAAGCTAAAACTTACATATTTATATGTCGACTTAGTTCAGATTTTTTATTCAATACCCAATCAAATAAAACCAAATTAAACCTAGCCGGATTTTTAATTGGTTCGATTCGATTTTTTGATTTGGTGCAGTTTTCGGATTCGGTTGGTACACCCTTACCCCAAAGTAGAGATTTCTGATGTGAATCCATACTAGTCTAGTCGTAAAATAGGTATCGGACGTCGAACTGAAAATTTTAAGAAAAAAAAAATGAATGGTGGAGGAATAATTGGTGCAATGCAATGATCTTCATCTGAAAAAAAAAATATTACCACACCGGTTAATTATAAATCAATTGCTCTATATTTTAGCAGACATAATGCAGTAGTTGTCACCACAATGTGGTATCATGAAATAACACCCAACATGAGTGTGTGTGCCATTAAATCTGGTGATGAAAATATTCACTACCCGCACCAAAGATATGTCGAAAATGATTAGCCAAGAGATTGAAGCCACAATTGTTGACCTGGCTAGGGATGAAGAAGTAATGGATGTAAATGCTACGAAGGAGGAAATGTACAAGCTTAAGCAACAAAATGGCCGAAATGTACCAGGCCTGGGCGAAAGGACAACCCTTACCCGCATATCCTGCTAGTTCCTCCACCAGTTCAAACACAAGACCCTTCTACCGTAAATTCATCCCCTGCCTACCCTACATATCCACCATATTATGCAACCACTTCTCAAACACCAGTACCTCCTCCACCACCAAAACAAATCCCACTACCACCACCACCAGTTGCTCATGTGTATGTGGCTCCTCCACCAGCAACATTACACAAGTCTTCAAGTGAACCTTTGTTTCACACCCAAGACAACCACTACTATCCACCGGAACCTACTTTTATACATCATGAGCCTTGCCCTTACACTCCTCTCATTGATATATCCGAGGAAAAGAAACCTCCAAAGAATCCTGAACAGGAGGAAATGATTGGTAAAGTAAAAAGTCTAGAATAGTTATTCCGGAATATGCAAGGTCTCAGGGGAAAAGTAAGTGTGGCTTATAAAGACCTATGCTTATTACCAGAAGTCGAGTTACCGGCAAGTTTTAAATTGCCAAAGTTCGATCTTTATAACGGTCATGGTGACTCTATGGCCCACTTGAGAGGATTTTGTAGTAAAATGAGGGGCGCCGGTGGAAAAGACGAATTGCTAATGGCATATTTCAGTGAGAGCCTTAATGGATCAGCCTTGGAGTGGTACACGAGGCAGGATCACACTCATTGGTTTACCTGGGATGACTTAGCCCGAGCCTTTACCAATCACTTTTAATGTAATTTGGAGATTGTTCCTGACCGACTCTCCTTGATGAAGATTGAAAAGAAGCCAGGAGAGAGCTTCAGGGAATACAGATTTAGATGTAAAGAGCAGGCCGCAAGGATCTATCCACCCATGAAAGAGGGTGAAATGATGGATTACTTTTTGCAAGATCTAGAGACCACGTATTATGGACACCTGGTGTCATCTATTAGAAAGACATTCAATGAAGTTGTCAAAATGGGAAGTATGGTAGAAGAGGGCTCGAAGTCTAATAAGATTATGAGCTATTCAGAAATAAAGGCTACAACCCAAGCCATCCAGACTGGCACTGGAGCGGTTCTGGGAAAGAAGAAGAAAGAAGAAGTAGCTGTGGTAGAAGGTAGGACATGGTCCATGGGTCCTTCCCCTTACTATCATCAACCCTGTCCACATCACCAACCTTACCCACATACACCATATAGACCGCCACAACATTATTATCCACCTCCCGTTCACCATTTTTCAGTCCATCATGCCCAAACTTACCCTCAACCACAAGCACCATGGAGTGCACCCACTTCTCACAACACCTATCATACACAAAATACATACTCACCTCCCAAAACATACAGAAATCCTGGTGGAACTGGCTTCCGCCCAAACCCTGCTACCAGAAATGGTAGATTGCAGAAGAAAAAGACTTTCACTCCATTAGAAGAATCCTACACCAGTCTATTCCATAGGCTGAGGCTGCTTGGAGTTCTAAACCCTATTGAACCAAAAATCCCAAATCCACCACCAAGGAACCTGGACCATTCCGTCAGTTGCGAATATTGCTCAGGAGCTCCGGGTCACGATACAGAGAAATGTTGGCACTTGAAGACTACTATTCAAGAACTCATTGACACGAGGAGAATTGAAATGCAGGCTCCCGAAAATCATAATATTACGCATAATCCCTTACCAACTCATCATGAGGCTCACATGATTGAGTTGGTACAGAGGGTAGGGTGCAAAAAACCATCTCAGACGGTAATGATAATTAAAGCAAGTGCAAGTAAAATAGATGAGAAGTCAATTGGTGGGCAAGCGGTGGTTGCAGCGGAACAAGTGGTTAATGAGCTAGTGTTGATAACAAAACCAGAGCCTGTGAAAGTAATAGTACCACGGGCAATTGTAAAGCCCGTGTTGGTTGTGAAGAGTGCTCAAGCAGAACCAGTCATCATTAAACCTGTAACTTAGTTGCATGCTGTAGATGCAAAGGTTGTCCCATGGAACTATAATAAAGTGACTGTTATGTATTGGGGAAAAGAAGTCAGGGATGAAATATGTGAAACTCATGGTTTGACAAGATAGAGGAGGTGTTCTTCCTATGATCAATTAGGAAAAGCTAGAACAGCTAGGGACAATCCAGCACAGGTGAAAAAAGCTGTCACTGAGGAGGAAGCCGAAGGATTTATGAGAAAAATGAAGGCACGGGATTACTCAATAGTGGAACAACTAAGGAAAACACCGGCGCATATCTCTCTATTATCTTTGTTAATCCATTAAGATGAACATCGCTGGGTGTTAATGAAGATCTTGAATAAAGCACATGTTCCCGAGAAAATTACTGTGAACCATCTTGAAAAGATTGTGAACAAAATTTTTGAGGTGAACAGGGTGACATTCTCTGATGATGAATTTCCAGTGGAAGGAACTGAACACAACGGATCCATGTACCTTACTGTAAGATGCGAGGATTCCCTAGTGACCCGGGTGATAATTTATAATGAGTCGAGTGCCAACATTTGCCCCCTGTCTACTCTAGAGAAGCTCAAGATCGATAATGAAAGAATTCACAAAAACAACATCTGTGTACGAGGATTCGATGGTGGAGGGAAGAATACTGTGGGAGACATTGTGCTAGAACTTACAATTGGGCCTGTAGAATTTACGATGGAGTTCCAAGTATTGGATGTTTCCATGTCTTACAATCTTTTGTTGGGCCGATCATGGATCCACACTGCAAAAGCTGTGCTATCTTCATTACACTAGATGGTTAAGTTTGAATGTGACCGTCAAGAGATCGTGGTCCACGGGGAGGACAATTGTTGCAATACTATTACACCTTTTGAGGAGGTCGAAGATGATAAGGGCCCTTGGGTGTATCAAGTGGTAGATACAGTGCCGGTCGCTAAAGTCCCGGAAGGTGGGCATGTTGCTGTGCCTATATATCAAGTAGAGGTAATCAATTCAATTCACAGTTCTGGAGGGCATTTCAGCGGGAGCTGGGTACGCAGGTAGAGTTGAGCACAATATTACATCCTCAAACAGACGGACAATCTGAGCGCACTATTCAGATCTTGGAGGATATGTTGTGCGCCTGTGTGATCGATTTTGGAGGTTCATGGGATGGGTTTTTTCCACTTGTAGAGTTTGCCTACAACAACAGTTATCAGTCGAGTATTCAGATGGCCCCGTATGAGGTAGACACTGTAGATCTCATATGGGATGGATTGAGCCTGGTGAGGCTAGATTGTTAGGGACTAAGTTAGTTCAGGATGCTTTGGAGAGAGTGAAGAGGCTTCGCGCAGCACAGTCACGCCAGAAGAGTTATGCGGACCGAAAGGTTCGAGACGTGTCTTTCATGGTTGGCGAGAGGGTTATGTTGAAGGTTTCACCCATGAAGGGTGCTATGCGGTTCGGGAAGAAAGGGAAGCTGAGTCCCAGGTTCATTGGCCCTTTTGAGATACTTATGAGGATTGGATAAGTGGTATATGAGCTTGCTTTGCCACCCAACTTGTCCAATGTGCATCATGTATTCCATGTGTCTATGCTCCGGAAGTATGCTGGGGATCTGTCTCATGTGTTGGACTTCAGTTCGATTCAGCTTGATGATGATTTATCTTATGATGTGGAGCCGGTGGCTATTCTGGGTCGACAGATTCAGAAGTTGAGGTCCAAGGATATTGCTTTAGTAAAGGTGCAGTGAAGAGGTTGGCCCGCGGAGGAGGCTACTTAGGAGACCGAGAAGGAGATCCAGAGTAAATATCCTCACTTATTCGAGACTCCAGGTATGTTTCTTGACCCGCTCGAGGACGAGCATTTGTTTTACTTGGGGAGAATGTGGCGACCCAGTCCATCGTCACCTGTGTTACCGCCCAGTTATTCCCGTTATATGCTTGTTCATGTTTCAATATATATATTTGGTGAATTTGAGTCAATTCGGATCGAGTCTGGTAAGAAATGTGATAAATAGTCTCTTTTATGAAGGAATAGTTTGAAAAAGTCAACTGGGCATTGACTTGTGAGTTAAAGGGCTCGAAATTAAATTTTGATGGTTGAGTTAGATTTGGGGGATCATTTGTGACTTAGGAGAGCGGTCAGAATTGAATTTGGAGGTCCGGTGTAGAAATAGACTTGAAATGGTGAAGTTTGAATTTTGGCGAATTCTGATTGATAGGTGAGATTTTGATCTAGGAGTCGGAATGGAATTCCGACAGTTGTAGTAGCTTTGTTAGGTGATTTTGGATATGTCTGCAAATGCTTTAGGTCATTCGGACATCGTTTGGTCGGGTTTTTGATTGGATGTATGTTTCGGAAGTTCTAAGGAAAATTAGGCTTGAATCTTAGGTAATTTGGTAATTTTTGTGCTTAAGGGCGTGTTTTAATGATTGGATCTTGTTCGTGTGGTATTTTAGAGTGGGTTTGTATTTTTTGTTGAGGTACGGGGGGCCTGTGGATGGTTTCGGATGGTAAAAGAAGTTTGGAATTTTGCTTCAAATCATTTTTACTGTCAGTTGGTATTTCCGCTTCGGCGGAAGAAGGACTATAGAAGCGGAATATGGAGCGCAGGTGCGAGTTGGTTTGGGTAGTGGAGTTCCGCAGAAGCGGAACATGGTCCTCGTAAGCGATTCCGCAGGAGAAGAATTTTTATTGCAGAAGCGGTCATGGGTCGTATGGGTTAGATCGCAGAAGCGGTCGTTAGTCCGCATAGGCAGAATTGCAGAAGCTAATTTATAACCGCAGAAGCGGTTTGGGAATTTAAGTGAAAGACCGCAGAAGCAGTCAGTTTGTTGCGGAAGCGAGGCCGCTGAAACAGCTAAGGAGCCGCAGATGCAAAAGCGTCACAGGGTTTAAGGTATTAGTTATTCGAAATTTAAGTAGTGTTAAAAATATTTGGTGCATCGAACTAAGAGAAGAATTAGGCGATTTTGAAGAGAAATTCATGGAGTATCATCTGGTAAGGACTCTTGGACCTAAATTATTTTATTATATTGATAAAACATAGATTTAATCTTTGAAATTGGAGGAATTAAGGTGTAAAAATGAAAGATTTTGCATGAAGCCTAAGAAATAGAAAATTGATGATTTGAATGGGCAAAGATTTTGATTAATTTTATATGTATGGACTCATGGCGAGACTAGGATTCTAACAATGAAAATATTTGTAATTTTTTGAGAAGCGGGCCCGTGGCTCAGGTTTTGGCAACTTCGTGTTTTTGGGTATTTTTCGAGTCATTTCGAGTGGGTTATGATCCATTAGCCTATTTTGATGTATTCTTGTTGGTTTTGATCAGATTTGGCACCCGAGGAAATAGATTTATGAGGAAAGCGCAAGGCGAGTTAGGACTTTGGCCGGTTCGAGGTGAGTAGTAGTCATGAATGATATATTGAGGGTTTGATACCTCGTATTTGCACTATACAATGCTATGTTGAGATGGAACATGTGTCGTGTGATGAGCGTAGTGATATTGTGACTGGGATTCAGACTTAGTCCATCCCGATTGATGGTTTAATGTGCATATTGACTGAGACTGAGCTTATATTTGTATATTTGGGCTAGTTGCCATGTTTGAGGCATTGTGCCGATCTGTAGAACCTTAGGGAAGCCTGTGGAGCTAAATGACCCCTATACCTGTTGAGCACATACTCTTAGTCGTACTCTTAGCCGTAAAGCATAACATGAACCAATATTAGAAATTGAACTCTAAGTGAAAATACCTAGGGTTGAATACCCTGTTCTAGCTAAGTGGGCCCGAGAGGCCAAGTCTATATTGACTGAGAGGGGTCGAGGACCCATGGTGAGGTATTGATATATATATACCGGATCGGGCTGCATGCCGCAACAGTATATATATTTTCATGTATTGGATCGGACTGCACGCCGCAGTATTTTATATATGATATATATATGGATCGGACTGCACGCCGCAGTGATTGCATGCCACAATGATATATATGTGGATCGGACTGCACGTCGCAGTATTATAGCGCTTGGGCTGAAGGAGGCCGTCCAGAGTCTGCATACACCCCATGTGAGCGCAATTATCTATATTATTGGGTCGGTCTGCACGCCGCAATATTATATCTATTATATTGGATCAGGCTGCACGCCGCAGCACTATATATATTATACTGGATCGGGCTGCACGTTGCAGCAGTATTAATTAGAATCGATCTGCGCGCTGCAACAATGTTGGGTTTATGTGAGACAGTAGTAACATAATTAGTAATTGTTATTTGTAGGACCTAATGCATATTATGATACTGCAAGGGGCCCTACGTGGCGCGAATCCATATATAGTCGGACTCCAATGTGGATATCGGACACCGGATAAAAAACCAAAAAAAAAATTTGAGCACACAGAAAAAATAAATAAAAATAAAGGATCAACTCCAAATTTGGAGGGCCAAATATGTAAATATAGTGTGACATACATTTACGAAAAGTGGGACCGGGAAAATATATTAAACAGATCCGGAGTGATTCTGTGATATGATAAGCAAGAATATACAATTCTAAACTTAACTTTTGCCTCACTAAAAGAGGAAAAGAGGATACTCTAATTAACTTATTTAAATCCTTTTATTACTAATTACTAATGAATGCCCCTACATTATTAGTAAGAGACCCTACTTTAATTTTGCTTTGCATGTTCTTTGACAACAAGGAGGAGCCAAATTTAGATCTGTTGCATCTTGGGGCACACACCTGAGATCCTAACCAATACTTTCACCACTATTTAATGTATTTACTTACATCTTAATCTAAACAAAACCTTGATATTAACCGTCGGATAAGATGTTTCCCATTCCTTCATTAAAATCTACGGTCTAAATTCAAGCTTTCATTATCCCGTAGAGCAGCTGATGATAACAGTAAAGCAGAATACCATCATTGCCTATAATGGTCGGTAGGTCACAGCAGATAGTGGGCCCTATTTGTTGTACACGTGTCATAAGTAAAATTCTTATCCTTTTACATGTGCCATGTGTCCAGAAAAAACTACCACTCTGTTAATCAATAGTACTGAGTGAGTACTAATCAAATACTCCAATTAAATTAAACCTTTTCTGATTACTGAAGAAAAGTTGCGGTTTAAAATCGGTTACAGGCTTACAGCTGGCAGTCGTCAGAGCAACACGTTCACAAAATGTCGAAGCTTTCTCTCTCATCCTCCTCTCCTCCTCCGGTGACGCCGTCTTCTTCCACCTCGCAGCAGCGGCGGAGTTGCTTCCGTCGTTCATTCAGAGTCGGCGCGTGTGTTTCACTTTCTTCGGTTTCCTTTTCGTGTTCGAAGCAGCCGAAAGTTGTTGTCACCAGAGAACGCGGCAAGAACGGCAAGCTCATGAATTCTCTGGTACTCAATAAGAATTTCAACTTTCCGGTTATATGCTTATTCTTTTTTCCTTTTCAGTTTAAATTTGGTTTTCATGAATAATGTTGAAGTTCTAGGGTTAATGATTGTTGCGAGATATAATTTTTTTGCGTAGGCTATGTTTTTGTATGTTTGCCGTAGCTACATTGGGATAAAGGAAGTGACACCTTAGATGTTTGATCAAATGCTTAAACAAATTAAACTGTAGCTGCTGATCACTTGCATTTCTAGGATGAGTACGATAGAGTGGTGAAAGGAAACAGTAAACTGCAAATTGGCCCGTCGAAAAGAAAAAAACTGCAAATTAGTCTTAAAATAAAGTGGAGTTTGGTTTAGCATTTTCATGAGGGACTAGGCATAGCTTAGAAGAGAGCGTGTTCATAAACTTGATTCAACAAAGTCATCGGAAGGATGTGGTAAAGAGCATAGAATCATGTGCAGAGCCTAGAGCATAGAATTGGAAGGATGCGTTCTGGATTTTCAATTTGGTGTGTTTGGTATGAAGGAAATATTGTTCAAAAGAATTTGAAGAATAAGTCATTTTCTGGTGTTTTCTTGCCGGAAAGAGGCGTAATTTCAGCTCTTCATACCAATGCTTCAATATTACTTAGACATTATTATCAATCTTTAATACTCAGAGATTTCATAAAGCATTATCCAATTTGATAGCACTATTATCAATCTTTACTAATATTTTTTGCAGGAGATATTTTCCACTCTACCAAACACCGGAAAGTATTTTCCAAAAAATGACTTACTTTTCGGAAAATGTTTTTCTGTCATACCAAAAACACATGTTCATGAATGGCCTACAATGCCTTTTTGTTTGCTTTCTATTTGGGGAAAAGAAAAGGAGTGATAGAAATTTCAAAAGAATTTCTCGAGTCACGTGGTTATCTCCTTGTGAGATAGATAGAAATGATTTTAATGAAGTAGAAAAACAATGTATCCATAAAAAGCATTTAAGAAATCGTCATGAGCAAGAGAAGGTGAGTCAAACAAGTTTTTAATCAGACACAATTTCTAACACCAAAGGTCATGGTGATCTAAACTTGATAAATGTGGGGCAAACGACTTTTTAGCATGGATGTCTATCTAGGAAGTAGTAAATGTAGTACAATAATTATACTTTCCCTCTTTTCTTGATTACAGGCCAGACATGGAATTGATTGTCTTGAGCTTCCTCTCATTCAGCACATGCATTTACCTGATCTAGGCAGGCTCACTTCTGTATTAAGTGGTAGGTTTCTTGCTATCCGTGCATTGGCTTGAAAATCTTTGTTCATATTTACTTGCCCAAGATTAAGCGTTGAGCATCAGGGTAATTTTTTTCTGTGGCATTTTCCATTTCCCTTCATTGCACGAATTAATTTCTACTATTGGCTTTGATTTGTTTTAGAAAATATTCTATCTACAGGCAATCTGTTTTCAAGGTTAGATTGGTGATCTAGAAGTCTGAAATTATAATTTTAAACAGAGTAAATTGATGTTCTTTTCTTAGAATATAAATTTTCTAGAGCTCTCAAGGTCAAATGACATTTCTTATGATCCTACATGATTATCCTTTGTTGAATGTGTAAAACCAAAACTTTCTAAGCACTAACATTTCTTATTTATGGATTGTGGCGGTTTTTTTTGTTGTGTGTGTGTGGGGGGGGGGGGACAATACCCCTTTTCTGGTCTTCCTCTTGATGATATTGGCTTCAAACGAGACTTACGGACTTGGGCAATGTTTTGAGATGACATTTTTGGAATAACAACATACGACGCCTTCAGATACAAAATTAAGTGAAGCCATTGCTTTACGATATTGCCATAGGCTATAGCAATTGGAAGCAGACAAGCTAAGTTGCACTTCCATTACTTTATTGTTATTGCTATTGCTGTTTAAGTACTAATCAAACTGCCATTGCTATATTACCCAAGGCTATCGATATTGTACACTTAAAATTAGACCCATTTGGTACTTCCACGAATTACTATATTATTATTTCCATTGCTGAAACTAGTACTACCTTTTACTACT
Organism: Nicotiana noctiflora; assembly: GCA_032618575.1. Lineage (NCBI taxonomy): Eukaryota > Viridiplantae > Streptophyta > Magnoliopsida > Solanales > Solanaceae > Nicotiana > Nicotiana noctiflora. Next base: position 304,644 of record JASVEL010012433.1, on the reverse strand, counting down.
TCCTCTCATTTGTGAAATTCACGAATGCAACAATTGAGTATTAACACAAGCTTGAGTGCGATCATTTAAAAAACAAAAAACAAGCTTTATTGCGGCAGTAGCCAAGGTATGCATTGCATGAAACCTACCTTCCCTCCTTGAGACTATATGAAGTTCTAATTTTTCAGTTATACCTATGTTTCTAAAAGTTGGGGTGGGTTTTATTTCCTTCTCATGAGCAAGCTATACTCTTAGTTACTAAATAAATTATGCTAGATGATTAATAAGAAGAATATTTATGCTTCAAGAATAATGACATATTTAGGCTTAATAGAAAAGGAATTTCAATAAACATGAACAATATATTAGACAAGTGAAAAGGAATGTTACTCTTTAATATCACTCAAATGGCCCCACAAAAAGTTTACAGCAAAAACGTTGAACAATATTTCTCTCACTTGCATGGGTATCTTGCATACCTCTGCACATCCATTATAAATTACTACTGATTGGTGTTCGGTTATAATTCACAGCGAACTATATCAGCAAACTTTATGACTGTGAAGTCTTCATTTCACATATGTTTTCTGGTGTCTTGAATGACACTAATGTTCTTTCTCCTTTCTTCTTGTGATAGCAGACACCACGTTTGACTGGATTATCATTACTTCACCAGAGGCTGGAAAGGTTTTTCTTGATGCTTGGAAGTAAGGGCTAGGTTGAAATTTTCCATTAAGGACTGTTAATCTTGTCTTAAGTTCTTCACCTTGTGATGTTGAATGACTAATTTATCCTTTTGACAAGTCTTTAATACCGTTCCTCTGTTGGGTAAAATCTCTGTGAGGTTTGCTTTAAAAGTATAAAAATGCTGAGCAGTATACAAGACCTGATTTAATTTGAGTCATCTAGTGTTTGAATTGTCTGTAAAACTAAAGTCACTGAAGTGTTTGAATTGTTGCTGCTTGCTTGTGTAGACAAATTGTTGTTGTTATTTTATTTATTTTAAATTTTGAGCAGCTCTTTTTTAATTATTCTTTCAGAAAGTTTTAGAACTTATCTACTTGTTGAAGATGTTTCGTTCGACTCCGTAAGCTAAGATGCAAATACTTCCTATATGTTATGGTTGGTTGTTCTCATATTAAGTCTTGATCATCCCCTAATTGATATGGACCTTTATGTGAAACAGTTTTAGTATGAACCTTCCTTCCATTGTGGACGTATTCCTTGAAGAAGAATAGAAGCTTGTATAAAAGATTCTCAGTAGATTGATTGTCAGCATAGACAATTAGCAAAAAATCATTAGTGTCTACAGTAGTGTGTACTTATGTTGTCAGGTGATGTTTTTTGAATAAAATGGTACAAAAATTTAGTTCCCAGAAAAGATGATTGTGTACTATCTATGCTTTCCATTACAGTTAATTTCTTCATAGAAGCCTCAGATTATTTTAGCTGCCTAAATGATCTATATTTGCTTTTGCACTATCTGGTTCCCTCATGTTTCTAATTTACTACATAGAGCTGCTGGGACCCCATCTGCCCGAGTAGGTGTCGTTGGATCTGGTACAGCCAGCATATTCGATGAAGCTGTTCAGTCTTCAAAGCAGTATCTTGACGTGGCATTTACACCATCTAAGGGTATTGAGCCAATTTTTCACTTTCTCTTTGACATTTAAATAGCCGAGGGTCGATTGGAAACAGCCTCTCTGCCCTATCGGGTAGGGGTAAGGCCTGCGTACATATTATCCTCCCCAGATCCCACCCTGTGGGACTATACTAACTATACTGGGTAGCTGTTGTTGTTGTTGTTGTTGTCTTTGACATTTAAAACATAGCATACGCCACAAACATGTGCGTCGGGGCTGACACTTGTATTTGTCATTTCATTTAGACCCCTTGTATTTGCAGAAAGTGTCAAATGAAATTTTGACTGATATTTTCTTTTTCGTCACTGACTGAAAACTTCTTTTTGATTGCATTTTCAGCAACTGGTAAGATTTTAGCTTCAGAGCTTCCAAAGAATGGGAATGATAAGTGCACTGTTCTCTATCCTGCTTCAGCAAAAGCGGGCACTGACATTGGTGTGCATGATATTTCTCCTTCTCTTTATATTTCTGTCTCTCCTCATTCTCCCATTCATCCAATTTTTTTTACAGAAATCTCTTTTTCTTTATGGAACTCTTAGTTTCTATGGAGGTGTCATTTTCTATTTTGAACCATTATCGGAAAAAGTTAAAAGAAAAAAAAGGTAAGGAAAGGAATAAGCTCAAAAATTTCCCTTTTATTAGCTTAATTAGTACACAGATCAGGATTCATCTGATATCTGCAAGACTGCAACTGTCTCACCTTGATATTTCGTGTTTAGTATGGAAACTTTCCTCAGCATATGAAACTATGTGTGAAGTAATCTTGAACAACATACGACTTTTTATTTCAGAGGAAGGACTTTCTGAGCGGGGATTCGAGGTTACTCGGTTGAACACATACACAACGGTACAATATTTCTTTATTGCATCATGGGAGAAAGATTCATTTTTACTCACGTGAGACTAGTGTGCTTGCAAATTTGGTTAACACATACTTACCCTGAAGAGAGGGTCACTTGTCCTTTAATCCTGATTAGATCTCATCATGTTCCATATAATCTATGTCATTTCCTGCAGGCACCAGTCAATCAGGTTGATCAATATCTTCTTGAACTAGCACTCTCTGCTCCTGTTGTTGCTGTAGCATCTCCCTCTGCCATCCGGTAGGACACTTCAAAATTGTTCATTTTTATAGCAAAAGTAAATGGATCATCTACTGGTGTCTAATATTGGCATAAGCAAGCACTAGGTTCTATAGCTAATGTTTGTAATTCCGCCAACATACTAGAGAATATTATACATAAATGTTTCCAGATATTGTTCATTGAGCCGGGGGATAGAAATGCACCATTATGTTCTTCATCCTTCTCCTTTCTCATTTATTTTCATTTTGCTGAGTTATGTGACAGGGTATGGACTAATCTTATTCCTGCATCGAGTCAGTGGGACAATGCTGTTGCATGTATTGGGGAGACTACAGCTTCTGCAGCTAAAAGACTTGGGTTGAGAAATATATACTATCCAACAAGTCCTGGTCTTGAAGGGTAACTTGTTGATTTTAATATCTTAATGTGTTCTTTTGTTGCATCTTTTCTCCCTTTCTGTTTGTGTCCATAATTTTATAAGATACTTTGACGCTATCTTGTAAAGCCAATATAGCAATTGTTATTTTTAGTGCCCTTGTTCGCCCGGTGTAGTTGATATGATCACTTTCGCTTGGAAGTAACTATTCACTGCCCGCCTCTGTTAGGAATTGGCTGTGGGAAGAGAATAAAGTGTCAAATGAAAGAATATGTTGCATTCTGTTCCTTGTCTTTATTTTTTCTTTAAGCCTCTTTCTTTCTTCAAAAGAGTTCTAGTGTATATATTTATTGTGTCCCTCCTAACCTGGGTTGTTTTTTATTTGAGTTATACAGATAAGCCAGTCAGAACCCTGATGAGAACAGTTTCGCAGGAATTCAATTTCCATTAGTATTATATCAAACACTGTGCATTAGGTCTATCTCTGAGCAATTTTAACCTTACTGTAACCAGCGAACATCGTTTATTTGACCTTTTCAAAATTATGGAACTCACTTCTTTCAAAAGTTCACCTACAAAACACTTAAGTAGTTCTATGATCCACCTTTTTATTCTTAGCTATTACCGTATTTTTCTTGCGTCGTCATGATTGCTCTATTCTACGTCACAGTACTTAATCCAAGGGTAAATACTACTCCTACAGTCTAGGGTTATCATCTTATTAAGTAGCTTTTATTGAAGGGGTACATTTTATTAAGTAGCTTTTTAGGGGCAAGGCGCTAGCCACTTCTTCGGTGCCCCTGATCTTGGTGCCCCTGATCTTGGCAATCTAAACTCCTGTATGACTGGAAGGTTTATGGTGGGTAAATTGGGTGATGTTGTGACTTTGGTATTACTACCTCTCCTCGGATCTATTGGTCGGATCTTTCGAGATGCGGGAATATGGATCCTAGTACGGATACGGGTGCGAGGATCTGGCTAAAATAAAATTGTAAGAATATCTCTAAATTATGAAAAATCTTGTGGAACAATTACGTATAGCTTGTAAGGTGTGAATTTTCTTTTTTATTCTCAGGTTGTAGATAAATAATGTTTGATTTCCTAGTTAAGGTATGTTGGTTTTGATTTCGGAAATCAAATTGTATCTTCTGTCCGTCGTGGTCAAAGTACCCAAAATTGTTTGACCAGATCCGGTACGGATCTCATACGCACACCCATACTAGTGTCGTGTAGACACGAGTGCAGCACCTAAATTGTCGTGTCCGGGCAACTTAGCTCCTGCCCATGGGATGGCTAACCCCGATGCCGTTGTTTCATTCAGTAACTTTTCTTGAACAGGGGGTATGCTTGTGTAATGGTGTCACCAATATGTTAACCCTATGACAGTGGAGGCAGGTTTTGTTGTCAAGATTGGCAACTCGTCAAAAAGCATTGTCTAAAATTCTAGTGTTTTATTGAACTTACTTATGAAGTTTAGCCATTCAGTCAACCGAAACTGCTATCTTCTTTTCTCTTAGACTGTCTGCGCCCTTTTCCACTGACTAACACTTCTGTACGAAGTAAACGTTAAAACACAGCTAATAACTACCTGAAGGATGTTAATTTCCTGCTGATGCTTTTAGGCATGTAGTGAGATATGTAGGAGGAGGCAAGGGACTATATATTCGTTTCCATTTTCTGTTGTGTGTTTGTAAGATTTGCTTAACTTTGATCTACTTGATGCTATGATCACATGGTGCAGGTGGGTGAGTAGCATTCTGGAAGCATTAAGTGTGCATGAGCAAGTACAGAAGGTCTAAAGGCCGTGTAATGTGGTTTCTGGTAAATTCTTTTTCGAAAGTTCATATTTATTCATCACTGGCTATAAATACATAATAGACCAACAGACAGACATGCAGACATGTTTAAAATGATTAATGTGCATGTCGCTCTGAAATAGTTTATGGGTTACTTACAAAAAAATTGCTGTATCTTCAGATGGTGGGCTGAGAGAGCTCTGGTTCCGCTCTACGGTCATCTTTGCAATGGCAAAGCTGATTAAAAGCTTTCTATACTTGCAGCTTCAATGTGCCGCTGTATTTTGAAATCTTTGAAGTATTTAGAAGCGTGGAGGAGATGTAGGATCTAATTGTCACATCATATGAGGAACGTTGGGGAGACGTAAAGTTTTTCGTTGTGCGGAGGTATTTACCCACTTGGCTAGCCTACTTTTCTTGTGAGGTAAGGCTGTCTTCTGTGAATAGGATCTTTTATAATTGTTCTATATGTAGATATCCCTTTAATTTTCTCTTTAACATTTATTTGCCTTGATATCTGTTGTCTTCAGAATTGACTATAAAGTGAGCCCCTCTCGGTTCATACTCCAACCTAAATTTCCTCAAAAGAGAAACATCAAACCTTGAGCTAGATATATTTATCTGAATTTTAGCCATTCCTTGTAATGCACAATGTGTTAGATTTTTGTAATCGTTTACTTCAAGTACTCAAGTTTTGTGCTCAATTAGTAAATATCTGCATGGATTACTCTGGCAGTTTGTAATATTTCAGTGTATTATTCCAAGGAATCAACTGAAAAGTACGGTAACATAACAGCTCTACGGAGGGCTCTCTCATCCAAACATCTGCAGAGATTACCATCTTATGCTGTAGGTGCGGATTTCTTTATGGTTCAATCCTAGAGTTGTGTGACTCTTGTTTTCCTGTGAATACCGCGTATATCTCACTGATTGCTTTGTAGGTTGGCGTTCCTAGTATGTAGTTTTTATTCAGTCTACTTTTTATGGTTTTGCATGACATGATTTTTCCCATGGGTATATTAAGTTTCCTCACGCCAGTAGTTAGATGGTTGCGGGACTAGAAGTAAACCAACCAAAATATCCACTTGCTGTTATAAAATAATTTTTTTGGGTACATTTGTATTTTGTATTATCCTGCCTTGAAGACAGGGAGAACCTGCCTTTTAATCATGGTGAATGCACGCTCTAATATAAATTTAACAGTAGTGTCTTATCACTTGGTACCTCTTCTATGGAATACCGTGGGCGCCATTGTGCTCATGGGATATGAGGCCGTCACTGGAGCTCTTTCATCTGTATCTCCAATGTAATTGTTTTTTCCACGTCATTCATATGTGTTTAGATACATATGGCAGTGGAAATTGGCATGCCTTGTCTGGCGAAACCAAATATATGTTTTAGTATTAAAGTGTCACTTGGAGGGACTTTTGTGTGTATAATATACAGGAAATGTCTTTTATAGAGATACATCTTTCCATTCCACGTCGTTCTAATTTCCAATATCGTTTGTTGGCTCATCTGTCTTCATTTTGTCTCATTTGTGGTCTAATACTTAAATTAAGTTTTCTCAAAAAATAGCATTTCCCATTGCGCGGGTATCTCCTCTTCGTGATTCTGTGTTTCTTAATTATTTTATGTTGAAGTACGTAATTCTGATTGTGACACAATTTTAATACATCTTCAGTTGGTTTTCAGGAGAGAGGTACATAAGAGTTGAGCTAAATGACGCGCTAACACTTGTTTCTTACTTAATTATGGTTAGTTAATATACATTATTGTTGAATTGAATAGTTTAGGGGTTTTGATACAATTACCCACAAAAATAAAATTCTTGTTTACCAATTTGTTTTTCACTCATAAACTAATTACATTTTCTATCTATAGTAGGTTTTGTGGGGAACTCTTTTTTGTTATTCTTCCATTCTTTTTATTTTTATTTTTATATTCTCCTTTTTTGTTCTTATTTTTTTTCCTTTTCTAATTTCATTTAGCTTCATTTTTTTATATTATTTTTCTCTTCATAATTTAATTTAATTTATTGTTTTTATTGTTTTTTATTATTTTTGTCATATTATTACTAAAGAAAAATTATATTGTGTATCAATTAAATGTAGCCAATACAATCATAAAATATTAACTAACATATGATACTAGTATAGTATATAGCTATATCAATAGAGTACACAATTGTATGCAAAGGATTAAAACAAATTTAATCAATTATTAAATTGAAATAATATTAGTTAATAAAAATGAGTTTTTTACCTAACTATATTATAATAGAAATCTATTTCAAAAAATTCTAGAAGGGTCTAGTTGTAAGAGTATATCGTTACATATAATACTAGTATAGTATATAAGTGAACTTATGGGTAATAGGTGTATTATTATAGTATATTGCTATTACATTATATTGTTATAGTATCTTGCATATTATTATAGTATATCGTAACAATATATTGTCTATTCTAACAGCATGTTGTTGCAGTATAACAATATACTCTTATAGTATACTTTTTCCGTTTCAGTTTATGCAAACTTATTTTTCTTCCGGTTTGTTCCAAAAAGAAAGATCCCTTTCTTAATCAGAAGTTTTTGTCGCTAACAAATACTTTGGGTCCCTTTTTGATTTGCTTAGGATCACAAATTTTAAAAGTCCTCATTTTTATAAACTCTGTGCCTTGTCAAATGAGTTTACTTAAATTGAAAGAGAGGGAGTATTAGTATATTGTAGTGGTATATTGGTAAATGTGTTCTTCTTTGATTATTATAATATACTGTTGCACTATATAGTATACTGTTGTAGTATCTCTATATACTCTTACAACATATTGTATACTCTAGTGGTATACTGTGGTTGTGTTCTTCTTTGATTTTCAATTGAAATTTCGATCTTAAATCACCTTAAACAGCTCTAAATGCTATCCTATATTGAATCAAACAAGAAATTTTTAAAAATAGAATTGAGCTTCAAGTCCAATAATGGTGTACATTCAAATACATATAAAAATTTAGATCGGAAAGCTTACTCGAAGATATTATAAGTAATATTTTATAGCATCACGTCGAATCAAATAATAAATCTTTAAAATAATAGTACCACTTCAACAAAGCAATTATGAAAGAAGAGGTGAATGGTGGCAGGGCCAGAGGCATGGGCATCTTTGAACATCTTAGAGCGAGAATTTCAACTTTAGGACAAATCTTGGCATAGTAGTTAACAGTGAGTTGTTGAGGCTATCATTGGAGGGTATTGATGGATAGGGAGTTGAGGAAAGAATTTGAGGAAGGTAAAATGAGGAGGAAGAAGAAGAGAACATAATAAAGTCGGGTAAATAGTTTGGGATGCATAAGTATGAGTAGTAAATAGTTTGGATTTGAATATTAAAGGATAAATAGTTTGAAATTAATGGTTATAAAGTGAGATTTTCTCAATCTGCTTATTGGTTAGGACAATAGGAGGCGATTCCGAGCATTTTCCAGTTGTTACGGGGTTGCACCAAGGGTCGGCACTCAGCCCTTTCCTATTTGCCCTGGTGATGGATGCCATAACACATCACATTCAAGGGGAGGTTCCATGGTGCATGCTATTTGCTGATGATATAGTCCTAATTGACGAAATACGACGCGGGGTAAACGAAAGGCTAGAGGTTTGGAGGAATGCCCTTGAGTCTAAAGGATTCAGGTTGAGCAAGACAAAGACGGAATACCTCGAGTGCAAGTTTGGGGCGGGGCCGACGGAAACGGGAGTGGAAGTGAGACTTGACTCTCAAATAAAATTAAGAAATTTGTTGCAATTAACTAGGGTCGGTTATTCAGGGGATCGGGGAGATCGACGAGGATGTCACACATCGTATAGGGGTGGGTTGGATGAAGTGGAGGTTAGCGACGGGAGTCCTGTGTGACAAGAAAGTTCCACCTTTACTAAAAGGTAAGTTTTATAAAGCATTGGTTAGGCCTGCAAATGCTGTATGGGACCGAGTGTTGGCCGGTTAAGAACTCACACACCCAGAAGATGAAAGTAGCAGAGATGAGGATGTTGAGGTGGATGTGCGGGCATACGAGGATGGATAAGATTAGAAATGAATATATTAGAGAGAAGGTGGGTGTGGCCCCCATAGAGGACAAGATGCGAGAAACAAGACTCGGATGGTTCGGGCACATTCGGAGGAGGAGCACTGATGCACCGGTGAGAAGGTGTGAGCGACTGGCTGTGGTGGGCATGAGAAGAGGTAGAGGAAGACCTAAGAAGTATTGGGGAGAGGTGATAAGGCAGGACTTAGTGCATCTTAGGATTACCGAGGACATGGCCCTTGATAGGGGATTGTGGAAGTCGAACATTAAAGTTGTAGGTTAGGGGGAAGTTGTGGATAATTCCACAGCGCACTAGAGTGATATTAGCTAGTTAGGAGGTAATCGTAGGAGTTTACGGATCAGTACATGGAGTTATTTATTGGATATTAGTATAATTTCATCTATTTCGTATTTCTTATATTTCTTATACTGCTGCTACTTTATTATTTTGTGTTATGTTGTTATTTTATGTTATTTTAATATGAGTCTATTGATAGTACTAATTTATCGTCTTTTGTTGATGTCTTGAGCCGAGGGTCTCCTGGAAATAGCCTCTCTGCCCCCCGGGTAGGGGTAAGGCCTGCGCGTACATATTACCCTCCCCAGACCCCACTTGTGGGATTATACTGGGTTGTTGTTGTTATTGTTGTTGTTGTCATTTCTGAATAGTTGAGCAAATTTCTGAATTGGATCATTCTTTTCGAAAATATATAAAACTTAAAGTACATAAATAATTAACAATAAGTTATTTAATCTATGAGCAATAAAACTCTAATTAAGTATTGGTCGCCTCTTCTACTTTAATTTTCTTATTAGTTTCCAATTTAAAGTTATTGTACTTTACTTTTCCAGCTAATGAATGCCCGTAAGAATTCATAAGGTAAATAATCCGCGTCTCAATCTCAAACTAATTGGAGTTGGATGTATGTATCTTTGATGAGTTCTTTTTATTCATTACATTACAATTTGTCCTAAAAAGTTGGCGGATTCAGGATTTAAACATTACGGGGACATCATTATCTTTAACGTAAATATGAAAATAATCGTAGTTGGAATGTAGTTTGGCGTTCAACTCTTTGAAAACTTAGTGATTACGAGTTCGTGAATGTTCAAAAATTTTAAAATTTAAATAAAATCAAGACTAATAAAGGTCTATAAGTAGCCCAAAAAGTCTCAACTTACGTGGTAGAGTTGCTACTTTGCCAAAGTAAACGTTGGAAGAAGGGTTTTAGTTATTTTTATTTTATCTAAATGAAACAATAATAAAAATTGGTTAAATATTATAGACTAATGGAACTAGTTAATGAATTATTTTATCCCTTTCTTACTGTCTTTAATCATTATTTTTATATCTGCATATTAACTTTTCAGAGTCTAGAAAGATGTATTTCCAATGGAGTTTTTGACTATTTTATGTAGAAGATAAAAAAACTAATCGTGAAGGGAAGTTGACTTTTGGAGCTTAGATGGAGAGATATTAAAAGACAAAAAATAAACTAAGTGACTTCTATGTACTGGTACTAAATTAATGTTTGAATTAAAAAATAAATAAACCAAGTTGACTAATAAATATAGAGACAAAACTATCTTCAATTAAAAAAGGAAAAAAAAAAGAAATAGTCAAGTAATGTTGTTTCGAGTCTCGATCCTGGGTCTAGCAGCAAGGGAATGGAACTTTAACAGTCCGTTGAACTAGTGCAAGGATGGAGTAATTTTTTCTTTTTGGGGCATAATAAAATTATTATAGGGGTCGTCGACATATATACAGTAACGTGTACATAGTTTTTTCCGAGCCTATAGGGTATGAGTGACCCCTCACCTCTTCATGTGGGTCCGCCCCTGTGTGGATCACCTGCACTGAACTGAAAAGATTGAAGCCTAACGGGAAATATGAGATACGATGCAAGTATAACAACACTATTTCAGCCTTAAATCTAACAGTAACAGCTTTAATGTTCATGATAAAATGAACATGATAGGAACAAACCTATTATTGTATATGAAAATAGACAAAAAAAAAAGAGATGAAATATGATGTAAGTCTTTACATCGACATTCTTGTGATGTAAGCGCTTACCTCAGCATTCCTATGATGTAAGCGCTTACATTACCTCGACAAGGCATTGGAATGCCTATAAATAGGGGTCTAAGATTTTCATTTGTAGGACATCTCAAAACTTCCTCTTTCTCTCTTCAGTTAATAAAGAGTTATTCTTTGTATGGCCGTGAAGTAGGCAAAAATTACCGAACCGCGTAAATCTTGTCTTGTCTTGTCTTATGCGATTTATTGCTTCTCTCTTAAATATTATTTTCCTTATATTATCTTGAAACACTTCTCAACAACTGGTATCAGAGCACAGACAATATATTTTTGGTAGAAAAGTACAGTATTGGTGCATGTAGTATTCACAAGAATAGTGTGATACTATTGATCATCATTATTATTCACATAATTTTTTTTATATGAAAAATGGCATCGGAAGAAGGGAAGGTTAAGATTGACAAGTTCAATGGCAAAGATTTTGGATTTTAGAAAATGCAAATAGAGGATTATATATGTACCAGAAAAATTTACACTTACCTTTGACTGAGGTGAAACCGGAGACTATGGCCAAAGCGGATTGGGATCTATTAGACCGTCAAGCTCTAACACAAAATATGGCATTTAATATCATTAACGAGAAGATCACTGCAGGCCAGGCCTTATGAAGGCATTATCAAATATGTACAAGAAGCCATATGCTTCAAATAAAGTCTATTTGATGCGTCGATTGTTCAACTTAAAGATGACAGAGGGTGGATTAGTCACAAAACATATCAATGAGTTTAATACAATATTAACTCAGTGAGTTCAGTTGATATGACAATTGATGATGAAATCAGGGCATTGATTCTACTATTATCTATATTGGAGAGTTGGTCTACAACATTAACTGCAGTTAGCAGTTCATCAGGAAGTATCAAACTCAAATTTAGTGATATTAGAGATTTGGTTCTAAGCCTTATTCGCAGAAGAGAATCAAGTGATTCCTCAGGATCTGCTTTTAGTACCGAAAGTAGGGGGAGAATCAACCAAAGAGGACATAGTCATGGTCGTGGCAGATCAAAGTCAAGGAGAAGATGACAATCCAAAAATCGCAAGGACATTACTTGTTAGAATTGCGATAAATAGGGTCACTACAGTAGCCAGTGTAAAGAACCAAAGAAGAAGAAGAAAGAAAATTCAACAAATGTAATTGTTGAACAAGTCGATGATGCACTAATTTGTTGTGCAGACAGTCCCGTCGAATCTTAGATTCTGGACTCAGGTGCATCCTTTCACTCTACATCATGCAAAGAATTATTGCACAATTATATTGCTGGAATATTTGGAAAATAGTATCTAGCCGACGGCGAACCTCTCGATATTGCCGGAAAAAAGGTGAAGTTCATATAAAGACTTCACAAGGAACGCTATGGAAATTGCAAAATATACGACATGTTCCTGACCTTAAGAAAAATCATATATCTATGGGTCAGATTGATGGTGGTGAAGGATATACAACAACATCCGGCAACGGATAGTGGAAGATAACCAAAGGGAATTTGGTTGTAGCACGGGGATTCAAAGGGGGAACATTGTATGCAACTGCAATAGAAAGAGATACTATAGCAACAGTTGATCAAGGTCGTGATACAACATTGTGGAACCGGAGGCTCAGGCATATGAGTGAGAAGGGAATGAAGCTTTTGGCATCCAAAGAAAAATTGTCAAACCTGAAACATGTTGAATTAGGTTTGTGCGAAGATTGCATTTACGGGAAATAAAAGAGAGTTTTTTTCAAAGGTGGGAAGGACTCCAAAGAAAGAGAAGCTGGAACTAGTGCATACAGATGTGTGGGGACCAGCTCCTGTAACTTCTCTAGGAGGCTCACGCTATTATGTCACCTTCATTGACGATTCTACAAGAAAGTATGGGTTTATTTTCTGAAAAATAAATCTGATATGTTTGTTACCTTTAAAAAATGGAAAGCTGAAGTTGAAAATCAGACAAGTCTAAAGTTAAAATGTTTGAAGTATGACAATGGAGGAGAGTATGATAGCCAAGAGTTCAAAGCATTTTGCTCGGAGAATGGGATGAGAATGATCAAGACAGTTCCTGGAACACCAGAACAAAATAGCGTTGTTGAGAGGATGAACTGAACCCTGAATGAACGAGCGAGAAGTATGAGAATACATTCCGTATTGCCAAAGTATTTTTGGGCCAAGGCTGTTAACACGACATCTTACCTCATAAACAAGGGACCCTCTGTACCGCTGAATTTTGAAACTCCTGAAGAGGTATGGACAGGAAAGGAGGTAACTCTCTCACATTTGAATTTTTTTGGTTGTGTTGCTTATGTGCATGTAAACTCTAATGATAGAGATAAGCTTGATCCTAAAGCCAAGAAATATTTTTTTATTAGCTATGGTGATGATAATTTTGGTTATCGGTTATGGGATGATCAGAATAGAAAGATACTAAGACACAAGAATGTCACATTTAATGAAAATGTGATGTACAAGGACAAGCTTGAAGTAGAACCAACCAACACCAGCAAACAGACATTGTCTGAAACAATTGAGTTAGAAGAAATCTCAGAAAATGAAGTAGCTAGAGGGATTACAACTGATTCTGAAATTGAAGATAAAGAACCAGAAGTCGAATTTGAAGAAGAACTAGAAGTCGCACCTGGATCGTAATCAGAACTGGAACCAGAGATAGAATCAAATGCAGAACCAAATATGGAATCAGAACTTGAATCAAATTCGGATTCTGTTACTCATGAACTTATATTGAGGAGATCTAAAAGAGTCACGAATCCTCCAGATAGGTTAACCCTCTCTCTTCACTATTTACTTCTAGCTGATGCTGGAGAATCAGAACCAGAGCATTTTGTTGAAGCAATGCAGGTGATAGACTCTGATAAATGGAAGCTAGCCATGAAAGAAGAGATAACTTCACTTCAAAAGAATAAAATATGGATACTTACGGAGTTACCAATAGGAAAGAAGGCATTGCAGAATAAGTGGGTTTACAGAGTCAAGAAAGAGATACAAAGAACGATTAGTAGTAAAAGGCTTTCAGTAGAAGGAATGAATTGACTGCACCGAGATCATCTCTCCCATAGTCAAATGAACTACTATCAGGTTGGTGCTAAATATCGTAGTTACAGAAAATTCACATTTGGAGCAGCTAGATGTTAGAACTGCTTTCTTGCATGGTGACCTTGAAGAAAACATCTACATGAAGCAACCTGAAGGTTTTCAAGTTTCTAGTAAAGAAAACCTTGTGTGTAAGTTGAAGAAGAGCTTGTATGGTTTGAAACAAGCTCCCAGACAATGGTACAAGAAATTTGATGGATTCATGCATAAAAATGGTTTCACACGATGCGAGATGGACCATTGCTGTTATATCAAAATTCTTGATGAATACTATATCATTTTACTGTTGTACGTTGATGATATGCTAATTGCAGGATCTAGAATAAATGAGATCAATTTGCTTAAGAACCAACTGGCAGAGGAGTTTGAAATGAAAAACTTAGGACCAGCTAAGCAAATGCTTGGGATGAGGATTAGCAGAAACAGGTCGGAAGGAACCTTAAATTTGTCACAAGAAAAGTACATATAGAAGGTACTAAGCACGTTCAGTCTTCATGATGCAAATATTAAAAGCACTCCACTCGGAAGCCATCTTAATCTGTCAAAGGACCAATCACCTAAGACAGATGAAGTAAGGAAGTACATGTCTAAAGTTCCGTACACTTCAGCAGTAGGAAGTTTGATATATGCTATGGTCATAGCCCATGCAGTTGGAGTTGTCAGTAGATACATTATCTGATCGAGGAAATGAGCATTGGGAAGGTGTAAAATGGATATTGCGATGTCTCAAAGGCACCCCCAGGTATGGCATTTTGTTTTAAAAAGAGCAATATTATCTTGCAAGGTTTTGCTGATGCAAATTTAGGCGGCGATCTGGATAGTCAAAAAAGTACAACGGGCTATGTGTTAACTTTAGGTGGTACTGTTGTTAGTTGGATGTCCAGACTTCAGAAAAGTGTTGCTCTATCTACCACTGAAGCAGACTACATGGCAATCTTAGAAGCCGGAAAAGAGATGATTTGGCTCAAGAATTTTCTTAAAGAGCTAGGTAAAGAGCAGGACAATTGTGAGCTTTTCAACGATAGCCAGAGTGCAATTCATCTTGCCAAGAATCCCGTGTTTCATGCAAGATCGAAGCATATCCAGTTGAGGTATCATCATATCCGAGAGTTGATAAATGAAGGAACTCTTTCCTTGCAGAAGATACCAGAATAAAAAATCCGTCGAACATGTTGACCTAAGTTGTCGGTGTTGACAAACTGAGAATGTGCACTGCCTCAATTAGCCTTAAGACTGATAGCATGAAGGCGCCACGAGAAAATAGCAAATCATTTTTTTCTTTCTTGATGTTACATAGGTTTGAGGGAGAGATTGATAGGAACAAACCTATTATAGTATATGAAATTAGACAAAAAAAATCAAAAAGAGATGAAATATGATGTAAGCGCTTACATCGACATTCTTGTGATGTAAGCGCTTACCTCAGCATTCATATAATGTAAACGCTTACCTCAGCATTCCTATGATGTAAGCGCTTACATCGGCATTCCTATGATGTAAGCGCTTATCTCAGTAGGGTATTGAAATGCCTATAAATAGGGGTATAGATTTTCATTTGTAGAACATCCCAAAACTTCTTCTTTCTCTCTTCAGTTAATAAAGAGCTATTCTTTGTATGGCCGTGGAGTAGGCAAAAATTGCCGAACCATGTAAATCTTGTCTTGTTTTGTCTTGTGCAATTTATTGCTTCTCTCATAAATATTCTTTCCCTTGTATTATCTTGACACACTTCCCAACAGAGAACTGCTGTCATGGAAGATGGTGTAAGCGAGTTGCGACATAATCACCAACATAACTCTCGCTGACCCTCTATCATTGGAGTTGATAGAGGAGAATTAAGATTTTAAAATAGTTGGAACTATAATACGCCACTATGACTAGGAGCGGTAAACATGCAGGTCGGACCAGATATGATTCGGGTCAAACGATAATAAAAATGGATCAATTATTCGATCCGGTTCATATTTAATACGTATAAAAAATGAGTTAATCTGGTAACTATTATTAATGATTTCTCGCATATGATTACTTTTGGGAGAATTCTAGGTCTCCCTAATTTAAGGAACTCCTATTTGAGGCTTTACAAATGTAAAAGTTATACTCATTGATCCCATTAGTTATCCATATGCTAAATGGATAATATGGTTATCATATTTGATTCATTTTTAAAAAGTTTATTATTCAGCCCATATTTTAGTGAATAATATGAGTGGTTAACCATTTTGTTAACCATTTTGCCACCACTGACGCTGACTCTTATTATATATAGAGTCAAAATTGAGGGATTAATTTCACCGATGATTATTCAATTAAGTATTAATCTCACAAAAGTTACTGAACTTTTATTTATCACTTTAAAGTAACTCAACTAGTCAACTTATAGATTATAGCTTTAAAGTCATTTTGGTGAGGTTTTTCAACGTATTTACATGAAAATTCAGGCATGGCAATATAGGATCATTTATATGGACCCATTTTTATTATTTTATCCTATTTCAACCCTTCCTCTTATTTACTTGTGCCTATTTATCGACCCATTTTCCGTTAACCCATTGTGTTATATAAATAAAAAAATCCCAACCGATTGCCAACTTTTCACTTCTCCTTCTTTAGTCCACTGTGCTATCTACTTTCATTATTAAACATATTCCATTAAAAGCAGTTAATTTTGACAGTTAGATCTAGAACGGGTGAGGTTAGAGATGGTTCGGATTGAAAACGGATAACGAAAAAATAGATTAATTGTTTGACCTACCAATATTTAATACAGATAAAAAATGGGTTAATCAACGGACAATATTGGTAACCATATTATCCATGACTTTTTTTATGTGATCACTTTTGAAAGAACTCTTAGTCTCCCTAATTTAAGGAATCCCCAATTTGAGAATTTGCAAATATAAAAGTTAGACTCATTGGTTATCCATTGATTACCCGTCGGTAATCTATTTTTTAAATCGATAATATGATTTTTATCCATATTTGATTTCTTTTTAAAAAGTTTATTATCCAACCTATTTTTTAGTGTATAATATGCATGGTTAAGTGTTTTCTTTTAACCAGGCTTAATTTAAAATAGTTAATACAGGAGCGTAACTAATAAGAAGCATTTGCGAAAATGCTGTTTCTTTTATGTCAAAATACATAATTAAAAAAAAAAAAGAAGCTTAATAAGCAACGCTCACAATTAAAATACATAATAGAGCATGTTTAATTGTCTAAGGAAAGACAAGTAAGAATGAGAACCCATGTCATCTTTTGGTTTGAATGTATGGGATTCGTTTTATATTGATCCAGCCATTTATATAATGGGTCACGGTTCAGACATTAATATTGATGGTTTCACCATGTATAAAGAAAAAGAGTTGTTGCTAATGTGGCATTTTTAAAAAGCTATTACGAGATTTGATGTTGTCATGTCAGATTTTTTATGAACATATGTAGAAGAAATCATCAAAATTTATAATTTATGAGTTATTTTAAAGTGACGAATAAAAGTTGAGTGATTTTTATAAATTAATACTTACGTGAATGATCATCATTGATAATAGTGGTCGCCTGGTTGGTAGCAGTTGTATGTACTTGCATTTCTGCTGTTAGCATGCTTTGATGGCATAGAATCAATAGTTGACACGCACAAAATAGAAAGAAGGGCTCTTTGAACGACTCTGCTGGTATAGACTCTTATTGCTGTGTTCGCTGTTCGACATGACAAAAGAGTCTTAATAACGAGAATATCGGGGTCTTGTGTCAAAGCCTATTCAATGATTGAATCATTTCTGTTTTCTGTTTTCTGTTTCACGCTCATGTTTTTTATGTCTCGAGGCGATTTTTGTTTCTACCATGCAATCATTGTACAAGAATATGGGTAATTAATATAATAAAATATTAATAATAGGGAGTTTGAATTTGTCACTGAATTCATCGCTCATTTTATTTATTAGATTCACAATTAAATATTTATACATAATAAATTTTTCAATACAAAGATAGAATCTAAGCAAGAATTAATGTATAGGTACATTCAAACCCGTAACTAATGCTTTAATTACCTCTAGGAAGCTAATTTCCAGAGTGAAAAAAAGAGTATGCGAGGCTGGAGTTTGGTTGATAACGTAACAACAAAATGCCCATACTTCCCCAAACCAAGTGAAGTAAATCTAATATTGTTTGTTGCTATGCAGATAAAGCAAATATATATGAAGTCTTCCATTATAATTAGTTTTACTTGAATGATACATAGATAACAGAAAAACGTTAAATACAGACATTTTTGTAACGTACTACTCCTTAGGGGAGTTTTCCACTAAGAAAATAGGAGAAGAAAGCAAGGGCACGACTTGGCTGATACGTTGGAACAAAATGCCCTGCTCCTCTTATTGTCACCAATGTCAAGTTTTCATACTCCTCTACATATCCACCAACCTACACAAAATCAACACCATCATTTAGCGTCTTCACCATGTAAAAATACTTAGAGACGGATCCAGAATTTAAAATTTATGGTTTCTGTGCTAACTGTTTAGCTACTAATAAATGATCGTTCATTGTTCACCCGACCCTATCATTAACAACCGATGCCACAAAGTGAAAAAAAAAATGGCAGCCGGTGCATTAAGCTCCCGCTATATGCGGGGACTAGGGAAGGGCCGGATCACAAGAGTCTACAACAACAATAACAACCCAGTATAATCCCACTTAGTGGGGTCTGGGGAGGGTAGCGTGTACGCAAACCTTACCCCTACCCTGAGGTAGATAGGATGTTTCCAAATAGACCCTCGGCATCCTTCCCTCCAAGAACGTACCACCTTACTCTTGGGGAAACTCGAACTTATAATCTCTATTATACACAATTCTACCTTACATTTCTGCAAGAGGCTGTTCCACGGTTCGCACGCGTCACCTCTGATCACATAGCAGTAACTTTACCGATTACACTAATGCCCTCATTCTCCAAATGCAAGTAAGTCATGAAAATGAAAAAACAAAGTTAACAAATTTTGTTTTTGATGATGAGCATTTACCTCTTCCTGGAAATACCAAGGGTACCAAGCTGTCTTGATTGGTAACTTTAGCTTCTTTATAGCATACCTCGTATCTGTCACTGGCACTACAACATCCGTGTCACCACTGAAAAGCATATTGTCATTTAATTGTTCAAGTTTGTTAAAATTCCCTTTTATTGCCACTGAAATTTTGTGGATTTTTCTCCCATAAATCTTACCTATATAGCCAGATTCTTAAGCCACTCTTCATCAACTGACGCAAAAGTGGCAAAACGGTCAATGGTCTATCTTTCCAGCTGAGATTAAGCGTGTCACTGTTCTCAATAAAAGAAAATTTATGATATAATGTTAGAACTATGTTTAGAAATATAGAGAGTAGGAAGAAAAAAGTGTAATTTCACTAAATCAAGAGTGTTATACTTGCAGCTTTGCCATGGATAGGGAAGATTTGTAACGTTTGCATGGATAGCCTTTTGAACTTCTGGTTTGTTAAAATAGGACTGAATATAAACTGGCATGCAAGGATCAACTTCTGAGGTCTATTCCCAAAAAAAAAAAAAAACAAACAATTTGAGAGCATTGGTTAATTGTACATTCTTTAGTTTCTGAAAGACAATAAACCGGGCAAGATAGCCATTCTCAAGAATGCTATTTAGAAATTAGCCAGCATTTATTTTGTTATGAAATTTTAAACTAAAAATCTTAAGATCAGGATAACTCAGGAAATTTTTGTCCTGAAAAATTGAAATTTAGGACGCACTAGCTAATTTCTAAATAGCAGCCCTTTGGAGTGGCTACCTAGTGACACAATAAACGCTACAAATGATATTAACACTGCTTACTGTGGTACTTGAGGGTGATACATTGGGGCACAATGGCGCGTAAATGTTGTATTGAAAAATATTTCCAATTTCTTTGTCGATTTGGTCCAAGTAGTGTTTGCATTTCTTGGATGCAGAAGATGGAGTAGAAAAAATACAACTTGATGTGATTTTGTAGTATAATTCATCTGATATTAGTGCATGAGACCAGTAATATTCTGTTGTTCCTTTCATGTTGGCTTCAAAATCAACATAGGCATTGCCAATCTGAGACATGAATTTCATTAAACAATAATAATAGTCTAATTAGAGGTAAACATGAGCTGCTAGAGATGTTACTCAGATTAAAAAAACTTACAGTGATTCCTTTTAAATTGATAATAGTGTGATTTGAGTAATTGTTGTGCACAAGTATAAGTTGAGCGAGTTGGGGTACATAATGACCGGCGTAGCTCTCTCCAGTAAGGTAAAAGTCTCTAGTTTTGTATTCTGGAAATCGTTCGAGCCAATTGACTAGAAAAATATAAGAATCAATAGCTGTTGTTCTATCTCCACTGGAATTGTAGTCCGCACTTGTGTTTGTATATGAAAATCCAACACCAGCAGGCGATTCGAGAAAGATTATGTTGGCCTCTGATGAAGAAGAGAATGCCAAAACTCATTATTCTATGTTCTAAATGTCCTTGACTTAGATTTGATACTAGTAATACAGTTTTTTGTCTATGTTGCTCGGACTCAAAAGATGCCGCCGAGTGTTTGGAGGATCTGACACGATAGCGGCAATATTACTAGAGAGTCTGAGCAACTTAGGTGTTTGACTAAACTCACCAGAAATCCATGAAAATTGATTTTTGTGTAGACTAGCATCTTTGTTAACTCTAAATGGCCCAAGTTCTCCAAATGCTCCCCCTCCAAGTGAGGAACAACCTGGCCCTGTTTGTTACATATTGAAAATCAAGAACATGAAAATAGCACAGTAGCATGTACAGTAGCAGTTAGTAAATAGTCTACACATTTGCCTTTGTTCATAACAGAACTCTAACGTGAAATACAATAGAGGGTAATCTTAAATTATACGATTATTAGTCAAGAGTATAGGGGTAAATTTAGATCTTTTTCCCGAAGTATATATATATATTGACACGTGAAATCAACCTAGTTCACGTTGGAGCTCCATTAAAGTCAAGGTCAAATACGAGATGATTTGCTAACAACAAAGTTATATGTAGATCAAAGTATAATGAAGAGTAATATTAAGATATTTCACCATAATAAATGGGTAAATTTGAATTTTATAAAACTTGTTTTAGTAAAGTTCCAACAAGAGTAAAGGTGGACCAAATCAAGTAACTTTGCATTTTTGTGTGTTCATATTGTACAATTTGCCCTATTTTTTATATTGTACACTTTGTCATTCATAATTTTACCAAAAATATGGCACAATTCTTGATTGATCAATATAAAACACTGCATAAGCGAATGAACAATATGTGATCTCATTTCATATTTCCTATCTTTTCCTATATTGTTGTTATTTTTCTATTTTAGGTCATTTCATGTTATGCTGTATATTTTATGTTATTTTATTATGAGTCTATCCATAGTACTAATATATCGTCACTTGGTGCTTTCTTGAGCTGGGGATCTCCTTGAAACAGCCGCTCTGCCCCTCGGGTAGGGGTAAGATCTGCGTTCATTCTATCCTTCCCTGACCCCACCTGTGAGATTCTAATATGTGACTAACTGATTAATTAAGCATATAAAAACTGGAAACTAACCTCCATTGAGCCATAAGACAAGAGGCTTAGAAGCAGAATGTTGAGGCGACTCGACGAAATAATAAAACAAAGCTCTTCCAGCAGTTGAATCAACTGTAACATACCCTGAATACTGGTTAAAATCTACACCTTGAGGTTGACCAGGTAGTTGTTCAATTCTGTCATTCTCTTTGACTGAATTTTCAGGACCAACATGCACTGGTGAAGTCCTACTAACTTGTAGATAGTAAGTAGTAGTAGGAGTAGTAATAGTTTTTTCCAAGTCTTGCCTGAAATAATGAGCATTTGGTTCATAACAATGTACTAAAACTAAAGCTAAAAAGGTTAGGCAAAAGGAGTAGAGAAATGATGTTTTAACCATTTTTTTCTTGTGTGAAATGATAAGAAGTATGATTATGGATCTACCCTATTTAAATGCCCAAGGTTTAAGTTCTGTGTTCGGCCAATATAGTTCATGATTTCGGCATAGTTTTGTTTTGTTCTTGTTTTTTGGAAATCTGTAAAGAAAATGTTGCCCAATTATATGTATATACCTGATTGTTTGATACTCTTTATTCTTTTATGCCACCTATCTTCCAATCAAGTTGCTTTACTTTTGTTTGTCATGAAGTCAAGTTAGTTGAATATTCCTCCCCTAGGCATTTGATGCAACGGACGGCAAGATTTTCCTGAACCGTTCAGTGATATTGTCTGCTTTGGACTTCTATTTATCCGATTTAGAAGTGCATCTAAAATTTGCTTTCTTATATACTCATCGACTTTAACTGTCCAGTTATATTGTCCGCTTTGGACTCATATTCTTACGATTTTAAAGTGCCTAATTATGGTCTAAAACTTGCTTTCTTATATACTCATCGAGTCTAGCTACCTTCTAGTGATATTGTCCGGTGTGGACTCACATTTCTACGGTTTGAAAGTAGTGCCTAATTAAGGCCTAAAATTTGCTTTCTTATATATTCACGGACTCTAGCATATAATATGTTGTCTAATTTGGACTCATATTCGCACGGTTTGAAAGTGCCTAATTATGACCCAATACTTGCTTTCTTATATACTTATCGATTCTAACTGTCCAATAATATTATCTGCTCCGGACTCACATTCGCGAGGTTTAAAAGTACCTAATTATGGCTTAAAACTTACTTTTTTATATACTCATTATCTTTTTCTTGTTTTGGTGAAGGTGTTATATCAACTAACATTAATCATTCCTAATTTTACAAGATTACGGAGGACTTGGCCATTTTAGAAATTTACTTAAAATGATTGACATCAAAATTATTCCCAAATCGTTGACACCAAGTTCAAGAGGTAAAAAGTAAAAGAAGGAAAGGAGGGATGATAACAAATTCTTAGAGCAAATAAGATGGAGGAGTACGGTGAAAAAACAATTATTTTGGGGTCGGCTACAAGCAAGAGATAATGATCGAGAGTCGGCTTTCTTTTGTCATTTTTTCTTTTTAAAAGGAATAACTATAGTTTAATTTATAATTAAATGTGAACCAGTGAATGGCCCAACTTGGGGGAATTAGAAATAGCTTTGTAAAATAGTCACCGCTTTAAAAATAATCGAAATTTAATTATTTTTTTAAATAAAGATAAAATTTGAATATAAATATCTTTAAAATTTCAAAAAATATTGCAACCTAATATGCTTAAATTCGAATTTTTACATATGACATTCTAGCATAACGTGCTGAAATTTCATAATGTGCTAGAGTTCCAATATAATATGTTGGAAATTTATACGTAGGAGCTCTATAATCTAGCACAACATGCTGGAACTTTCCGTATTTCAGTTAGGATATTTTGTCTATATTTAACTTTGCATAAAATAATGAGTATTTTCTAATAACTTTGCGAACACTAGTTATTTTTTATTACCGATCAAAAACTGGCTAGCTCATGCTATTTTGACTAATTTGAGGTTGACACCATCCATTGGGCCGGCCCAACTACTTTGACTGTTGGACTTCTAAACTATAGGCCATGGTTGTAAGCTCTCTTGGCCCAAATTAATAATTAGTGACGTTTGTCACTTGTTTCTGCTTGTGTGGTAGTTCTTCCGAATATTGAGAAATGCGAAAGATAAAGAAGAAAATGGAGTTCACTGGTTCACATTCTACAGTACTTTGAGAGTTGGTGTAATTTTTAGGGCATAAATCCAAAACCATAATGCCAAATAAAGGCTGATTTCACTTTCACAGGGACCATTCTTTTACGAAAGCATATGCTAGCACGGTAGCACCTACAGAGTCGGAGCTAAGATTTAAGAATTATGAGTTTTTAATTTTCAAATAATAATTCAAGTACTAATGATTAATGACTTGGTTTTGAATTTAATATTTATATATAATTTATGAATATATTTTTAAAAAAATATTTTTTTTTATTAAAAACTATTGAATTCGATCGAAATCGGCTCGACTTATGCATTCGCACCTACTCATTCGTACAGCTAAAGAGTTTTTATTCTTCTAGCAAGGTCCATCTTGTCTCATTATTTTTCCTATAAAATATTGATTAGATCCCTTTACTTGGAGTCATTGGCTTGAGTTATACCTAAGGCCCCTTGGGTAAAAAAAATCCTACAATGATAGTACGTAGTTTAACTTGTAATAGTATGTTATATAAGGCATCAATTAATGTGTAATATAAATATTTCTCTATATATGATTATATTTAATTAACATAATTATATGAGTATTATTTTGGTCATTATTGCATTCAACTTAAACTCCATGAAAAAGAAAAATTTACACCATACTTGGTAATTTTCTCATATATGCTAAGTAATAAAAAAGCACATGTATGAAGATGGATCCACTCGTGATTTCTTTTGAGTCCAGTCGCTATAATTAGGCATGGATCCCCACTATACTTTTGTTACCTTTCTACTTTATATTTTTATTATATATTTTTCTTTCTTATTCTTTTACCTTATTTTTGTTTCCATTGGACCACAAAGACAAATATCTAAGAACTTGACCAACACCTAACCTTACTGCTACACTGATGTTTGACTAAGTTTATAAGCTGATCAAACTGGCTTATAAGTACTTTTTGGCTTATCTACGCGTTTAGTAAAATTAAAAGTGATTATAAGTTAAGTGCTTATATAAGTCAAAAATAAGCCAAAAGTCATAAGTTGGTCTCCCAACTTATCAAATTTCAGCTTATAAACACTTTATGTTTGACCAAAATATTTACTAGTTTATCCCTAAAATACTTCTTTTTAAAAGAAAACTCTTTGTACCCAATTTTTAGCTGCTTATTATTAATTTCAGCACTTTTATCCAAACATGTAACTGCTTATTTTTTAAATCAGTTTCAGCACGTAAAAGTTCACATATGCTTATCAGCTATTATAAATCAGCTAAGGCAAACGGGCTCTTAATCCCCTCTGCAATATTTTTCTAGGGAAAATTTTACAAAAGAATAATTTGGCTGTATATTTTTTAATTTTATAATCCATATTTTAATTTATAATTAATTAGCCCAAAAATAATAGGTGAACAATTGGGCTCCCTACGACGATCTTCGTTTATTGGTTTTTTATACATTTTACATTGGCAGTAAATGTAATCTTTAAAATTCATGAAGTGGAAATATAAAGGAAGATTCTAAAATGAAGGTGCCAGAACAAGCCAATTCGTACACAAATGTTGTCTCCCAAAAGTTATTTACCAACATTTCTACTTCTGCACGATGTAGAAATGTCACCTATAAATCAAATCAATTTCCTCTCTTTTGACTTTGGAGTCTACTTCCCTCTTTTATGAAAGGTAAATGTATATTTCTTTCACCATTTGTTTTATTTTACTTTATAATAATAATGTTCGAGCTAATTTATATGCATCTCAATTAATTTATTGAGTTCCATCCGTATAACTATTAAGTAACTCTGTTCATTGGTAAAGTTTAAATTAATGGACAAAAGTTACCTAGTTTTTTGGTTTTTGTCTTTCTTAGAATTTAAACTCTGATGTCATGAATTTTTATCCATTTCATTAAGACAATAACCATGGACAACATTTAACTTTTTATTATGGTTGTATTGTGAAGGGCTGGAGTACATATCTGACTTGTTGCACAATATTGCTCTAAAAGCACAATGATAGTGACTCACGTGTTTCAATTTTTAATTGCATTATTGTTGAATGTTGAGACTTCATTTTCCTTATCAGAAAACTATGATTATGTCTAAAAACTCTTCATTGGATGAGTCTGAGATTCCTTAATAGGTTAAGAATGTTTTTATCAATTCAAGACTTATGACATTATTGAGGGGAGCCTTTTAACCATCGATAAAGTTATTTTTTTTTTATCTTTATGTAATGAGTTTGAGCCGTAGATTTCCCCAACGCAATCCACAGAAATTCCACGAATCCCTTGGTGGATAAGTCCGACGACTCAACAGCAGTGCGGAATTGAGTTTCTTGTCTGGTGGATCTGATCTATAGTTAGGGGGCAATCAGTTACTTATGTTTGCATCTGGTTATACTGTCTATATTATATTCCTTGAGGTGTAGCTTTTCCCTTATTCTGCACGCGTGAATACGAAATACTTTGTGTATCGGAGTTATCCTATTGAAGATTTATGACATTATTACAAAGATATACTCCCTTCGATCCAAAATAAGTGATTTTGTGGCCTGTTTTTTGTGATTCAAAATAAGTGATTTTTCCATATTTTATAAACGGAAAAGGGCCTAAAATGCCCTTCAACTATCAGGTTTGGTCTAAAAATGCCCCCCATCCACCTATTGGGCCAAATATGCCCTTCTGTTAATGTTTTTGGCTCACAAATGCCCTTTGAGTTAACGGAAGGACACGTGTCATCCTTTTATTGGTGCATTCTAAATATTTCATAATTAATTAAAAAGACACATTATTCATACCTGAAAAATAAATAAAAATTTTCTAAAATACTTACAAAAGTTAAAAACTGGAAAAAAAAATCTTATTTTAGTAAAAAACTTTTGTAAGTATTTTTAGAAAATTTTTATTTATTTTTCAGGTATGAATAATGTGTCTTTTTAATTAATTATGAAATATTTAGAATGCACCAATAAGAGGATGACACGTGTCCTTCCGTTAACTCAAAGGGTATTTGTGAGCCAAAAACATTAACAGAAGGCATATTTGGCCCGATAGATGGATGAGGGGCATTTTTAGACCAATCTGATAGTTCAGGGGCATTTTAGGCCCTTCTCCGTTTTATAAATGAATTAATTATTTTTTCCTACATTGCTCTTGAAGTAAATAGTATTAGAGTATGTGTTAAAAGTGTTTATGTGAGATAATAAAGATTAATATGATCCATTTCATTGGTAATTAATAAAAGATAAATTTCTTGTGTGAAAATATATATAAAAAAAAATTACTTGGGGAGTACTATTATTTAGGGGTGGATATCTCATATAATAAGACAGATAAGATTAAATCAAACTAAAGCTACAAGTTCCCAAGTTGGATAAAAAGTGGCTTTTGATAGTACCACAAAAATTGAAAAGGGTTTAGCTTTTTAGCATGTGGTTGCTATTTGCCCTTTTATGATGACAGCACCAGTGCAATGTCACTGTTTTTATTTTTATGATTTTCAATTCTCTTTCTATTTTCTGGCTTCTTGCTATTTCAAAGTTAAGATTAGAACACACAAAGGGGACCTCCAAATATAGTTAGGACCACACTAACAAATTAGTACTACTTATTTTGACTTTTATCCAAGTGAGTGTGGTCACTTTTTTCTACAATTCCTTTCCTCCCCCTTTTAGCTTAAATTTGATAGTGTTTTCTCCTACATAATTGCTTATCGGGCTAGAGTAATGTTTCAAAACTATATGTATAGCCGGATAGATAAGATTCTATTGGGAATACATCCCGTATAAATAGTATCCACAATATTAGTAATAAACACAGAACATTAAATTATGATTAAATTAGCAAGAATAAAAATGTAACAATAATGACACCAAGATTTTACGTGAAAATCCTTATGAATAAGGGAAAAACCACGGCCAAGAAGAGTAACTGATATCACTATAGCGAAGAATTTTACAATGTGTAGTAACGAGTAAAAATACTCCTAAGACTACTACACCCTCAAAAGAAATAAACACTCTTTTGCTTTTCCACCTCACTACAATATCTCTCACAATCTATTTTTTTTCACAGACTATTTTCTTATAGTTTATGGAATACTTTGTTCTCTCTTTTTTCTCTTTGTTGGTGTGTAGAAATGAGAGTTGAAGCTATCCTTTTATAGCCAAAATCTCACTCTCTAAAGCCTACAATGTTTGACAATGTCTTCACCCTTTTTACAATTTCAACAAGGTTGACTACCAATCAAACCAAATCAATAAAATTGGCTACCAATATTTGACAAATTCGACAAGGTTGTCTATCAAACCAAACCAAGTTAACAATATTGGTTACCAAACAATTTGAATGAGATGGACACCATAGCAATCTCCCCTCCAGTCTCATTCATCAAGAGGAGGTAGCAATGTCTTCTAGTCTGAGTGCATGCCGATAAGTTCTTTGCATAGCTCGAACTTGTCTCTTGATACCACCTTAGTTAGCATATCCGCAGGATTTTCACTAGTGTGAATCTTTTTTGACTTGTAAAGATTCGTTCTCCACGTGCTCACGAATTCAATGATATCTCACATCTATATGCTTTGTTCTTGCATGGTACATGAAGTTTTTGCTTAGGTCTAGGCACTCTGACTGTCGCAATAGACAACATACTCCATCTGTCGCAATCCAAGTTCTTAAAGAAATCTATTGAGCTATATCATCTCTTTGCCATCCTCAGTAGCCGCAATATACTCCACTTCAGTTGTAGACAGTGCGACACACTTCTGCAACTTAGACTGCCATGATACAGCTCCCCTTGAAAACGTAAACAAATATCCAGTAGTGGATTTTCTGTTATCAAGGTCACCTGTCGTATCAGAATCTGTATAGCCCTTCAAAATTGGATTTCATCCTCCAAAACATAAGCATTCATGTGAGCTTCCTCTTAGATACCTGAGTATCCACTTTATAGCTTCCCAATGCTCTTTTCCTGGATTTTTGATAAATTTGCTAACAACATCGACTGCATGAGCAATATCTAGTCGAGTGCATACTATTGCATACATCAAACTTCCGACGGTAGAAGAATAAGGAATCTTGGCCATTCTCTCTTTTTCCTCCATTGTTCTAGGACACATCTTCTTACTCAACTTCAGATGACCAAGAAGGGGTGTGCGAACCAACTTTGCACTTTTCATATTCAAATGCTCCAGTACACGTTCTATGTACTTCTCCTGTGATAAGTAAAGCTTCTTTTCGTTTCTCAAACGAGTAATTCTCATGCCCAAAATCTGCTTAGCATGACCCAAGTATTTCATTGCAAAAGACTTATTCAATAGTTTCTTCAACTCGTCAAAGACTTATTTAAGTCTGCTTCTGGATTTGGTTATATTATGTTCTCTATTTTGAGAACCCCGATTCTTATTTCTCCCTCAAGAGTCAGTCACCAAGACATCTGATGAGGAGGAATCTTGAGATTTTCTTCTCATTTCTTCATTTAAAAGGCTGCTCTTGGCAAAATCCATAGAGATCACACCATCTGGAGCAGAATTTGATAATGAACTTCTAAGAATTTCCCAAGAATCTAGTAGGGAACCAAGTATAAATAAGCCTTGAATTTCTTCATCAAATTTAATGCCCATAGTAGATAACTGGTTCATGATCCCCTAAAAATTATTCAGATTATCTGTCATCGCAGAACCATCGTGGTATTTTAAACCCAACATTTGCTTTATTAGATACATCTTGTTGTTTCCAGTTTTCCGAGCATACAGACTTTCAAGGTGCTCCCATAATGTCTGAGCATGTGTCTCCCCAGAAATATGGTTCAAAACATTATCATCAATCCATTGTCTAAAAAAGCCGCAAACCTGTCTGTGTAACAAATTCCACTCTTCATTTGATTTATTTTCAAGCTTTGTAGTAGCGAAGAAAGGTTGATAAAAATTCTTGACATAGAGCAAATCGTCCGTTTTGCCTTCCCAAATGGCATAATTTGTGTCATTCAAAGTAACCATTCTACTAGTGTTGGCTTCCATTGTATATCACAAATACAAATACTATTTATTGTGAGAGCAAAGTAATTCTTTTCTGATGTGGAAGTTCAGACTGTGCTGCAACCACAGAGCATACTCAGACAGAACCTTAGCTCTGATACCACTTGTTGGGAATAAATAACATAAAAATAGTATATACGTTATTAGTGATAAACGCAGAACACTAAATTATGGTTAAATCAGCAAGAATAGAAATTTAAAAATAATGACACCAAGATTTTACACGGAAACCCTTCTGAATAAGGGAAAAACCACGGCCAAGAAGAGCAACTGATATCACTCTAGCGAGGAATTTTATACTGTGTAGTAACGATTAAAAATACTCCTAAGACCACTACCCTCAAAATAAATAAACACTCTTTTGCTTTTTTCACCTCACTATAATATTTCTCACAATCTATTGTTCTTCACAAACTATTTTCTTATAATTTGTGGAATACCTTGCTCTCTCTTTTCTCTCTTTGTTGGTATGTAAAAATAAGAGTTGAAGCTCTCCTTTTATAGCCAAAACCTCACTCTCTAAAGCCTACAACAACAACAACAACAACAACCCAGTATAATCCCACTTAGTGGGGTCTGGGGAGGTAGTGTGTACGCAGACCTTACCCCTACCCTGGGGTAGAGAGGCTGTTTCCAAATAGACCCCGGCATCCTTCCCTCCAAGAACTTCCCACCTTGCTCTTGGGGAGACTCGAACTCACAACCTCTCGGTTGGAAGTGGGGGTTGCTTACCATTAAAGCCTACAATATTTGATAATTTCTACACCCTTTTTACAATTTCAACAAGGTTGGCTACCAACCAAACCAAAGTCAATAAAATTGGCTACCAATATTTGACAAACTCAACAAGGTTAGCTATCAAACCAAACCAAATCAACAATATTGACTACCAAACAATTTGAATGAGATGGACACCATATCAGATTCTTCAACTCTTAATTAATCAGAATTTTCGAATTCCAACCTTAAGTAAATAAACTTTATTAGAAAGCATATTTTTTTCTTAAAGAAGCCCTACAAGATATATATGAATCTAGATTAATTGAGCATATGGATAGCATATGTTTAAATAAAACAATTTTGAAACTAAGCTAATTGACCAAGATTAAAAAAAGGCAGGTCGGTGCATTAAGCTCTCGCTATGAATAGGGTCCAAGAAAGGGTTGGGCGATAAGGGTCTATCATGTGCAGTATTACTCTGCATTTCTACAAAAGATTACTTCTACGATTTGAACATATTACTTTCTAATTATATACCGCCGAATTTACCACTTATGTCAAGGTACCCTTCATTTGACAAGATATATTGTCATAAAATTGACCTTTGATGTAGTAACTATTGTAATGATAATTTTTTAATTATAGTATTAGATGTTATTAGCTCTTGAGTTTAGGAAAATTCAACTAAATGACCACATACCATAGAAATATCCACCGAACCCCAAGAAAATATCAAATTGGAATATAGAGTACTAGGAAGATTGTATACGGTCAAAATTGGGTTAGACTTTTTGTATGACTAATCGAGACCATAACATAATGGGCCGAGGTTCAACCTCGAGCTATATCGAACCATGATGCAAAGTTAGGTTGCCGAGCTCGTGGCCCGAAGACTTTTTTCCTTGAACCATTTTTGTCCTATTGGTTTTTTCGTCAAGGTTTTTATGCATTACAGACGTATGATCATTACGCTTCAACCGGGTTATTCTATTCCACCTCTTAGAAAGAAAAGAACTTAAAAAAAAATACTTAATAGCATGGCGATACATTTATACAAAACTTCTACCCCGAGCACAAATGAGGCAACAATGGATCGTGCTAACGTAGAATTGAAGTCCGGTCATGAATCAATGTCAAAGACAACACTAATAGTATCCGAGGTTCCTCTACAATCAATCTCAAATACAGAGAGGCATTGTCCTTTGATGTCAACGTTTTGTGAAGAAATTACTTCATAATAGCAAGGTCTCGATAGGTGAGATTTTTTGTAAGAGCCAAATGGTTAAATGAACCGTGTCTGCATAGGTTGCTTGAGCCCTGGCATAAAACATGTACGCATGTGTAACCATTTTTCAATAAAGAGAAGTATTTTTCCATAAAATTATCTTTTGTCTTAGAAAAAAATTCTACTTTACAATTCCGTACTTTCGATCTATTATGGAATGAGGTCAAGGGCCAATTATAACCAGATTTCGGATGATCACTCCCATACTCAAGAACTGCCGTCTGAAAAACAAACTCGAGCAAATCGAACTATTGAGCATTAGGGGCATAGACCTCTTAGGGAACCCCTGAATTATAAATTCCACCGCCATACCTAACTCGGGAAACCAAGCTCACTGAGTTACGCCCAAATTAAAGGGCTACGTCCGCATCAACACGACTCGGAGACGTCTGAGAACCATAACAAAAAATAGGCCTTTTAAATTTTTATAACCGATTTTAAAGGCTACCCTCGGCAAACTATGGTCTGAGTTACTTACTTTGGAGAAGGTTATCGATAACCTCAAACCTCCAAGATGACTCAAAAACAAAAATAATTTAAAGGCAAGGTTGTTTGAATATACACAAACCAAGCTATTCTATGCTAAGGCATCCCGACCTTTGTGAATTCAAGTAATAAAGCAAAGGAAAAATTTGAAAGACAAAAGGGAAATAAGCCTTGTATATGTTTACACAGTTATCTTTACAGAAGCCAAAATGGATTAATTTGGAAAAATTTATAATGGCCGAAATGGCCTAAAAAAGATGCCAAGGGAAAACAAACATACGAAGGCCTAAATGGCTTGATCTTCATCAGAGGCACCGTCTCCACCCATGGGATCTTCCCCGCCTTCAGAATGACTTAAACTATTTGACTCTTCCTCGGGAAAGGCCAGCTTTCGAGCCTTTGATTCCTCTGTATTGGTGTTTTCGATCTCAGCTCGTATATTAGAGCCCTGAGCATGGACTCTCTCGAGGGCTTCCCTTCGAGCTTGCCACTCTACATGATCCACCATGCTTTTGGCTTGTTCCTGGATGGCCTCAACATAAACCTTTTATTGGGTCATATTAGCTTGGGCCTTGATGTTGGTCGCGACCACCTCAGATTTGGCCGCCTCGAGCTTATTAGCCAAGTTTGCTAATTAGTTGTGAAGCTCCTCATTTTTCTTGGCTTGCACCGAGTCCTTCTCTCTTGCAGCTCGAAGCTGGATCTCGGCCGAATCCAGTTGTGTTTGGGTAGCCTCCCTTTTCAAGGATAAGATGTCCATATTTTTCTTGAACTCCTCAGCCTCAGCTCGAATTGTCTCTACTTGTTTCTGAAACTCTCTGATTTGTTCAAGCCTTTGTGAGACCTACAGAATCAGATTTTTAGTTGTTATCTCAAATTTGTCATCACTATCGTGAATCACTCAGAATACTTGCTCAGCCATCTCAGCATGCTCATCTCGAGCCATCACTAAATCTGCCTAAAGCTTCTTACTAAGAAACTTGTAGGTGTAATTTTTCACATTGAGGTCCTGAACCTCGGCCTCGCGCTCCACCCAAATTCGAAGGAAAACCTCATGATGCAATATCGAAGCCTACAAATAAGGAAGAAGATGCTAGAATTACCTACAACTCCAAGTTTAAAATAGATAATGGAATGACCCTCAAAGTTACCCGATTTAGATCATGTTGGGCCTCGTTGAACAGGCAAGCGGCTCCTACCGTATTCATCACAGCTTGGTCTTCCTAGGTCACCAAGCATCTGAGGTAGCTAGCAATCCACACGGGTAGAAAGAAAACCCGGGCTTCCTCTAGGACAAAAAGCACTATTTTATGCCTAAGATCGGGGTTAACACTTAGGACCGAGAATTGGTCCACCAGTTTTGGGCTTGATGAAGACCTAGTATCGCTCGATGACGGTGCTTTCTTTGGCACCGATAAGTCACCAAGCCTAGTGACATCTCCCAAAGCGGCAAACTCTACCACATCCAAGAAGTCATCGATATCAACCAATCCTTAAGGACCCTCGCAAGAGAGACCTTCCAACATATTGGCCTTACAGATCATGGCGTCCGAATACTGAGGGGATTCAAAAATATCAATCATTTCGCAAATTGTACCTTGGTACATATTCAGCTACTTGGGAAACCTTGCCCCCGTTTCTCCTTTGACCATCTTAGCTTGGAACAGAGTGGCCTCAACTCTTTCTTGTTCAGGAACTTCAGCCAAGGCTCTCTCATCAGCCTCTTTCGGTTTGGAGAACTTTTATACGGTGACACCGAGCCGCACACGGGTCACCAGTTTGGAACTATTATCTTCTTGTTATTTTTCAAATTCATCCCTTAATCGACAAATCGATTCCAAAATCATAGCACTGGTGTCCCCCATAGGTTTGCGGGGCCTCCTCGTCAGTCTTTTCTTTTCCGACCCTAGAGAACTCATGGCATTTTTTCTCTTCTTCTCTTTGGCCTGCTTAGAAGCAGGTGGTTAGGGAAGAACTTATTTTTTGTCAGATGGGGCCTCATTTCTACATCTTTTCCGAGGCCAACAAAGGAAAAAAGATGAGTAAACTCGAAAAAAAATCCTCAAACAATAACCGTTATGAGAAAGAAAGTTACCGTGATTACGGGCCTCCTATCAACCCTTCAATAAATCCGTCTTTGTAATACTAGACACTCGACCCATTACTTAAGATCGGGGTTTACTTTCGGTACATGAGCCACAGCTGACACCAAAAACATAGAAGAGGAAAGAAGATAAGAATTAAAATGACAAAGTTGGACATTGAAGGAAAAGTAATGCTTACGGTTCATGTTCTATTTTTTAGGAAACGACATATCTTCAGCAGGGATTAGGTTCGAAACCCCTATTCGGACAAATCGGCTTATCCAAACTCGATCTCGGTCCTCGTCTATGCTAAAAAAATGGGGCCTTGATGGCCCCGCGAGCAAGCTTAATCAGCCCTCCTCAATAGAGTCAGGGACTCTAAAGATGCATAAGGTGATCGAGGGTGAAAGGACATCCCTCGATTTTGCTCATGAAGAACCGGAGGAGAATCACTATTCTCTAGAAATAGGGATGGATTTGGCCGAGGATCACATCATACCCCTTGCAGAGGACGACAATGATAGGATCTAAGGGACCCAACGTGAAAGGGTAAGTGTAAACACTTAGGAAACCCTCCACTTGGGCAGTGATCGACTCCTCAGGCGAAGGTACCACAACATATTTATCAACCTAATGGCAATCCTCTTTAACTCTGGGAAAGAAACCATCGATTATCATGTTTATATACCTCGAGACCGGTTCACATCGACCAGGTACTAAGGAGGTCTTTTCAATCCTAAAATAGGCGACAATAGGACACCCTCCCGGAATGAAATCCTTAAGGGGATAATCTTTTGCCGCTCCATAACCGGTGGGTTGTGAAGAAGATGTGGCCTCCTTTTGTGGTACTGTTTTGGAAGTCTTTGCCATTATAGAACAGAAGAAAAGAGAACAAGGATGGTGTGGTTTTGTTAAAAGTTCAAGAAATTTGGATGCAAAATTTGTAAAGTGAAGAAATCTTTGAAGAGAAGCAAGAATATGAGAAACTTTTGAACGTAATGTTTGAATAGAGGAAGGTTGCGGTACTTATAACTTGCTGGTGACGGTTTAGACCTCACGATGGCTAACCGGCAACTGACAAGCATTTATTGCCTTCGTAACTGGACCGGCGAGATGTTTCGATTCATTGCTTACATCATTATTAGACATATCAGTGATGTTCGTCACTTACATTATAGCCCATCGAGATAGAACCCGGAAGTTCATATTTTTTCACGTCATCTTCTCTCCAAAAAATGAGGTGAATGTCTGTATACAATCAAAATTGGGTTTGCCCTTTGGTATGACTAATTGAGACTAGAACATGATGGGACAAGATGCAGCCTCGAGTTATACGAACCACGATGAAAAGTTAGGTTGCCGAGCTCATGGCCCTAAGACCGTTCAAAATCGAGGCCGAACAAGATAGAGATCAAAGGAAGTTTACCGAGCCAAATATCGAAAGTTCAAATATTCATACTCAGGCGAGGATAACAGCGCGAATCTCGACACGTATCAAGAAGAGGCCGATTAACTAGCCAATCATTAGATTTCTTACCTCATATAGAATTGTATCTAGAACAGGACTCCCTACTATATAAAGGAGGTCCGATCATTTGTAAAACACATCATATTCCTCAATGCAAAGCAATATACTATCATTTTCTAGCTTTCATTATCTTATTATTCTGTTCATAAGCCAGTTGAAATATATTTGGTTTAAGGGTGACAAACTCGAGGGTCAAGATTGTTCAATTTGTGTGTTTGTATGTATTCTTTCATAGTCAATATTAATATTAATTTATTCTTCCTAATTCTGTCAAGTTATTATGTGCCTTTAAAATTACGTATAAATTTAATTGTTAGTGTAAACAACGATAACTAATTGCTAATTTGCTACGATAAATGCTGACACTCGTCCAACATATCCTTATCTTTTCTTTTCTAATCAATTACTTTGCTAAAAGGAGGAAAGACATGGAGGGGCTAAAGGAAAAAAACAGGCTGACAAAGTAGTGAAAAAAGATATAATGGTAAGGGGGTACAATAATTTTGGATGATGTGAAATTATGATCAATTAGTGGTTATATGTAGCAAACACAATCATTAAAAAAATAAATAGTAGTACCAATACTAATAAGAACACTAAAGTCTCTCTCTTGACCACAAAATCATGTGATGACGACCGATGAGATTTTTCACTTAATCAAAAAAATTTCATTCGAATCCTCAAAATGATAAAACTCATAGTAAAGAATA
The DNA here is from genome assembly GCA_032618575.1 of Nicotiana noctiflora. Taxonomy (NCBI): domain Eukaryota; kingdom Viridiplantae; phylum Streptophyta; class Magnoliopsida; order Solanales; family Solanaceae; genus Nicotiana; species Nicotiana noctiflora. The sequence continues at coordinate 267,951 of JASVEL010012433.1, read as the reverse complement.
GAAAATAGTAAATTCTGTGCATAAAATATTTTATATTCACGAAATATCTGACGAAGGACTATACCTCTAACGATGTGATGTAAATAGCCAGGGGGCTATGAATGAGCTTCTTCACCTTGATCAAAAGTTTTGGATTCGAATTGTCGAAATGGTAAACTCTTATTAAAGAATAATAATGATAATTCAGTACATCAAGTATGCCGTATTTATGCAGCGTCTGATGAAGAACCACACCCCGAACGATATGATGTAAATATCCTATCGCAATACAAATTAATATTAGTAACTATTTTTACGTCTCCAACTAATAACTTATAAGTCGTACGAAGACAAATTTACTCTTACTCTACGACTCTCTTTCAAACTCCTAGCAAAGAATATCAAGTAGTACTAGATAGTTATTTCAAGAAAAAGGGTAGTAGACAACGATTCATTAGTGACCAAAAAATGGTGGGTGCATGGTCCTTTTTTTGGAAATCTGAACCCTCTAACAACATTATCGTCATCTTTATTGCTTATCCGTATATCTAAGGAGAAATCATTGCATTTGTACTTAGACGAAATGGTATATTAAATTCTAAAACCAATTAAATCAGAATCCCTCTTATGATGAAATTTTGGTGAAATATCAATTTAGACAACTATTCTATAATTAAATCAGTGCATGAAGACGAATTTATCATTCTGTTAACTGTACCTGCTTTTCCTGTTGCCTATCAGGCGATCCTACAATTCTAGGACAACTTAAATACTCTTTTAGTAGTATACTTTTTTTTTTTAAAATTAAAGGTCTCACTAGTACGACTTTTTTTTAGGATATTGCTTATAGAACTTCTTTCTTTTTTCTTGAGAACCGGGACAATAAAAAATTGAATCTTAATTGATCGTGACATTAAAGTTATTTCAGAATTATCCTACTCCATCGCATATTTAAGTCATTAACAAGATTTTAAGTATTAGCTCGATAAAATTGTACTTTAAAAATAGTTATCACGATCCTCTTCTCGCGATAACTCAGCCAATGACACGGATATATGGAGTTAAATGTTAGAGTATAGAGTTTACATTTTCTCCTTTATTTGTGTGTGTGGGGCTGCAATTAGTTGTGTTGTGCCAACTCGAATTATGGAATTTTTTAATACAGTCGAGCTGTGTTTAGGATTAGGACATGGGAGTCGGGACAGATATGAAATGAAAATACTTGAAAAGGAAAGACATTTAGTATACCTTTTTGTGTGAAAATAGGTGTTAGGTAACGTCGATTAAGAGTTGGAGAATAAAATATTCTAGTTTGGTCATATTGCTTATCAATTGGCTGTCCTTATTTTAGATCCTGTGGGATTAATACATATGGTCCAACTAAACATAATTAGTATTCTCTTCGGTCCAAAATAAATAATTTTTTTGGATATTTTCATACAGATTAAGAAATTTATCTTTTAGCATTAACTAGTAATAGAATTGACTATATTGACCTTTACTATCTTACATAAACACTCCTAACACATATTCCAATATTATTTATTCCAAAGACAATGTAAGAAAAAATTTATTCTTGAAATCTGAAAAAATTACTATTAATAATTAATAGTCATTTGGTCATTGATAATCTAATTAGTTCATGTTCCCCCTCTTCAGATGTTTGGTTTGTTTTCTCAAAAAATTGCTTTATACAAATAGCTAATCAAATTCAATGTTTAGTATATACATATTTAGTGGTGAAGGTAAGATATCCATGAAAGAGGTTCAAATTTATTTTTTTTAGCTAGTGGGAATTCAGCTCATGACCTTATGTAGATTTTAAATCTCCTTGATCACTAAATTACACAGTTGGATTGTATTAAGGTAATTCAAAACTTATTATATAGAGATAAAAAAATAGATTTTGCCTTATATATACAGTATATATATATATATATATATATATAATTTTTGCATACCGATTATAAGATCTAAACAATGAATTTGATCGGCAATTTATATAAAGATATCGTTGTTTAATCAGACCAAGCTAGTATTTGATCATGGTATGTTCCTAATACAAAGGACGTATGTTGGAGGATTAGCTAGCTAGGAGTTTAAAGACATAATCACAAGTGCAAAATATATAAAATATTAAAACTTGTCAAGTTTCTAGGAGATACAGAATCTTAACCCTTAAAGAAGCGATTAATAATCATAAATTAAGAAGTAAACACTAAAATACTGATGATTAAGTTTGTTTTTATTGGACATTTCATCTTCTCCCATTATGCACAAAACAGAAGGGAAGTGTATTCATATGCATCACTGTCGGAAAAAAAATTATGAAATCTTTTGTTTCTATGTCTGTTAGTGCATGAATACAGCATTTCTCTATTTTGGTCAAATGTGAGATTTGTCATATACTAATATTATTAGGAGTTAAATAAATGTTTAATATATGCAGCATATATATATTTGTATGTTCCCCAAGTTATTGACTACGCTCGCTACTGTCTTTATAATTTTTGTATACATCTAGGTGTAAATTTATGAATCTGGTCCCCAAAAATTGAGATCTAAGAGAAGCAATAGAATAGCAAAATATATAGCTAAAAACATTAATTGTTGAATAGAGTAAACGAATACATGGTTGATTTGAAGAAGTCATTTAATTATGGTGAGATATTAAGCAGGATCAAAACCATCTTTTTCTTCACATAATTGACAAAGGGAGTAGAAAATATCCAATTAACAGAAATGATTTGAATTCAAACTCATGATATTGTGATTATTAATTTTGTATGTGTAATACTAATGATAGAACCTTATTGGTTTCAGGCATGAGGATATATATGTCCAAAGTACCGATAAGAAACTTTTATTTTACAAGAGAAAATATCTCGATAACGAAAACTATAAAAAATTAAATTATCAAAGTCAAGATCGAGATATGAACTCTAAAACTATAATATCACCGAATGAAAAATAAAATAATAATGCATCTTGATTAATCAAAGGAGATTGAACCACGAAAAATTACGAAATATAATGTAATAGTAATTTACTACAACGTAACAAGATCGTGAAAGATTTGAGCATGAAAATAGCAGAGCTAGTGAAAACAAGAAAATCTGGAATTCTTGGAAATTCGATTTGGAAAAAAATGAACACGTATAATATATGCTTATCTTTCTGAAAACTCGTACTACATGTTATAGATAGAATTTAATTTTGTTTACAAATCCTGTACGGTTCTCACAAGTCACAACTAGGATATAAAAAATAATAATTAAAACATTTTTCAGTTCCCTCTTTTAAAGTTTGTCTTCCCGATACACAATTAATAGAGCTCGAAGCTATTTCTATGGGCTAATAATCAAAGATTGACAGTGGGTAGTAAATACATCATAGTTAAGATAATGTTTTAACTTTTGTTATTGGATTATGTATCATTTTTTACAAGATCAAATTAAGTGATCTTGGATGATATATTGATATATTAATCATTTATATATATAAAACTAATTAGGTTACTTAAAAAATAAGTTAAAAGACTTACTGTAATCAGTTAAATTAATTCTTTATATATGTCATCAATTATATTACTATAAATTAGATCGTAAAAGTAACAAAAAATGTTATAGACAGCCGAAGAGCCGATACAGAAGAGTTAATTATTGGGGTAGTTTTAATTAAAAGTTGTACTTTGTATCTCAATAACTTAGCGTGCACGTAGACAATGATGTCTTGATTTGTTGATTTTATTTAATGCTAGAAAACAATTGTTGGCGTTACATTCCATTCAATCCATTTGTTTTTGTTCATCTTCATTATTTAAAATGGTAGAAATAGGTAAAAGCGACAATTTTAGATTTAAATGTCATGCCAAGTCCAATCCTATCATCTTGAATATAATTCTACAGCATCCAATAATTTAGTCCAATTAATTCAATGATTAGATACTTCCACCTGTAAATTCACGAAATCATTATTTTCTATAAACCCATTTTTAAATTAAAATTCACTTTTTGAGGAATGATATTCCTTTTTGGATTATAATTTCGCAAAGCTAAGCAAAAATTCTTCTCGTTTTCTCTCAGCGCACGATAAACGTGGTTGCTAGCGTACGTTGTTCATCAATAGGGGAGGGGCAAATCTAAGAAAAATGTAGGCGTGATTCAGAGGACGAATCTAACAGGAACAAGCAGTAGAACTCAGGGTAGTGAGCTGAAAACCCCAAATTCACAAATTGAAGAGAAAAATTCAATGGAACAGTGGCCATTGCTAACAGCTATGAAGGAAGGTATGAAAACTCCTCCTATTATGAACACTAATCCGATAATGCTGAGTGAGAAGAAACCGGGTGAAGGTAGAATAATTGAGGCAGCTACACAACCAAAGCAAACCGGCATGAATTTGAGTATTTCAAGTGCAACTGCTGGGGGATCTAGGGAAATTAAGGACAAGGAGAGCACGGAAAAGAGACAAAATATAATAGTTAATGAGAAGATGGAGCCAGAGCAAAAAAAAAATGGGAAAATATGTTTGTAGAGAACAGAATGGCGGCGAAGGAGGTGGATCTGAGTTTCATTGCTCCAACTATTAAAAATGGTGAGTTGATAGTTTAGTTGAGGAAGGAAGAGTATAGGTGGAAACGCAAAAGTGGAAACAAGCTTTGATTCTATATGTAGTTGGAAGTACCCCGACTATAGGTGTTATGGAGAGATTCATTGCGTTTGAATGGAACTTTGCAACGAAGCCAAAAGTTTACTTCCATAACGATGGATACTTTGTGGTGAGATTCAATTTCATGAATGATAGGAAAAGTATGGACTGTTGATTTTGACTTTAATAAGGAAGTGTTACAGATTATCCCTATTTAGGTAAGATTCCCTAACTTCCCTCTTAATTGTTAGGGAGCAAAGTCACTAAGTAGAAACAGTAGCAGCTTAGGAGTTCCAATATATGCAGATGCATGTAGAACTCAACTAGATCGAATTTCCTATGCTAGATTCTTAATTGAAGTAGATGTTACTAAAGAGCTTTCTAAAGTAGTGAAGGTAATAGATCCTAATGGAAGAGTGTTTGTACAAGAGGTGATTTATGACTAGGTCCATGCATTATGTACTACTTGTATGCAAGTGGGACATCAATGTAATACAGAAGAGCAAAAAATCACTAAGGACAACACAAGGAAACAGAAGCAGAAACAAGAGTGGCAACCCAAGGTGATCCAAAACGAAAAAGGGAATCAACAGAAGGTAGAGGAAAACAAAGACAAGGAACTAGCTGGTTACAATGAGGCCCAAGGCAACAATGTCGGGCCACGCAAAGAACTGGAACAGGTATCGAAGAAAGCTACCGGCAAATCAGTATCTAAAAGCAAAGAGAAGCGAGAAAATGGAACTATCAGCATGGTAAATGGGTTCAATGTTCTGGCAAGGACTGGAATGCAGCTAGTATACAACAGAGCAATATATGAAGGCACAAGCAAGCATAGGAGCAATGGAGAAGTAGGAACAAGTGATCAAAACCTATTCATCCCAGTATTATTCTTGAAACATGGAACATAACAAAAAGAGGTCAAGAGATTTATTAAAAGTAATAGAATAAGTATAATTGCAATACTAGAGCATAAAATAACGAAGCAGAATGATACATCAGTAATAAGGAGAATCACTCAATGCTGGAAATGGCTAGCTAACTATGAGCATAATGATAAAGGAAGAATTTGGATACTGTTAGATCCTAATGAAGTGGAATACAGAGAATTGAGGAATCCGACCAATACATTCATACTAAAGCTCACATATAAAGTATGAATATGAGGTTTACTTTTACTGCAGTATATGGACTACATACAATTGAATATAGAAGAAATGAATTGAATGGGTGGAGCAATATACAACAAGGGGCATGGTTAATAATGGGAGATTATAATACAATTAGAGTACAAGAGGATAGATCAGTTGGCAAACCTGTACAAGAAGCTGAAGTTAGGGATTTCAATGAATTTATAGAGCAAAATGGCCTAACAGAAATTAGAATTGTTGGGAGGAGATTCACATCAACTAATGGAATACTTATACCAAAATATATGGAGCTATAGTAAATGTTGTATGAATGCTACAAGTGCCACAACTACAGGTCAGAGTCATGGATCCAGGATGTTCAGATTACTCTCGTTTGAGCATCAAGTTTGAAGAGAATACAAAAAAGAATCAAGGCCTTTCAAGTTCCTCAACCATTTAGCTGAACATAAAGAATTTCTTGCAAGAGTAAAGGAAGCATGGAAAAAATGAAATGGGAAAAATAAAATGAAGGATGTACAGTGCAGGTTGAAAAGGGCGAAACAGGAAATGAAAGTTCTTAACAAAGCTAAATATAATGAAGTAGATAAGCAGATGCAGACGGCAACTTGCAGAAGTGCATGCAAATGTGGGATCCTGGGTAGAAGGAAAGCTAATGAGGGATCTTTGGTAGAAGGAGATGTGATTTTATTAGAAAAAGATATGAAGCCTTAATTCGAGAAATGGTTGGGGGTAGAAGAAAGTATCATGAAACAGAAATCCAGAGTGAATTAGCTATTATTAGGGGATGGTAACACAACTTATTTTCATGCAAGTATAAAGAATAGATGCTCACAGAATAAAATAAAGATTCTAATAAAGGCTAATGGAATTGTAGCACAACCCAAACAGGAGAATGAAGAAGAAATGCTTGTGTTTTATAAATAACTATTGGGTTCATCGGATGGAATTGTGCCAACTATAAATCTAGTAGTGATGAGAAATGGAGGCCTGGTGAAGAGACAACAACAACTTCAATTGGTTAAAGATGTATCTAAAGAAGAAGTTCATGATGCATTGCTAGGAATTGGAGCCAACAAAGCACCTGGTTGCGATGGATTCAATGCTTTATTCTATAAAAAGGCTTGGCCTGTAACTGGTGAGGAAGTGACAAAGACAACAATGGATTTCTTCACAAGATGTAAGCTTTATCAACTTATTAACTGTACAAGAGTGACTCTTGTACCAAAGGTAAATATTCCAACTAGTATTACTGAGTACAGACCAATATCATGTTGTAGTATACTATATAAAATAACCTTAAAGGTGATCAAAAATAGGCAGCATGGGATAATAGATGATATAGTAGATAGAAACTAGTCTGCCTTCGTGCCAGGGAGGCTGATAAATAATAATATCATACTTAGCCATGAATTAGTCAAGTGGTATGTAAGGAAGGGTGTGTCACTAAGATGCATGGTGATGAAGATTAATATGAAGAAGGCTTATGACTCTATTGACAGGGATTATATAGAACAAGTTCTGAAAATTTTATAAATGCCTATTTGTCAATTGGATCATGAAGTGTGTGCGAAAAGTATCTTACTCTATCATTATCAATGGGCATCATACACCATCATTTCATGCAAGGAAGGGACTGAGGCAGGGAGACTCATTGTCTCCATATCTATTTGTATTGGCCCTGGCGCACTTGACAAAAACTCTGAAGACATTAAAAATGAATTCAAATTTCAACTATCATCCTAAGTGTACTAAGCTGAACATAGTACAACTGTTTTACTGAAGATTTGTTGCTTTTCCGTAGAGGTGACACTATCTCTGTATAACTACTCTACCAATGCTTTCGAGAATTTTTTAAAGCCTCTGTACTAGTTGCAAATGCTAACAAGAGCTCAGTTTTCTTTGGTGAAGTTAGTAAGGGTACAGAACATGAGATATTACAGACCCTAGGCTTTTGTAAAGGATCAACGCTTGTGAGGTACCTTGGGGTTCCTTTAAGTACTAAAAGATTATCAGTGATATAATGTCAACCATTGATAGAAAAGATGCTAGAAAGAATTCAATCATGGACTGTCGGATTTTTATCTTATGCAAGCAGAGTTCAACTAATCAAGAGTGTATTATTTTCTATAAAAGCATTTTGGTCACAAGTGTTCATACTGCCAAAGAAATTGATTCAAATAATAGAGAGTATATGCAGGAGATTCCTATGGACTGAAGAGGTAGAAATCACAAAGAAAGCATTGTTGGCTGGGACAGACTATGCTGGCCAAAAGTAGCTAGAGGTTTGAATATACTGGACATAGGAATCTGGAATAACGCAGCTATATGCAAGCTACTTTGGAACCTTACCAAAAAAGAAGAAAAATGTGGATAATGGGTGCACCTCTACAACAAAAGATACATGACTGCATGTGGTATCCCAAAGCAGGCATCATAGGTGGTTCAAAAGATACTGGAGGAAACTGGGCTGACAAAAGAGGAATTTATGCAGATGGACAAGTTTTCAACAAAGACAATGTACTTGAAGCTTAGAGGTGAATTTACTAAAGTTCCATGGAGGAGACTTACATGCAACAATGCAGGAATGCTTAAGTGAAATATTATACTGCTAATGGCTGCTCACAGAATATTGCTAACACGAGATAAACTAAACAAATGGGGTTGTGTTGAGAGTACAATGTTCATACTGTGTAAAACATCAGAAGAAACCATTGAGCATTTATTTTTAAATGTTCTTACTCAGCAAGAATACGGAGAACACTACTACAGTAGCAAGGAATACAAAGACAGGTGATGGATTAGGGGCAAGAGTTAGAATGGGCTGCAAATCATTACAAAGGAAGGTGCCCTACAACAGAAGTATACAGAATAACCCAAGCTAGTGCAGTCTATTGCATATGGCAAGAGAGGAACTCAAAAATATTCCAAGAGAAACAGAGTAGCATTGAAGTAATTGTTCGACAACTAGTTCAAGAAATTCATGGTCGAGGCAGCATGATGCGAAGGTTGAAGAAGAAATTATTAGTTCTTAATTATTATCTTAATGTCATGTAATTAGGATAGTAGTTAGAAGACATAACAGTGAGAGATATAGTGTAACGACCCGGCCCGTCGTTACGGGAATTACCACCCCGTTACCTTGCATTTTCATATCTTATGCTTTTATAACAGTATTAGAGTATATCGGATGAGTTAGGAGTGATTTGGATTGAAAATGAAACAAATAGCATGTTTGAAGAAAGCTTGAATATGAGAAGTCAACCAAGAGTTGACTATTGAGTTAGAGTGCTCGGAACCGGATTCCGATGATTCGACTAGTTCCGGGGATCATTTATGACTTAGGAGAGCAATCGGAATTGAATTCGGAGGTCCGGAATAGTTTTATGCTTGAATTGGCGAAGGTTGATTTTTGGCGAAAATCGGATGGTAGGTGATATTTTGATCCGGGGGTCGGAATGGAATTCCAACAATTTCTGTAGCTTCGTTATGTGATTTTGGATGTGTCCGCAAATTTTCAGGTCATTCGGACATCGTTTGATCGGGTTTTGGATTGAATGTTAGTTTTGAAAGTTTTGAAGAAACTTAGGCTTGAATTCGTGAGTAAATGTAGATTTTGATGTTTAGTATGGTGTTTTTATGATTGGAACAAGTCCGTATCATGTTTTGTAGTACGTTGGTGGTTTTTGTTGGGGTCCCGGTGGCCTCGGGATGATTTCGGACCATCAACCGGGCATTTGGACTTGGCAAAAATCTGCAAAACAACTGCAAGTTCTGCCCAGGCATTTAAGCCTTCGCGTTCGCGTGGCAAGGGCCGTGTTCCCGAAGGTCAAGCTAATCATGCATCGCGTTCGCGAGAAGGGGAGCCGCGTTCGCGTAGGCCAGGGATCGTGTGCATCGCGTTCGCGTTCCAGTGGTCGCGTTCGCGTAGGGTTGTGGGAGTGTGCTTCGCGTTCGCGCGAGGTGTATCGCGAACGCGTAGAAGGGAAATAGGTGGCTGGGAATATTGTTCTTCGCGAACGCGTGGAGTGGTTCGCGTTCGCGTAGGGTAAGTCGGAGACGGGCATCGCGAACGCGTGGGAGTCGTCGCGTTCGCGTAGCGAAAGAGGGGGCTGTTCATCGCGAACACGTGGGAGCTCACACGAACGCGAAGAGCAAAAAGCTCCGGCAGTGAATAAAATCCAGAAACAGAAGGCTTACGGGTTTACACCCCCAAAACATAATTTTGAGCCCTAGAGAGAAGAAAACTCGAGAAAATCATTGAGAAGTCATCGGATATTCGTCGGAGGTAAGATTCTTGACTCAAAAACATCATTTTATGGTAGAATTAACATCAATCTTCATGAAATTGGGTTGAAATCTTGAAGAAATGTGGCCTAAATATCGAAAACGGGATTTTTGGATTTTGAAGGCCATTTTAACTCCGATTTTGATAAATTTTATATGCACGGACTCGTGGCGAGATGAGGGTCGCGTTGGTACTAATTTCGAATTTTTCCGAGCAGTGGGCCCGGGTCGGGTTTTACCAACTTGGTGTATTTATGCGAATTTCATGTAAATTGAAGTGGGTTATGATTCTTTGACCCGTATTTGATATAATTATTGTTATTTGACTAGATTCTACACACGAGGCAGCGAATTTCAAAGGAAAAGGCATCGCGGACGAGTCTACGACCGACTAGAGGTGAGTAGTTTGTGTATATGGTAGCCTGAGGGTTCGAAACCCCGGCTTAGCACATTGTGACGCTAGTAGGGCGTGGCTCGCACACCGTGGCAGGTGCGGGATTGGTTGTAACTGGGGATTGAGACTTGGTCCATCCCGGAAATGAATAAAATGTTGTTAGTGTTGGAAATACATTGTATTTGATATACTTGTGGGCTGTAAGCCTTATTTGGGGCCTTGTGCCGATCTGTAGCGTCCTTAGAGGACAATAATTACGTGATAGCTATAATTGCTTAAATCACTGATCTCAGTCCCGGAAATTGAAATCACACTTTTGAAATGCTAAGTCACCGCTTTTACAAATTTAATAAAGTTAAAGTATTTTTCATAAATTATGAATTGAGAACTGGAATTAAGGAAAATGAAATGTTTTGTGACTTATTTGCTTATTGTGGACTGAGCATGGGATCGGGCTGCACGCCGCAGTGGTTGATATGAGGATCGGGCTGCACGCCGCAGCAGTATTGCGCTTGGGGCTGTAGGAGCCCCTCCGGAGTCTGTACACACCCCCAGTGAGCGCCGTCGACGTTAAATTGGATCGGGCTACACGCCGTAACGGTTTTGTGCATTGCATTGCATCTTTATTTGTTGAATTACTCTGTGGTAGTTGAATTGTACTATTGATGCTAGTTCGTAGGAGATTCGGACTGTAGTGTAACTTCATATTGTGGTTGTCACACCTCCCTTTTTACTACCCCAACACACTTAAAGGTGTATAAATACACTTGTAGGGTATACCCCGACGCTCAATTACCCAAGACGGATAAAATAACGTAAGGGAAGGAGTTTTTCCAATTTAAGGACAATCGGTTCGGGATTTTATTAGAGATTAATCGGAGTCGCCACTTGGGAATGACAATGGTGTCCCAAGTCACCGGTTAATCCCGAATCCGAGGAATTTTGACTCTAAAAATGTCTGCGAAGCAGAGGTCTGGATAAGGAACTCTGTTAACCCGGGAGAAGGTGTTAGGCACTCCCGGATTCCGTGGTTTTAGCACGGTCGCTCCACTATCGTTCTTGACTTTTGTTTGACTCAATTATAGATTTTAACAACATAATGTGCTTTTACGTTAAATATTATTTTTAGGAATTTGCGACATCGCGGAAACACGCCTCGAGTCATACCGCAACCGGTACGCCTATGACTTTTGGTGTATTTCGGCTTTGCCGAGATTTGGATTTGAGTCGCACCAAGTGCACACTCGTTCATAGGAAGGTATATTAAAATCGTGCCCTAAAGTAACGTCTATCGGCTTTTAAATCTTTTGGGAGAAGCTATGGAATTGGCTATTAGATTTCCCGGATCTATTTGTGTTATATCATTACTAAATGGGGGCCCCGGTGTTATTCGGGCGAGGCTCGTCCCAATTTTCATTAAAAGGGTTCAATACTTGTATTTAACTACGTTTTCTACACTTGTTCTTTCCTTAATCGTATTACTAACACTATAATAATCCAGGCCCGTCGAGTTCTTATTATTATTGGGCCTGGTCTTCTCTTCAATTAAATATTCATCCGAACTGCCCAGGTACTCAAACCCAGGCTATTTTTAACATCCTGCTCGCTGGCTTCGTTAATTTCATGTAACAATTCAAACCCATAACGTAAACTGGGCCTAAATCAAATGGTAAAGATTGAAATAACAGATCAGAGACACAATATTTGAAGCAGAAAGCAATTTTTATTTATTCAGTAAAGGAACCAATACATCAATTCATGATCATCAATTATAAATCAAATGTTTACCACCAAAAACTAACAGACCGTTCTTTCTTATTACATTAGCTTCTAAGGTAAATAATTAATCTAAGAGGGCGATTTGATTACATAGAAAACTAAAAATGATTGAACTGATTAACGTATAATTACAGTACCAATTTCAATTGCAACTTATACTTAATACTATATCCCCAGTTCTTCCTAATCCCAATTGTTTCAATATCTAATTATCTATCCTTTTAAAACTTAATCAGATTTGAGCCTATGTTTACAGATGAACTAAACACCAGTTTAAACAATCATTGAAGAAATTTGAATTATTCTTAATCTAACGGCTCAAGAACTTGTCATGATTGAACTATTGATAAATGATTTAAACTTAGCTCATCGGCAAATTGTGAACTCAGATATTCATGAATCACTATCCGTTTTAGCATTCTTATTCCATTTTTAGGGCATTAACTAAGTGACAGTGGTTTACAAAATTCTTTGTGAAGCCAAAGTTATTGATGATTTCCTATATGAGCTTCTGTCATCATAAACCTATGTGATAGTTACTTAGCCTCATTTTAAGGATTTTCACCTAATTAACTAAATGGTGAACTATCTATATTATACTACTACTATACTACTACTACTATACTATTACACTGTTTCTGTTTGGTTTTGTTCTTCAGCTACTACAAAAGACTACAATGAATAATCTACAACTAAAACTAATCAATATAAAACTACAACTACATGACAGCATATGATATAATCAGGGATCTTCATTTTTATTTCATCAATGTCATCAATACAGCTTCAATTGAAAGAGACATGTACCTGAATCACAAAGAAAATCCAATGAGTCTAGGGGGTAAAGCAGGTAAGCACAACAGATTTCGAACAACAATGCAACAGTGAGATGAAGAAGGCACAGCAACACAGCAACACAGCAACAGCAATAACATGTAAAAATCCAGATGGTTGAAGCAAAGACCCAAAACCAGACGGAATTGAACCAGTCACTCGATTCAAAATATCAGAATAACACTACTATTATATTGCTACTTCACTCTCCAAATTACTGTATTTTATCAACCTAGGTATGTATTTCAGATTGCTTAAGTTGGAACCCCAGATATATTTCTTATATTACTCAGATTGGAACCCCCAGATATATTTCTTATATTACTCAGATTGGAACCCCCTTTCCAGCCCCTCTTTAGAGATATTTATAGCTATTTTTTAGGGCTGAATACTTGGGGAGGAAGTATGGGATTAATCCCACTTCCCCCCTCCTAAAATTATCAATTCTACACTTTAACCCCAATTTCAGTTACCAAATATCCTTCCAGCATGTGCTGGAAGGTTCCTAAGATTCTTTTTTATGGTTTTTTACTAGTATGACCCTAGGGGTTTGAGATTTTTACTGATTTCCCATTTTTAGGAGACCATTATACCCCTAAACCTCTGCAAAATTGCAGAAATCGGGAGCATAAATGTCTCAATTACCCTTTTACGTTCTAAACTATTACTGTTTTACCTTTTTAATACCCAATTGTGCCCCTAAGGGCACTGCTGATTTACTAGCCTACCTAGGGCAGATTTCAGCTTGTTTTGCACCTATTTAACTAATAGCCAGCCCTGGCATTAGTATTTAAGGGCTGGCCAGATTTATTTTAAGAAACTAATTCAATTTTAGCCACTTTTAAACTGATTCCAATCACTTAAGACCAATTTATTTCAAATTAAAGCTAATTGCAGGCATAGCCTGCTTTGTTATTATGTTTACCTATTTAGGAACTAGCCAGTCTCAAGTTGAGACTTAGCTTGGGCTATTAAAGCCATATACTGAACAGCTGGGCCCAAAACCTTTACAGGTTTGGCCACTTTGTTGTTCAGGGCTCTAAAGAGAGCCTGGGCCAGTCTGCATTTGCAGACACAGCCATTTTGCACAACCAGCCACTGTTTAACAGTGAGCTATGTGTTAGGGCTTATAGAATTGGTCAACCCTTTGCAAGGTTGACCATTCTTAGGCCAATTATTTAACTTATAACCCTTTTATTCAATTTCAGTGTTTTATCCTATTTAAAAACTAACCATTTATGAAACCTAGAACTACAACTATAACCAATCCTCCTAAAGTATGAAAGGCATTTAACAGTATTCATACTAACAATAAACCTAATGCAAATTCAGTCATTTTTGACATTCAAATGCACACATAGTCATATGAAACCAAGCAATGTTTATCAATCAATTAAAACTCGGAAGGCAGGTTTGATAATGATGAATCTTAATTAATCAACTCTCATGACTCAATTTCATATACCAAAGTGTTAATTGACATCAAGCAGACCCAATTGCAACCAATTCATGCTAGATGATTCATTGAAAGACCCAAAGCATACTCAAGATTCATGAACATATAGGTATTAAATTCAATTCTCACAAACAGTTAAACTTAAACATAGCTTGATCAGACATGAGAATCAAATGGTCAACCTTAGAACCAAGCTAATGTAGGGAAGGGGAAACACCAAGATCATGAAAATCTTAAAAGAACAAATACTAATTGAGAATTAAACAATTTAACCAGTACATGAACTAAACATGCTTGATAACAGTAGAAAAACTAGACCATGAAAGCTAGAAAGAAGCCCAGTTCTATGAATTATTACAGTCAAAGGCAACAAGAGTGGTCATAATAACTTAAGCTTGATTTCAAACATAGGACAAAGATCAAAGGTCATGCTTTTGCCATGAATCAGAACTCAACAGTTAAAATGACACAGAAAAGATGAACTTCTCAATCTTAGAGCAAAAAGCCATGTGATCAAAACAAGGCATATAACAGATAAAGTCCTATCACTAACAGGCCCAAAAGAACACAGGGACACATAGGAGATGAACAAGTTAAGAAATCAGTGTGGTCACAGGGAAATAGACAAGGACTCACAGCATGAGAAGATAAGCAGAAGGGTCCTAGACTAGCATGGGAAGCACAGGATCGAGATAGCAAGAGATGTGAAACAGAAATGAAAATCAGAAAACTAACATAAACCCTATGACTAACATGCTCAAAGGAACTAGTCAAGAATTTAGAGAAGAAACAGGTTAACAGATGAGGATATACAGGATCCTAGACTAGCATGTGAAGCTCAAACTCGAGATAAGAACAGAATCACCAAAAGAAAACCAAGAATAGCCTTACAACTAACATATGAAACACAAATCAATCAGAACATGCAAGGCAAGGATATACAGGGCATATTAAAACAAAAATGAGATAAAAAAGAAAAGGAACAGAATATCAACAAGAACAATCGGCACTTATCATGCAAACACAAAAATTATAGAAGACAGAACCAAAAACATGTAAGAAATCACAGACAGATCCTAATAAACTAAAGAAAACAAAAAAGGGCGGGGGACTTAGCTCGCAGGGCCGGTCCCCTGAGCTTCCTATCTTTTCACTCTTCTCACCCTCTCTCGATCTCTCTCTGACTCCTTGTTTCTTTTCCTTTATTCGTTCATGTCTCTCTCTTTTATTTTTCGATTTTCTTTTCTGACTTTTCTTCTAAGGCTTAAAGACTAAGCCTTTTTGATTTCAGCTTGAAGAGGGGTGTCTGGGTGAGGGTAAAGAACGGATCTTGATTGGGGGTTGAATTTGGGGTCGCCGGAGTTAGGGTTCCGACGACCTTATTTGGAATATTCGAGACGTTCCGTGGGGATTCGAAGGTGAAGGCTGGTATGGTTGGATAGATCATGGGAAGGGGAAGAGATTGGCATTGGTTTTATGCGGATCTTCATACTTTGGTGGTCACCGGTGAGGATTCCGGTGATCGAGATTTATGAAGAACATGTGTTTTTCTGGGTTTTTGGGTGTGCTATGAGTGAAGAGGAAGAGAGAAGAATAGGGGAGGGATGAAGAGAGTCGGCGACCACCGTGGAGGGTGGTGGCCGCCACTGGCCGGCTAGGGTTTCTGGGTTGATAGCGATGAAGATGAAGAAAGGAGAGGAGAGGCGATTAGGGCGGCGTCTCTAGGGTTCGTGAAATGGCTAAAATGAGACGGCCGTTCAGACAAGGCCCTTTTATAGGCCAACCGTCCCAGGTAATCTCGACCGTCCAATTGATGGAGATTGACGGCTCATACGCGCGTTACTAAAACGGCGTCGCATCATCGCTTATGAGGCCAAGGCCATCAACCGTTAGATCAAATCACACAGACGGCTCAGATCAAATCTCCCATAATTAATTAACCCTAATAATCCTGCTATTAATCTCGACCGTCAGATCTGTCTTGATGGACGGATGAGATTGGATCTCTCCACGGATCGACGGGCCACTTCACTGGGCCAATTCACTGGGCCAAACACACGAATTTCAACTGGCCCAGTTTTATTAAACCTATGTATTTTTGTATTTTTCTGATGTTAATCAATTTTTATGTATTTTCTTTTATACTTTTTTTTTTCTTTTTCTTTTATGAAAAATTATAAATCCTAATTTACTAATTACTCTAATTTTCTAATATTTTTTGCAATTTTTCTGCTATTTTTTCTTTATTTTCTCCTATTTAAGCTATTTTTGATTTTCTTAAAATCTAACTAATTAAACTAACAAACTAATTACTTAGCCTATTTTTTTTGACTTTCTTCTAATTTCTACTTATTCAGACTCAAAAGTATAGCTAATTCCAAACAAATCAAGTAATTGCACTCAAAAACATATTTATTTTAATTTTGGAATTACTTGCTCGGTGCAAAAATCATGTGCTCACAGCTGCCCCTCTTTGCTCGGGAACACGAAGAGTTTCAGTGCAAAGACAAGTGAGCAGTAATGAGAGATTTTTGCACATCGGCACATTCCCTGAGAAGTATTTTTGAAAAACCTTTTGACCGCACCCTGCCTCAGAGGTTGCCTACATATCCTGGGCTAAACGAGAATCAGGTCGGTGTAGTTCGGGAAGGTCTTGTAGTTTAAAACTACCAGACTTTACTGTTGCATTGACACTGTTATGACTTACTGACCTACTCCTTATTACACCAGGGGTAAAATGTAAAATGAAGAAACTATTCCAAGCTATGATCCTACAATTACAATTGTTCCTAATCTAGCTTTTGCTCTTCTTCCCTTTCCGGTGATGCAGAATCTTCCTTTTTTTGGTTGATTTTCTTCGATGCTGACTCTCTTTTTTGTTGATTTTTCTTGTTTTTCATGTTGACTCTCTTTTTTGTTAATTTTCTTGTTTTTCTTGATGACTCTCTTTTTTGTTGATTTTCTTGTTTTTCTTGATCTCGAACTGAACCTGCTTAAAACAAAACAACAAACTACCTCTTTTTTTTTTTTTTTCTGCCCCAGTGTGGGCTTTTTAACTGTATAAACCATGATGTGCAAAAATATTCCCGTATTAGGAGGTGGGCGCCTAACAGAAATTAAACGTGCAATGCGATGCAGAAAAGTATTCCCGTATTAGAAGGTGGGCGCCTAACGGAATTGAAACGTGCAATGCGAATGCAGAGAAAAGTATTCCCGTATTTGAAGGTGGGCGCCTAACGGAATTGAAACGTGCAATGCGATGCGGAAAATATTCCCGTATTAGAAGGTGGGCGCCTAACGAAATTAAACGTGCAATGCGATGCGGAAAATATTCCCGTATTTGAAGGTGGGCGCCTAACAGTGAAATTAAACGTGCAATGCGATGCGGAAAATATTCCCGTATTTGAAGGTGGGCGCCTAACAGTGAAATTAAACGTGCAATGCGAATGCGGAAAATATTCCCGTATTAGAAGGTGGGCGCCTAACGGAAATTAAACGTGCAATGCGAATGCGGAAAATATTCCCGTATTAGAAGGTGGGCGCCTAACAGAAGAAATTAAACGTGCAATGCGAATGCGGAAAATATTCCCGTATTAGAAGGTGGGCACCTAACTGAAATTAAACGCAATGCGAATGCAGAAAATATTCCCGTATTAGAAGGTGGGCGCCTAACGGAATTTAAACGTGCAATGCGAAATGCAGAGAAAATATTCCCGTATTAGAAGGTGGGCGCCTAACGGAATTTAAACGTGCAATGCGATGCAGAAAGTATTCCCGTATTAGAAGGTGGGCGCCTAACGAAATTAAACGTGCAATGTGAATGCAGAAAATATTCCCGTATTAGAAGGTGGGCGCCTAACGGAAATTAAACGTGCCATGCGATGCAGAAAATATTCCTGTATTAGAAGGTGGGCGCCTAACGAAATTAAACGTGCAATGCGATGCGGAAAATATTCCCGTATTTGAAGGTGGGCGCCTAACGAAATTAAACGTGCAATGCGAATGCGAAAAATATTCCCGTATTAGAAGGTGGGCGCCTAACAGCAGAATTGAAACTTGCAATGCGAATGGAGAAAGTATTCCCGTATTTGAAGGTGGGCGCCTAACGGAATTTAAACGTGCAATGCAAATGCAGAGAAAAGTATTCCCGTATTTGAAGGTGGGCGCCTAACGGAATTTAAACGTGCAATGCGAATGCAGAGAAAAGTATTCCCGTATTTGAAGGTGGGCGCCTAACGGAATTGAAACGTGCAATGCGAATGCAGAAAAATATTCCCGTATTTGAAGGTGGGCGCCTAATAGAATTTGAACGTGCAATGCGATGCAGAAAATATTCCCGTATTTGAAGGTGGGTGCCTAACAGAAATTAAACGTACAATGCAAATGCAGAAAATATTCTCTCAGTCTGAGGACTGGGGAGTGGCTTTTAAAAGATGTTACCTTCCTCTTTTTGGTATTTTCTTTTTACCAACTTATCTCTTGCCTGTGAATTTCTCCACTTATTCGGCGGACTTTCTCTTTTTGGTATTTTAAATTTTCCACATTGGTCACATTCACTTTAAAGTGACTAGTGACAATTTGTTCCTGCATGAAACAAAATTTATTAGATATAAACTGCTGGCAACTGGCATCTGCCGTCCCCACTTCTTATTGCTTCCTTTGTTTTTGCTTTCTCATGTCGCATAGCTTTCAACTTCTTGTCCCTTGCAGACTCTTTTTGTATTTTTCTCATTTCTCCATTTTTGTTTTGTTTTCTTTTTCTTTGGCCATGTTTGCCAAGCTTCTTTATTCCTTTCCCCAATCTTCTATCCTTTCTGATCCAATGTTATTTCAACTTCCGTTATCAGGAGCTGGTAGTTAGCTCTCAAAAAGGTAAACAATGAAATGCAGGAAAAATGAAAGAAAGATAAGGGTATTTTGGAGAGATGACAGAACTTATCTGGGTATTTGCTGGCTGATTCCGCTGACCATGCCATGTATTTAAACTCTGACCCAGTTCGTTCCAATCATCATTCCGACTCTAGATTGCCTTTGACCCAAACCGATACTCTTTTTTGTTGCCTTTTCTCTTTTTGATAGTCCTCACGATCGCCCTACGGTGCCTCGAAAGGTTTTCACCAATAGAACTCTCTCATTTATTCTCTCAACCTCACAATCATCTCACAGTGCCGATTAAGGTTTTCACCGATGAGACTCTCTCATTTTATTTCTCTCAGCCTCACAATCGCCTCACAGTGCCGGCTAAGGTTTTCACTGATGAGACTCTCTCATTTTTATATTTTCTTTTTTCATTTTTCCTTTGTATTTTGTTTTCTGTACCACGGGTATTATCCGATGCTTCGCTCCTCCTTCGTCGTATTTGTTATCATTTCAAAATTGATCAGAAGGTCTTTCTTTGGACTGTAACGTGGCTTTTGGACGGGTTAAGAAAGAAAGATATAAAGGCTCAAAATTTCAACGAGGGTTAAAAAATATTTACAACTCTCGGAATTATTAAACATAACTTCTGCCCCAGTTTCAATATGTGGGGAATTTTTGGATTTTTTCTTTATTGTGACTGAACCTCAGAGAGGCTGCCTACGTACCCTTTCGGGATCAAGTCGGACGTAGTTCATCCAACTTCATAAGTTAGATGGATTTCTTTTTGACTTTTTCCCGATTTCTTTGTCTTTTTCTCTTTTTCATTCATTTATTCAATTTTTTTCATTTTTCATCATTTTTTCATTATTTCATTTTTCATTCTGGCAATTTCGATTTTATTGCACTAGAGCGATTCCGAGAGAAGGATATGAAAGAATTCATTCATTAAGGCTCAAAGGGGTTAACAATGGATAAAGTGTTTGGATAGAGAATAAAATGCCTTCGTCATTTCAATTCCAAAATCACAACAAAATACAAAACATACAATTGAAAAGGAATCATACATAGTATCTTTTGACCGCATCCGAATTGATAGCAGTCTCTACGCACTTTCCTTCAACATTAGTTAAGTATAACGCTCCATTGGACAACACCCGTGATACCACGAACGGTCCTCGCCAATTCGGTGCAAACTTACCTTTTGGCTCTGCCCAATGTGGTAAGATACGCCTCAATACCAGTTGCCCGACTTCAAACTTTCGAGGTCGTACCTTCTTATTATATGCTCTGGCTATTCTTCGCTGATACAATTGCCCATGGCAGACTACGGCCAATCTCTTCTCATCAATCAAATTCAACTGTTCTAATCGGGCCTTTACCCATTCATCGTCATCTATCTCAGATTCGGCTATAATTCGCAATGACGGTATTTCTATTTCTGCGGGTATAACAGCCTCCGTTCCGTACACCGGTGTATAAGGTGTGGTTCCGATAGAAGTACGTACCGTCGTGCGGTAACCCATGAGAGCAAAGGGTAACTTTTCATGCCATTGCCTGGATCCTTCTACCATTTTTCGGAGAATCTTCTTGATATTCTTGTTAGCCGCTTCTACTGCTCCATTCGCCTTTGGCCTGTAAGGTGTGGAATTGCGGTGCGTGATCTTAAACCTTTCACAAACTTCCGCCATGAGATGACTGTTTAAATTGGCTCCATTGTCTGTGATAATCACCTTGGGGATTCCAAATCGGCATATGATATTCTCGTGCACAAAATCCACCACCGCTTTCTTCGTCACCGCCTTGAATGTCTTAGCTTCAACCCACTTGGTGAAATAATCAATTGCAACCAGGATGAACCTGTGCCCATTAGAAGCGGCTGGATCTATTGGGCCGATGACATCCATGCCCCAAGCAACAAAGGGCCAAGGTGCCGACATTGTGTGCAACTCATAAGGCGGGGAGTGGATCAGATCCCCATGTACCTGGCATTGATGGCATTTCTTTACATACCTGATACAATCACGCTCCATAGTGAGCCAGTAGTACCCAGCTCTCAAAATCTTCTTTGCTAAAACATATCCGCTCATGTGGGGTCCGCATACTCCGACATGTACTTCAATCATGATTTCATCTGCTTGTTGTGCATCTACACACCGCAATAAACCCAGATCTGGTGTTCTTTTGTATACCACTCCTCCACTAAAGAAAAATCCATTGGCTAGACGCCTGATGGCTCTCTTCTGGTCTCCGGTGGCTTGCTCCGGGTATTTGCCAACTTTCAAGTATTCTCTAATATCATGATACCACGGCTCTCCATCCGACTCTTCTTCCACAACGAAGCAATAAGCATTCTGATCTCGGACTTGGATCTGGAGTGGATCTATATATGTCTTGTCCGGATGATGCAACATAGAGGACAATGTGGCCAAAGCATCTGCAATCTCATTGTGCATTCTTGGGATGTGCTTGAACTCTATAGACCGGAATCTTCGAGACAACTCGTGCAAACAATACCGATATGGTATCAATTTCAAATCTCGTGTCTCCCATTCCCCTTGAATTTGGTGTACCAAGAGATCCGAGTCACCCATGACCAAAATCTCTTGAATACCCATGTCAATCGCCATCCTTAATCCCAAGATGCACGCCTCATATTCGGCCATATTTTTGGTACAGAAAAATCGAAGCTGAGCTGTGACGGGATAGTGTTGACCCGTACTTGAAATGAGTACCGCTCCGATACCAACGCCCCTGCTGTTGACAGCTCCGTCAAAGTACATTTTCCATCCTGGCCTCTCCTCTTGCTCCATCTCCTCGACAAGCATTGCCTCCTCATCCGGGAAGTACGTCTTTAACGGTTCATACTCATCATCCACCGGATTCTCGGCTAAGTGGTCCGCAATAGCTTGTGCCTTCATTGCCGTACGAGTTACATAGACAATGTCGAATTCTGTGAGCAGAATCTGCCATTTGGCCAGTCTTCCCGGAGGCATAGGCTTCTGAAATATATACTTGAGAGGATCCAATCGTGATATCAAGTACGTGGTGTATGCCGACAAATAATGCTTTAGCTTCTGAGCCACCCAAATCAATGCACAACAAGTTCTTTCCAGTTGGGTATACTTCACCTCGTAGGATGTAAACTTTTTGCTGAGGTAGTATATGGCTTGTTCTTTCTTGCTTGTCTCATCATGTTGACCCAGTACACAACCGAAAGGAATTATCCAACATCGTCAAATAAAGGATCAGAGGTCTTCCTGGCTCGGGCAAAACCAATACAGGAGGATTAGCCAAATACTCCTTGATTTTGTCAAATATTGACGAGCATTCATCTGTCCATTTGACTGCAGCATCTTTCTTCAACAATTTAAAGATAGGCTCGCATGTTGATGTCAGTTGAGCAATGAACCGACTAATGTAATTCAACCTTCCTAATAAGTTCATGACCTCCTTCTTGTTCTTCGGCGGAGGTAGACTTTGAATAGCCTTGATCTTTGATGGATCCAGTTCAATACCTCGCCGACTCACAATAAACCCCAGTAGTTTCCCTGAAGGTACTCCAAAAGCACACTTCGCCGGATTGAGCTTTAGATTGTACCTCCGGAGTCTTTGGAAAAACTTCCTCAAATCTTTCACATGATCAGGTTGTTTTTTGGACTTTATGATGACATCGTCCACATATACTTCAATTTCTCGATGCATCATATCATGAAACATTGTGGTCATTGCCCTCATGTAAGTTGCCCCGGCATTCTTCAATCCAAACGGCATTACTCTGTAACAGTACGTTCCCCAAGGTGTAATGAAGGCAGTTTTCTCAGCATCTTCTTCGTCCATCAGGATCTGGTGATAACCTGCATAACAGTCCACGAACGAACCGATTTCATGCTTGGCGCAATTGTCGATCAATATGTGGATGTTTGGCAATGGGAAGTCATCCTTTGGACTGGCTTTGTTGAGGTCTCTATAGTCTACACACACTCTGGTTTTGCCATCTTTCTTCGGGACCGGCACAACATTTGCCAACCAGGTGGGGTATTTGGTAACTCTTATGACCTTTGCCTCAAACTGCTTATTCACCTCTTCTTTTATCTTCACGCTAATGTCCGTTTTGAACTTCCTCAGCTTTTGTTTTACCGGCCGGCATTCAGAGTAGATAGGCAACTTGTGTACCACTAGATCTGTGCTAAGCCCGGGCATGTCATCATAGGACCAGGCAAAGATGTCCTTAAATTCATGTAACAACCTTATCAATTCATCCCTGAGGGGTTCCTCCAAATGCACACTAATCTTTGTTTCTCGGACATCATCTTCGCTCCCCAACTTTACAGATTCTGTATCACTCAGATTCGGTTTGGGTTTTTCCTCGTATTGTTTCATGTCCTTACTTATTTCCTCCAGGGCTTCCTCATCCTCACATTCTATTTCGCTATCTTCCTCGATTTCTTGTATAGTAACGTGATTGTCAGAACTGGGTCTAGAATCCTTCACGCATGACATGGCATTGGAATCAACACATGCAAAACTGTACAAAAGGAAAAATAAAGAAAAATAAGGCAAAAGTGAAGAAAAAGGAAAAAATGCATTTCATTAATAAAAGAAACGAACAATGTTCGGGATACATGGTGATTTTTTCATGAGGGGAAATGGGGAAATTATAAAATAACAACTTTCGGGGAAGCAATGATGAAATTTTGAGCTAACTACCAAGACTCCTTCCGGATAAGAAAATGAGTAGCTTCCCAATTGTTCAATGTGACTCCAGGCCCCACAAATTGTACGTCCATTCTGCTCGTGCCTTCCCCTGCTTCAATCGTATTCACCTCCCAAAACATTTTCTTAAAACCAAGCACTTCTTCATCAAGTTGGGTCTCAATGCACTTTGCTGCAGCAGATGGTTGATTTTTTGTACCAGGCCTGGTGAAAGTGTCGGATAATTTGGGTATGGGTTTGGGCAAGGTCCAGTTTTTCTTGGCTTTAGAGGCTCTTTGGATATCGGCAAAGGTGGGTTTGAACCCTAAGCCGAATGTACCTTTATTCTCCGAAAGCTGAACTGGTTGAGTGACTCCCTGCAGTGTTTTACCTAATCCCCTCCCCGGTGCAAATCCGTTTTTCAGCATTTCTCCGGCCACCATTACAGCAGTTGGTGCCAACATCGGGGTCGGTAACTTTTCTCCTTCAGCAACTTTGTTCACTACTATAGCATCCGTCACTTGGTAGACCCAATGACCTCTATCCCCATTAGTATCATCAAAAGGTGCTACCACATTACAAGCATTTTCCTCCCCGTGTACGACAATCTCTTGCTTTTCCCACTCAAACTTGACCATCTGGTGTAGAGAAGATGGTACTGCCTTGGCCGCATGAATCCAGGGGTCGACCTAACAACAAGTTATACGACACGGCAATGTCGAGTACCTGGAACTCCATTGTAAAATCAACGGGACCGATGGTCACTTCCAAAATGATATCTCCCAACGTGTTCTTACCTCCGCCGTCAAACCCTCTCACATTGATACTGTTTCTCCGGATTCTGTCCGGGCTAATGTTCAGCTTCCCTAAAGTTGACAGCGGGCAAATATTCGCGCTCGATCCATTGTCAATCAATACCCTGGTTGTGAGCACGTGATTTTTGCCTTACCTGAGAAGTACTCCCAGAAAATTCAAAATAAAAATAGTTTCATGTTGGGCATGATTTTTTGTGATTTTGTGTTATTTTTATCTTAAATCTGCATTTTTGTGTGCGTGTTTATTTGTTTAAATTAGTAAAATACAAAAATATATACATTATGTGTTGCATTTTCTAGCGTTTAATATCAAAATTATACGGTTTACATTCAAGGGATATGTAATTATGTGGGATAATTGTAGTAAAAAATAGCTGGTGTTATAGGTTAGTATATATATATATGTGTATATATATATATATATATATATACATATATATATATATACACATATACATATAGTACATCATGGAGAGCAGACTCGGGCCATGTTTTAGTCCAAAAGACTGGCCCAAACCCCTCACCCGTCCAGCCCACACGCTCCAGCCCAATACTCACCCCAACATCACCTTAAGTAATGTTTGATCTGGACCGTTGGATTTTATTATCCAACGGCCCAGATTAATCACTAAAATCCCAAAATACTCGCCCAGCATCAGAATGTAACGCTTGATCTGGACCGTTGGATTTTATTATCCAACGGCCCAGATTAATCTTTTAATTCGAATATACATCCAGGCTTTGACTTAACCAAACGACACCATTTGGTTATGAGAAGAGATCCTGGTCGTTGATCAAGTTTGATCCAACGATCAGGATTTAACCTCTTAATTCGTATATAATCTCACAAACGCACCCCGCCCCCCCAAGCCAGACCCCCCCTCAGACATACCGTCTCTCTTAGAGACCTTCAACCTCGCCGTGCCTCCGCCGCACACCGCCTGCCGGAAATCGCCTCACGGCGGTTCCGGTAGGCCAATGGCCACCATCTTAACACCAAATACTCCCCTCACCTTCCCCATTACGAATCCAGCCCTCGTTTGCCTCGAATCACTCCGGAGCTCCTCGAATCTTCATTTGAAGATTCGAGTCAAACTCGAGCCAACGCCAAATCGCCCCAAACTCATACCCTAGCCCCTCCAGACCACCCTCACACCCCTACTAACCCTGGTTGGGTTCGAATCAAGCCCGAACTACCCAAACCCCAAATCGAGTCTCAAGAACCCTAATTTTTGAAGAGGCCCGATTCGAGCCGAATTAATCGTAATTGAAGTCCAAGGGACTTTAGTCTAGGTGTTCTCAATCGAGAACATCTCGATTAAAGCCCGTTTGGCTTCAATAGTTCCAAATCAAAGTTCGAAGCTTGGGTCGGCATATTTCTTTGAGGTAATTCGTGTCCTTTACGATTGTTGGTTGTAATCCGTGTGTGTATTTATGTTTAGCTTCAGAAATTCTTAGCATTCTTCTACCCTTCTCAACAGACCTTTTATTTGGTCGATTCCTATTCTTTGCCAATTCTTGTTTGAATTCAATGCTGCGATAGCTTGTATGCCTAGTTTGTTTAATGTCGTCAACAAATTAATTTGTTTGTATGATTTGTTCATGCTCTGGCCTGCCCGTATGCAATGCACAAGTTTAGGCTTTGGTTGTTTGTTTAATTCTGGATTAAGAGTTAATTGGTTACAGTGTTAGGATTTAATTAAGATTAATTGTTTAATCACTTGCCCATAAAAGGGCTAGTGGAACCTGTACAGCAGGGTATCCCACTGATGTCCTGCCACCAACATTATTTTATGCTGTAGTCCATACCTGGACACTGGACAGTGGAGGTTGCAGGGAATATGATGGGCTGGGGATTCAGTTTTAAGGGGAATACCACTAGGAGCTGGATGAAAATCTATATAAGGAGAGGCTTAGGCATTCAATTAGGGGAGGGTTTTTTGATCAGGGACTTTGGGGATAGAGAGACACACAGTATAGAACTGAAAAAAAACATATACAGAGATACTGGAAAACAGATAGTCATTCACACATACAGGAGTCTTAGAAATTAAGACAGTGGGAATTTGGATTATTGTTGGTTTGCCATTGAATCTCGGATTACTGTTTCATTGGACTGATTCTAAAGTTCATAGAGATTCTTTTCATATAGATTTTGGGGACTGGTTTTTTGGGTGAGCTAGAAGAAAGTAACATACATTAGGAAAAAAACCTGAGAAGAGAGCAGACAGACACACACATAAAAGAAGGATAGACAAGTTACTGTTTCATTGGCTTTTGGTTACTGTTTCGTTTGTTGGTTGTTGCAATCCTGTTTGTCATTCTTTGGCTACTGCTGTGGGTGTGCTTTGCTACTGGTTGTAGTGGTCGTTTGGTTGCTGTTGTTCTTGTGTTGTTATTGTTGCTGTGCTAGTGCAACTGTGACTGCCACTGCCTGTTGTTCTTGTGTTGTTGTTGTGCTGGCTGAGTCATTGAGCTACTGCTGCTGTGTTGAGTGTTGCTGCTGGGTTCGGTTATTGTATGCTTTTGGCTTAGTTATTGTGTTGCTGGTGTGGTTTACTGTGTTGCTGCTGGTCTATCATTGTTGTTGTGGTGTCTATTGTGTTGCTGCAAGTCTGGTCTATTGCTGTATGTTGCTGCTGTGTTGAGTGTTGCTACTGGTGTGGTTATTGTTGTTGTTGTTGGGTCTATTGTTGCTGCTGGTCTGTGTTGACTGCTGTTGCTACTGTTACTGCCTTGTTCTCTCCTGTGGTTGCTGGTTCACCTACTGTTGATTGCCACTTTGTTCATTGCTCACTCATCTTTCTTCTTCCGTATCCCAGGTACACATTTCTGTTATTGTAGCTCCTTGGTTCGAAAAGAATGAAGCTTGAAGCTTATGTTTAAAGTCTGTCGAATCATGTAGTCGTCCAAAGTTCTTATGTTTGTTACGCTCTGTTATTCTTTAATTAAGTTTGTATTGCTAGTTTTGGTTATGGAAAAATGTAGCTAGATCAAAGATACACTATCATTAGATATGCACGTAAACCTGAATTAGTCTGTTGTATCTCTGTTCAATCTTCTCTACTCATGTGTGTAATCTCCAAATCTGTTAATGTTAGATCTTATGTTAAAAGCAAGATTAGCTAGTGAGTTATTACTCAACTGAATGACGTAATTAGATTAAAGGAGTCGGGGGTGCATTTCATGTGACCCGACCCCAATTTCGGGCAAGAGCAAATAAAGCGCGTCAGGAACCACAGGCGCATTTCATGTGGTGTGGTTCGCCGCAAGTTTTAAATAATTTGGAATCAACTCCTAAGTAAAATACAGTGGGATGTAGTTCGCTTTAGATTTGAATTAAAGGTGCGCCTCGCCCAATAGTTACACTAATCGCAAGGCCTTCATAAATGTACATATAAAATACTTAGATTTCGAGATGTGTCGTTTCTTAGCGAATATCACGTCCTTCTCAACAGTGTAAATAAGTAATCGCTCCGGGCGCATATTTTAGTTCTACCTTCTTAAATACGGGTGTGCATTTCATGCGACCCAAATCCAAACCCCGAAATGTTGAATAAGAATATGTCGAGGATCCGGGTGCATTTCATGTGACGTGATTCGGAAGCATATTTTTAAGCAACTTTCTTTTTCGTAAATCATAATCAATAATAAAAGCGGTAAAGGGATATTAATTTGCACTAAGTACATAACTGTAAAAAGCAGATAGATAAGCCAAACACGACAGTTGAGCGACCGTGCTAGAACCACGGAATTCGGGAATGCCTAATACCTTCTCCCGGGTTAATAGAATTCCTTATCCGGATTTCTGGTTCGCGGACTGTTAAATAGAGTCATTCTTTTCCTCGATTCGGGATTTAACCGGTGACTTGGGACACCATAAATCTCCCAAGTGGCGACTCTGAAATAATTAAATAAATCCCGTCTCGATTGTCCTTTAATTGGAAAAACTCTTTGCACCCTCGCGGGTGCGGTAAAAAAGAGGTGTGACAGCTCTGGCGACTCTGCTGGGGATATCTTTGGAATTCGAGCTCGGAATAATTGTTGTATTTGGCATATTTATTATCCGATTCTTTTACATGTTGGCACCAATGTGCTAAATGTTGTTTTTACTGCTTTGATATTTTGTGAACTGTACATATAAATTGTGCCGGAACCAATCTCCTCTCCGAGTCTTCTAAATCATGAAGAAGGGTGCACTTCGTGTGACTTCTTTTCTGTATAGTGTCTAATTCCCATTTTAGAACGAGGTTTGGATAAGTTGCAAAACCGGTGAAGCTTCTGTATTCCCGGGTTGCTGCCTCCTCCTCGGCTCGAGCTGTCCGCTCGGGTAAGCCAAGTCTAGAACAGATAAACCCATGTTTTTAAACCTAGAATAACAAAGCTTCATGCCGGATCCCTAGTAGGAAACGTTTATTTGCATCATGTCGCATTTGGCTTAGGGGACTCAACACAGGGGTTGGGTCCGTCTAGGACAGTTGACCTGAAATGAACAGACTATCCTGCTGCATCCTGTTTGTCTTGCGTATTTATCTGTTATAGACTTGCATGCTGACCGGCTTTAGAAAAAAAAAAAAAGAAAAAAGAAAAAAAAGAAGCACTTCTTTTGCTGATTATTGTAAGACATGTTTTGTAACTTTAAGTTTTCATTTGATATAAAAGTTACTGAATTTTGCCATAATTTTGTGACCAGAACTACGCTCGGTCTGATTCACGCGGGGTCGTGATACGTAGGCAATCCACATAAGATTCGACCACCACTAAAAAGAAAGGAAAAGAATCCATAGGTTAAATAACAATAAGGCTTGCAAAGATAGTCGAAAAAGAAAAAAAGAAGAAAAAGAAAAAGAAAAGAAAAAGGGCCGGAATGACGCATGTTAAGAGTACATGTAGAAAGGGTTATTTGGTTAGGTGCATTGCATCCAACATGCTATAACATATCTGTCAAACTCGGTGAACTAACAAGTTTGTTGCATTTCCATAAAGTTTAGCAGTTGGTTCGACAGAATATACTGGCCAGCCATCACTACCGTACTAGATCCAAAGGACCGGTTATAGTAAGCATGTCTAGTTCTGGCAAGAGTCTCGAGGAAGAAAAATCCGAGCTACAAATCATGAAAGAAGAGGTAGACCGGTTAAAACAACAGATAACAGAGATGCACCTGGCCTGGGCCAGGGAACAATCTTCACCAAACCGCCCTACTCTCGCCTCAGCTCCGGAACATCCGCCCATCGATCCTTCGACAAGCGCCCCGATCTATCCGTACTTTCAGGGGGAAAACCCGTATGCCACCCACATTCCACCAACCAAACCAAATCCTCCTCCAGCCACCCCTGTTTTTGTGGCACCTCCACCTGCTCCTCTGCAAAGGCCGGCCAGCGAGCCATATGTTCAGATCCATGACAACTCTTACTATCCTCCAGAGCCTACTTTCAGGGCTCCTGAACCACAATCACATACACCTCATTGGGATAATCCGGCAGAACCGGAAAAGCACTTCCAAAGTTCGGAACACGAGGAAGTTGTCAGAAAAGTTAAAAGCCTGGAGCAGTCCTTCAGGAACATGCACGGTTTGGGCAACCAGGTCAGCGTCGCCTATAAGGATCTGTGTCCATTTCCGGACGTCCAGTTGCCAGCAGGGTTTAAAATGCCCAAATTCGACCTATACGAGGGGCATGGCGACCCGGTAGCCCACCTCCGAGGGTTCTGCAGTAAAATGAGAGGGGCCGGAGGACGGGACGAGCTTCTGATAGCTTACTTCGGCCAGAGTCTGGGAGGATCTGCGCTGGAGTGGTACACTAGACAGGATCCCAGTAGATGGTTTACGTGGGATGATTTGGCTCAAGCTTTTATCGGCCAGTTCCAGTACAATCTTGAAATAATCCCCGACCGCCTATCATTGCTAAAATTAGAGAAGAAGCCCGCCGAAAGCTTCAGGGAATTTGGTTTCCATTGGAGGGAACAGGCAGCCAGGGTAGATCCGCCGATGAGAGAAAGCGAGATGGTGGATTACTTCTTGCAGACATTAGAGCCAACCTATTTCGGACATCTGGTAACGTCCGTAGGCAAATCATTCACCGAGGTGATAAAAATGGGGGGTATGATCGAGGAAGGTTTGAAGGCCAACAAGATCATGAGTTACTCAACACTGAAAGCCACCACTCAGGCTATCCAAAGTGGTACTGGAGGAGTACTGGGGAAAAAGAGGAGAGAGGAAGTTGCGGCCGTCGAGTCCGGGGCATGGTTCGGAAATAGAGGCCCCGCACCCCAATATAGCCCACCCCAACCTCACCACCAAAATTACTCCCACAACCCATATAACCACCCGCAACATTACTATCCCGCACCTGATCCCCATTTTACTGTCCACCACGCACAGTCCTATTCCGCACCTCCCGTCCATGCACCGTGGCGTGCACCAAACCCGCAGAACAATCATCCACCCCCAAGAGCTTACAGAAACCCCTCGGGCGCGAGTTTTCGTCCAAATCGGGCATTCAGGGGCGACAGGGCGCCAAGGCCGAAGAATTTCACTCCCTTGGGAGAATCTTACACTAGTCTGTTCCACCGGTTAAAGCAAGTAGGGTTGCTAAATCCGGTTGAAGCTAAGCTGCCAAACCCTCTTCCGAAGAACCTGGACCATTCAGTAAATTGTGCCTACTGCTCGGGATGTCCGGGACACGATACAGAAAAGTGTTGGAGGCTAAAGACGGCCATCCAGGAGCTCATTGACACTCGCAGGATTGAGGTCCAGACTCCAACCGAGCCCAACATCAACCAAAACCCGCTTCCAACTCATCATGAGACCAATATGATCGAGTTGGTACGGGCGGAGGAAGGAAAAGAGAAAGCCTCTCAGACTGTAATGATGATTAAGTCTAGCGGGGTAGGAACGAGAAAAGGGCCAAGCCTTGATGAGTCACCCAGTTGCAAGAAGGACATACCAGGAGGGTCGGAAGCAGGAAAGGGAAGTGTGAACGAAGTACCGGTGAAGCCGGGGGAAGCCAAGATAGTTGTACCAGGGGCAGCAATCAAGCCCATCTTGACGGTAGCAGGCGTTCGAATGGATCCTTTCATCATCCAGCCAGCAACACAGTTGCCAATAACTGATAGCCGGGCTGTCCCATGGAATTATGCTCGGATTACAAAGACCTACAAAGGAAAGGAAGTGAAAGAGGAAGTTTGTGAAGCCCAAGGGTTGACCCGCTCGGGGAGATGTTTTGCCCCTGCAGAATTGAGGAAGGCCACTCCGGCAGCATTGAAAAAGCCGGTAACTGATGAAGAGGCGGAAGAATTCTTGAAAAAGATGAAGCTGCATGACTATTCTGTCTTAGAGCAGTTGAAGAAGACTCCGGCGCAAATATCATTGCTATCCTTGCCGATACATTCTGAAGAACATCGGCAAGCTTTGATGAAAGTCCTGAATGAGGCACATGTACCGGATAAAATCTCAGTGAGTCATTTGGAGAAGATCACCAATAGGATCTTCGAAGCAAATCGGATCACCTTTACCGATGATGAGTTGCCTGAGGAAGGCACCGAGCACAACAAGGCTTTATATCTTACGGTGAAGTATGAGGAGGCGGTGGTTACCAAAGTCCTTGTCGATAATGGGTCCAGTGCTAACATTTGTCCTCTCTCTACACTGGACAAATTGAAAGTAGACATCGGCAGGGTACGCAAGAACAGCATATGTGTTCGAGGGTTCGATGGGGGAGGCAAGGCATCGGTTGGGGACATAGTGTTAATCTTGACGATTGGGCCGGTGGAGTTCACCATGGAATTCCAGGTGCTGGACATGGTGGTGTCATATAACCTCCTGATAGGGCGACCATGGATCCATGCCGCAAGAGCAGTTCCATCCAGCTTACACCAACTCGTCAAGTTTGAGTGGGACCAACAGGAGATCGTCGTCCATGGAGAGAACGATCCACAATCAGGCACCATCATTCCCTTTGTTGAAACAGAAGAAGATGTTGGGCCGTGGGTATATCAGGGCTGCGATGTGGTGTCCGCCAACCGAGTTCCAGGAAGGGGAATGCATTCCCGATGACAGGACAATTACTGCAGATGTCATGGTGGCTCATGAAATGTTGCGACATGGTTTCATACCCGGTAAAGGTCTAGGTGCATCTCTGCAAGGAATCATACAACCGGTATCAGTGGTCGAAAACTTGGGAACCTTCGGCTTGGGATTCCAGCCAACATCGGAGGACATCCGGCGAGCAAAGAGGAGTAAGCAGAAGACATGGGTGCTCCCGAAGCCTGTTCCACGCCTTTCCCAATCTTTCGTCAGGTCCGGAGCAAGAGGACATCCAACGACAAAGATTCCCGGTCCTACGATCAGGCCAGACGAAGAGTTCTTCAGGAAGTTCGAGGACCTATTCACAGATGTATGTATGCTCGAGGATGGTGAAGGATCCAGTCACGCCGAGATACAGTTTGTGGGACCAAAGGCAAAACTGAATAACTGGAAGGCTACTCCTCTCCCCGTCCGGAAGGAGTCTTGGTAGTTTGTCTTGGATTGTTTTTCTTTCGAAATGTTGTGTTGGGGGTTTGTCCCCGGAGTAAAATCCCGTTGTTTTTAGTTCATTTTTGATTTAAGTTTGCAGTTTGTTTTCCCTTGTACAGTTCCCATTTAATGAAATTTGATTCCCTTCGTGCCTAATTTTGTTTATTTTTCCTTCTTTTTACTTTTCTGAACAGCCTTCTTGCAACTGATCTTAATGATATGGCGCGCTTAAAGATTAATCAACCAAGTCTAGAAAGTCAATCGGGTTTGGAAATAATAACACATGAAATAAGAAGTGACGAGAGTGAGTCAGAGTACGGCGATGATGAAGCCGTAGAAGAAATCGGTGAGGAATTAAGTCACTTCGAGGAAAAACCCAAACCAAATTTAAATGATACTGAGGTCGTTAATCTGGGGAATGCGGATGACGTCAAAGAAACCCGAATAAGTGTCCATATTGAACCCAATCTGAGAGAAGAGTTGATCAAAACACTCATTGAGTTTAAAGACATTTTCGCATGGTCGTACGACGACATGCCAGGACTCAGCACTGATCTAGTGGTTCATAAATTACCCATTGATCCGGCATATCCTCCCGTCAAGCAAAAACTGCGGAAATTCAAGACGGAGATGAGTGTAAAGATCAAAGAGGAAGTAACCAAGCAGTTGCAGGCGAAAGTCATTCGCGTCACTCGATACCCCGAATGGTTGGCTAACGTAGTACCGGTGCCAAAGAAAGACGGAAAAATCAGAGTATGCGTGGACTATCGCAACCTCAACAAGGCGAGTCCTAAGGATAATTTCCCGCTTCCCAATATCCATATCCTGATTGATAATTGCGCCGGACGCGAAATCGGATCCTTTGTGGACTGTTATGCGGGATATCATCAGATTTTGATGGATGAGGAGGACGCAGAAAAGACGGCTTTTATCACACCGTGGGGAACTTATTGCTACCGAGTGATGCCGTTCGGTTTGAAGAATGCAGGGGCAACATATATGAGGGCGATGACTACGGTATTCCATGACATGATACACAAGGAAATTGAAGTGTACGTGGATGATGTGATCGTAAAATCCAGACGTCAAGAAGACCATGTTGCCGACCTCAGGAAGTTCTTTCAAAGACTTCGAAGGTACGACATCAAGCTCAATCCAGCCAAATGCGCATTCGGAGTTCCATCAGGAAAGTTGCTAGGATTCATCGTCAGGCCGACGGGGCATTGAGTTGGACCCATCCAAAATCAAGTCCATTCAGGAGCTACCCCCGCCAAAGAATAAAACGGAGGTAATGAGTCTGTTGGGAAGGTTAAATTACATCAGCAGGTTCATCGCTCAGCTTACAGCAACCTGTGAGCCCATATTCCGTCTGTTGAAGAAAGACGCTGCGATAGAATGGACGACAGAATGTCGGGAAGCGTTTGACCAAATCAAAGGGTATCTGTCAAACCCACTCGTACTGGTTCCGCCTGAACCGGGTAGACCCCTGATTCTTTATCTGACGGTTTTGGAGAATTCATTCGGCTGCGTACTGGGGTAGCATGATCTTACTGGTAGGAAGGAACGGGCCATTTACTACCTCAGTAAGAAATTTACAGTCCACGAGGTCAAGTACACTCATCTAGAAAAGACATGTTGCGCCCTGACTTGGGTAGCCCAAAAGCTGAAACACTATTTGTCTTCTTACACCACTTACCTCATCTCGCGTTTGGATCCGTTGAAGTATATTTTCCAGAAACCTATGCCTACAGGGAGGTTAGCAAAATGGCAAATATTACTTACGGAGTTCGACATCATATACGTGACAAGGACGGCCATGAAAGCTCAAGCCCTGGCCGATCACTTAGCCGAGAATCCCGTTGACGACGAATACGAACCTTTGAGGACGTATTTTCCAGATGAGGAAGTATTGCAGATTGAGGGGTTGGAACTAACCAAGGATCCGGGATGGAAGCTCTTCTTCGATGGAGCGGCAAACGCAAAAGGAGTCGGAGTAGGGGCTGTGCTTATATCTGAAACAGGACATCATTATCCTGTTACCGCTCAACTGCGTTTTCACTGTACCAATAATATGGCTGAGTACGAGGCATGTATCTTAGGGCTGCGATTAGCGGTGGACATGGATGTACAGGACGTCTTGGTCTTGGGGGACTCGGACCTTCTGGTACATCAGATTCAGGGAGAATGGGAAACCAGATCCCATATCGTCAGTGCTTGCATGATCTGACCAAGCGCTTTCGATCAGTAGAATTCAGACACATCCCAAGGATGCATAATGAGGTTGCCGTCGCGTTGGCTACTTTAGCGTCAATGCTACACCACCCGGACAAGGTTCGTGTCGATCCATTACATATCCAGATCCGGAATCAGCATGCTTATTGTAATGTGATTGAAGAAGAGATGGATGGTGAGCCATGGTTTCATGATGTCAAAGAGTACCTCGGGTTAGGAGTATACCCAGAGCAAGCAACTGGAGATCAAAAGAGGGCTATTCGGCGATTGGCAAACGGATTTTTCCTTAGTGGAGGGGTGCTGTACAAAAGAACCCCGGATTTGGGATTATTGAGATGTATAGATGCAAGTCAAGCCACAACAGTTATGACGGATATACACTCGGGAGTTTGCGGACCACACATGAGCGGATACGTATTGGCAAAGAAGATTCTTCGAGCAGGATATTACTGGCTCACGATGGAGCGTGATTGTATAAGTTTCGTGCGAAGATGCCATCGGTGTCAGATACACGGAGATTTGATTCACTCTCCCCCGACTGAATTGCATACAATGTCAGCACCATGGCCGTTTGTCGCATGGGGCATGGATGTTATTGGACCTATTGAGCCTGCAGCTTCCAATGGTCATAGGTTCATTCTGGTAACGATTGATTATTTTACCAAGTGGGTGGAGGCCAAAATGTTCAAATTAGTGACCAAGAAGGCGGTGGTGGACTTCGTACACTCCCACATCATCTGTAGGTTTGGAATTCCAAAGATGATCATTACAGATAACGGTGCAAATCTTAACAGTGGATTGATGAAAGAGGTATGTCAACAGTTCAAGATTACACACCGAAATTCCACACCGTATCGTCCCAAAGCAAATGGTGCGGTTGAGGCGGCAAACAAGAATATAAAGAAGATATTGAGGAAGATGGTAGAAGGGTCTAGGCAGTGGCATGAAAAGTTACCATTTGCGCTGTTGGGTTATCGCACTACCGTCCGGACTTCGGTAGGTGCAACTCCTTACTTATTAGTATACGGGACTGAAGCAGTAATACCCGCGGAAATTGAGATCCCATCCCTCCGAATTGTCGCTGAAGCTGAGATCGACGATGATGAATGGGTCAAAACCCGATTAGAGCAATTGAGCTTGATCGACGAAAAGAGATTGACAGCGGTATGTCACGGCCAATTGTATCAAAAGAGAATGGCAAGAGAATATAACAAGAAGGCACGTCCCAGGAAATTCGAAGTGGGACAGCATGTGCTGAAGAGAGTTCTACCACATCAGGCCGAAGCGAAAGGCAAGTTTGCTCCAAATTGGGAGGGACCATTTGTGGTGACTAGAGTATTATCCAACGGCGCTCTATGTCTAACTGATGTTGAGGGAAGATGCACCGATATGGCTATCAATTCTGACGCAATCAAGAGATATTACGTGTAATTCTTTAATGCATTTGTCAACGTTTGGTTTCGTTTGTGTGTATTTGGCATTTTTCGGAGAATGAAATGACAGAGGCAATTTTTCTACTACCCAAACACTTTAACCTTTGTTTCCCCATTTGAGCCTTAATTATTCTTTCATATACCCCCTTTCGGAATCATCAAGGAAGATGTGTAACGGAATACAAAAAGAAACAAAGAAAAAAAAATACAAGAAAAAGTGAACTACGTTCGACCTGATTCCTCAAGAAGGATACGTAGGCGCTACACGGCTCGGTCATAATAAAATAAAAATCAAAAAAATCCCCCAAGCAACAAAACTGGGGCAGAAGTCATTGTTTCGTTGGAAAGATAGTGTGGATTCCGAAAGTTGTAATAAGCTAACCGTTGAGGCTAAACCCCTTTCTTCAGCCTCACGCGCGGAAACCATATTAAGAACCAGAAAGACCTCTCGATCAGTATTTGAGAAGTGCCAAGTCATGTGAACGAAAGCCAAGAGTGACATCCCGACCCTCGATTGAATGAAGGATGCACAAGCCGAAAGGGGATAACGCTCTAGAAGGAATCTCCGGGGTGATACCCCGCCGCAGGGAAAGAAAGCGTAAATGAGAGAGTCTTAACGGTGAAAACCCTCGAGGGCACCTTAAGGCGAAGGAAATTGAGAGAAATAAAATGAGAGAGTCTTACGGTGAAAACCTTTACGGGCACCTTAAGGCGACGGGAGATAGAGAGAAATGAGAGAATCTCATTAGTGAAAACCCTTTGAAGGGCACTGTGAGGTGACAGGACGAGATGGTTACAAGATGTCTGCATGAGACAAGGTTTGGACATCCGTTTACCTCTAGCAGAACGCGGCATCAGAAAGTGATTGATATGAATAGACTGGGTAGTTTAATCTCAAAGGCGCGGCATAACCATTGGATCAGGCACACATTCAGATAAGTTTTCCTATTTTTGAGTTCAGAAAAGTTTTTCTCTTCTTTTGTCATTTGCGGTCAATATTCTTTTCTTTTCTTTCATTTTCGAAAATTGATTTTTCAAAGCTTACTACCAAGTCTCCCAAAGCGGTATATTGAAAGTGAATAGGCATGGAACGAGGCAATAAGACAGAAGTCGTTACGATAGTAAGATTGGGATGACAGGCTGAGTGGAAGGTTCGCAAGAATTATGGAGTATGATGGACACATGTGGCATGTCCGAAAGATGATTTCACGCAACAGATCACCGGCTAAAAAGAGTCGGATCAAACCAAAGATTGGAATAAAAGGAAAGATGAGAGGTCGTTCGTGGAAAGAGCATCGTCCCCAGCAAGCGTCAACGTCGCCCTCAAAGTTCGAGAGAGGCCAAGCAGCTGAAAGAGAAAAGAAAAGGGCTCCAACAAGAGTGGCATGACCACTCACCGCGTTTTGAAACTAACAATTTTTCTTTGATTTAAAAGCAGGAAAAGAGGGTTCGTTGGCAGAAAAGCATACCGTCCCGAAGTTTAGCAAACCGGGGCAGAAAATTTTCTCCTGTTGCGAAAATTTTCTTGAAAGCAAAGACCCAGGGGATAAGCGTAGAAAGCAACACAAGATTGGATGATCTTTAAGCTTGGTATCATCCCCAGCAGTTGTTGGAAAAATGAAACAATGGCTTCGAGATTCCCCCAGCAGTATTACATTCCATAATTTGCTCGAGGAGGCAAAAGCGTGAGTCCCACAGGAGGTATGGGAAGAAGGAAGAGAATGAGGGGTGAAGGAAACAAAGAATACTTCCTCAGCAGCATCATCCCCAGCAGGCGAGTAAGCAGTTCCAAAAATATCCCCAGCAGCCAGAAGAAAAAGTAATACGACCCAGGGGAAGGCAATTCCAAGACAGGATAATTCAGAAGAGAAGGTGGTCCGAGAGGCAATGCAGGAAGAAGGAAATGGTACAAAAGGCAAAGGAAGGTAATCAAGATAAGATGAAATCAGGGAGTAGTAGTTGAAGTCAGGGGAGCCCGCCTGAAGAATGGAGTGGCGATTTAGTTTTGAAGTTGTAATTGAAGTCGGGAGCCCGCCTGAAGAATGGAGTGGCGATTTATTTTGAAGTTATAATTGAAGTCGGGGAGCCCGCCCGGAGAATGGAGTGGCGATTTAGTTTTGAAGTTGTAATTGAAGTCGGGAGCCCGCCCGGAGAATGGAGTGGCGATTTAATTTTGAAGTTATAATTGAAGTCGGGGAGCCCGCCCGGAGAATGGAGTGGCGATTTAATTTTGAAGTTATAATTGAAGTCGGGAGCCCGCCCGGAGAATGGAGTGGCGATTTAGTTTTGAAGTTATAATTGAAGTCGGGAGCCCGCCCGGAGAATGGAGTGGCGATTTAATTTTGAAGTTATAATTGAAGTCAGGGGAGCCCGCCCGGAGAATGGAGTGGCGATTTAATTTTGAAGTTATAATTGAAGTCGGGGAGCCCGCCCGGAGAATGGAGTGGCGATTTAATTTTGAAGTTGTAGTTGAAATCGGGGAGCCCGCCTGGAGAATGGAGTGGCGATTTAATTTTGAAGTTATAGTTGAAGTCGGGGAGCCCGCCTGGAGAATGGAGTGGCGATTTAGTTTTGAAGTTGTAATTGAAGTCGGGGAGCCCGCCTGGAGAATGGAGTGGCGATTTTATTTTGAAGTTGTAATTGAAGTCAGGGAGCCCGCCTGGAGAATGGAGTGGCGATTTAGTTTTGAAGTAGTAGTTGAAGTCGGGGAGCCCGCCTGGAGAATGGAGTGGCGATTTTATATTTGAAGTTATAGTTGAAGTCAGGGAGCCCGCCTGGAGAATGGAGTGGCGATTTTATTTTGAAGTTGTAATTGAAGTCAGGGAGCCCGCCTGGAGAATGGAGTGGCGATTTTATTTTTGAAGTAGTGGTTGAAGTCAGGGAGCCCGCCTGGAGAATGGGGTGGCGATCTATTTTAATTCGGTTGAGGAAAGCGGTTGAATGTAACGGAAATCTCCGGCCTGAATCCAAGTTCGGAAGCAGAGGGAGGCAACAAGGATCAGAACAGATAGACTCAGATTGCGAAGGAGAATAGTTCAAAGATCATAAAGAAGGAAACAATGGTCGGAGTTCGGCAATCAAGATAGGCTGAAATAACAATTGGCGGAAGAGAAGAAGCGTCAGAAGGAACACCAAGTCAGACAGGATGGCAAGGAGCGCGACAAGATCAAGTTAAAAAGGATAGATAAGAACTTGTAGTACTGTAACTTAGTCCAACTTCTTGTTTTGTTGCTTAGTACGGTGTAACAAGGAGATCAGCTAAGCGGTGGCAACAGCAGTAACAGCAGTAACGGCAGTAACAGCGAGATCGCAACGGTCATGGTAGTCCCAGCTACCAGAACTTCCCGAACTACATTGGCCTGATTCCCTTTTAGCCAGGGATATGTAGGAGACCTTTGAGGCAAGGTTCGGTCAAAACTTTTCCAAAAAATGCTTCATACGGAGTGCTCGAACGGGCAAAAATTGCTTATATCCGCTCACTTATCTTTGCACGAAAACTCTGCATGTTTACGCGCAAAGAGGGGCAACTGTGAGCACGTGATTTTTGCCTTACCTGAGAAGTACTCCCAGAAAATTCAAAATAAAAATAGTTTCATGTTGGGCATGATTTTTTGTGATTTTGTGTTATTTTTATCTTAAATCTGCATTTTTGTGTGCGTGTTTATTTGTTTAAATTAGTAAAATACAAAAATATATACATTATGTGTTGCATTTTTTAGCGTTTAATATCAAAATTATACGGTTTACATTCAAGGGATATGTAATTATGTGGGATAATTGTAGTAAAAAATAGCTGTGTTATAGGTTAGTATATATATATATGTGTATATATATATATATATATATATATATACATATATATATATATATATATATATATATATATATATATATATATATATACACATATACATATAGTACATCATGGAGAGCAGACTCGGGCCATGTTTTAGTCCAAAAGACTGGCCCAAACCCCTCACCCGTCCAGCCCACACGCTCCAGCCCAATACTCACCCCAACATCACCTTAAGTAATGTTTGATCTGGACCGTTGGATTTTATTATCCAACGGCCCAGATTAATCATTAAAATCCCAAAATACTCGCCCAGCATCAGAATGTAACGCTTGATCTGGACCGTTGGATTTTATTATCCAACGGCCCAGATTAATCTTTTAATTCGAATATACATCCAGGCCGTGACTTAACCAAACGACACCGTTTGGTTATGAGAAGAGATCCTGGTCGTTGATCAAGTTTGATCCAACGATCAGGATTTAACCTCTTAATTCATATATAATCTCACAAACGCACCCCGCCCCCCCAAGCCAGACCCCCCCTCAGACATACCGTCTCTCTTAGAGACCTTCAACCTCGCCGTGCCTCCGCCGCACACCGCCTGCCGGAAATCGCCTCACGGCGGTTCCGGTAGGCCAATGGCCACCATCTTAACACCAAATACTCCCCTCACCTTCCCCATTACGAATCCAGCCCTCGTTTGCCTCGAATCACTCCGGAGCTCCTCGAATCTTCATTTGAAGATTCGAGTCAAACTCGAGCCAACGCCAAATCGCCCCAAACTCATACCCTAGCCCCTCCAGACCACCCTCACACCCCTACTAACCCTGGTTGGGTTCGAATCAAGCCCGAACTACCCAAACCCCAAATCGAGTCTCAAGAACCCTAATTTTTGAAGAGGCCCGATTCGAGCCGAATTAATCGTAATTGAAGTCCAAGGGACTTTAGTCTAGGTGTTCTCAATCGAGAACATCTCGATTAAAGCCCGTTTGGCTTCAATAGTTCCAAATCAAAGTTCGAAGCTTGGGTCGGCATATTTCTTTGAGGTAATTCGTGTCCTTTACGATTGTTGGTTGTAATCCGTGTGTGTATTTATGTTTAGCTTCAGAAATTCTTAGCATTCTTCTACCCTTCTCAACAGACCTTTTATTTGGTCGATTCCTATTCTTTGCCAATTCTTGTTTGAATTCAATGCTGCGATAGCTTGTATGCCTAGTTTGTTTAATGTCGTCAACAAATTAATTTGTTTGTATGATTTGTTCATGCTCTGGCCTGCCCGTATGCAATGCACAAGTTTAGGCTTTGGTTGTTTGTTTAATTCTGGATTAAGAGTTAATTGGTTACAGTGTTAGGATTTAATTAAGATTAATTGTTTAATCACTTGCCCATAAAAGGGCTAGTGGAACCTGTACAGCAGGGTATCCCACTGATGTCCTGCCACCAGCATTATTTTTATGCTGTAGTCCATACCTGGACATTGGATAGTGGAGGTTGCAGGGAATATGATGGGTTGGGGATTCAGTTTAAGGGGAATACCACTAGGAGCTGGATGAAAATCTATATAAGGAGAGGCTTAGGCATTCAATTAGGGGAGGGTTTTTGATCAGGGACTTTGGGGATAGAGAGACACACAGTATAGAACTGAAAAAAACATATACAGAGATACTGGACAACAGATAGTCATTCACACATACAGGAGTCTTAGAAATTAAGACAGTGGGAATTTGGATTATTGTTGGTTTGCCATTGAATCTCGAATTACTGTTTCATTGGACTGATTCTAAAGTTCATAGAGATTCTTTTCATATAGATTTTGGGGACTGGTTTTTTGGGTGAGCTAGAAGAAAGTAACATACATTAGGAAAAAAACCTGAGAAGAGAGCAGACAGACACACACATAAAAGAAGGATAGACAAGTTACTGTTTCATTGGCTTTTGGTTACTGTTTCGTTTGTTGGTTGCTGCAATCCTGTTTGTCATTCTTTGGCTACTGCTGTGGGTGTGCTTTGCTACTGGTTGTAGTGGTCGTTTGGTTGCTGTTGTTCTTGTGTTGTTATTGTTGCTGTGCTAGTGCAACTGTGACTGCCACTGCCTGTTGTTCTTGTGTTGTTGTTGTGCTGGCTGAGTCATTGAGCTACTGCTGCTGTGTTGAGTGTTGCTGCTGGGTTTGGTTGTTGTAGCGGCTGTATTGATCATTGTATGCTGCTGGTCTATTGTGTTGCTGCTGTTGATTGATCATTGTGTTGCTGGTGTGGTTATTGTGTTGCTGCAAGTCTGGTCTATTGCTGTATGTTGCTGCTGTGTTGAGTGTTGCTACTGGTGTGGTTATTGTTGTTGTTGTTGGGTCTATTGTTGCTGCTGGTCTGTGTTGACTGTTGTTGCTACTGTTACTGCCTTGTTCTCTCCTGTGGCTGTTGGTTCACCTACTGTTGATTGCCACTTTGTTCACTGCTCACTCATCTTTCTTCTTCCGTATTCCAGGTACACATTTCTGTTATTGTAGTTCCTTGGTTCGAAAAGAATGAAGCTTGAAGCTTATGTTTAAAGTCTGTCGAATCATGTAGTCGTCCAAAGTTCTTATGTTTGTTACGCTCTGTTATTCTTTAATTAAGTTTGTATTGCTAGTTTTGGTTATGGAAAAATGTAGCTAGATCAAAGATACACTATCATTAGATATGCACGTAAACCTGAATTAGTCTGTTGTATCTCTGTTCAATCTTCTCTACTCATGTGTGTAATCTCCAAATCTGTTAATGTTAGATCTTATGTTAAAAGCAAGATTAGCTAGTGAGTTATTACTCAACTGAATGACGTAATTAGATTAAAGGAGTCGGGGGTGCATTTCATGTGATCCGACCCCAATTTCGGGCAAGAGCAAATAAAGCGCGTCAGGAACCACAGGCGCATTTCATGTGGTGTGGTTCGCCGCAAGTTTTAAATAATTTGGAATCAACTCCTAAGTAAAATACAGTGGGATGTAGTTCGCTTTAGATTTGAATTAAAGGTGCGCCTCGCCTAATAGTTACACTAATCGCAAGGCCTTCATAAATGTACATATAAAATACTTAGATTTCGAGATGTGTCGTTTCTTAGCGAATATCACGTCCTTCTCAACAGTGTAAATAAGTAATCGCTCCGGGCGCATATTTTAGTTCTACCTTCTTAAATACGGGTGTGCATTTCATGCGACCCAAATCCAAACCCCGAAATGTTGAATAACAATATGTCGAGGATCCGGGTGCATTTCATGTGACGTGATTCGGAAGCATATTTTTAAGCAACTTTCTTTTTCGTAAATCATAATCAATAATAAAAGTGGTAAAGGGATATTAATTT
This sequence comes from Nicotiana noctiflora, assembly GCA_032618575.1. Taxonomy (NCBI): domain Eukaryota; kingdom Viridiplantae; phylum Streptophyta; class Magnoliopsida; order Solanales; family Solanaceae; genus Nicotiana; species Nicotiana noctiflora. The sequence continues at coordinate 223,750 of JASVEL010012433.1, read as the reverse complement.
GCACTAAGTACATAACTGTAAAAAGCAGATAGATAAGCCAAACACGACAGTTGAGCGACCGTGCTAGAACCACGGAATTCGGGAATGCCTAATACCTTCTCCCGGGTTAATAGAATTCCTTATCCGGATTTCTGGTTCGCGGACTGTTAAATAGAGTCATTCTTTTCCTCGATTCGGGATTTAACCGGTGACTTGGGACACCATAAATCTCCCAAGTGGCGACTCTGAAATAATTAAAATAAATCCCATCTCGATTGTCCTTTAATTGGAAAAACTCTTTGCATCCTCGCGGGTGCGGTAAAAAAGAGGTGTGACACTGGTCACGACTGACTCTTCACTCTTTACTGTAAGGTACAATGCTTTATTGTGTTCAGTTCCCTCCACCGGCAGCTCCCTATCAGAGAAAGTGATCCTGTTAGACTCGAAAATTTTGCTGGTAATCTTCTCCAAGTGACACACTGAAATCTTCTCCGGAACATGAGCCTCATTTAGAATCTTCATAAGAGCCTTCCGGTGCTCTTCCAAATGTATCAACAAAGATAGCAAAGAAATTTGGGCCGGGGTCTTTCTTAACTGCTCAACCACTGAGTACTCTTGTGACTTCATTTTCTTAAGAAATTCTTCTGCTTCCTCCTCCGACACTGGCTTCTTCAGTTGACTTTCTTTTACCGTTTTCATCTTTCTCAGTTCCTCTGGAGCAAAACACCTTCCGGATCGGGTAAGTCCATGCGTTTCATTAATTTCACCGGAAATCTCTTTTCCCTTGTAAACTACTGTCACCTTGTTATAGTTCCAAGGCACAGTCTTTGTATTCACCACTGGCATTTGCACTACTGGTTTTATGATTACCGGCTCTGCACTTGCTCCTTTCACAGTCACGATCGTCTTTGCACCTGGAACTACCACCTTTAAACCTCCCATCACTACTGGCTTTGGTTTCTCAACGATTGCTTCCTCTTCCACAATTTCTTTCTCTAACTTGTCACTCGACTTTATCATCATGACGGCCTGAGATGGTTTTTGATTGCCATCACCCCGCACCAGTTCTATCATATTCGTTTCGTGGTGATTCGGCAATGGATTCTGGGTAATGTTTGGGGCCTCGGGAGCCTGCACTTCAATTCTCCTCTCATCGATAAGATCTTGAATGGCATTCTTTAATTGCCAACACTTCTCGGTATCGTGGCCCAACGTTCCTGAACAATATTCACATCTGACAGAAGAATCAAGATTTTTCGGGGGTGGGTTTGGAACTTTTGGTGCAACTGGTCTCAACATCCCCAATTCTTTCAACCTGTGGTAAAGACTGGTATATGATTCTCCGAGAGGAGTGAATGTTTTTCTCGCTTTGTTTCTCCAATCAGCGTCCGGCCTGGGTCTATTCTGGTTTCGGTAAGGTTTAGGGGTTGGGTATGTGTTCTGGGTGTGGTACACATTGTGTGGAGCTTGAGCTCTCCACACGTGGGGCGGTGGTGGTGGGTAGGTTTGGGCTTGAGGGTGGTGGTAATGTGGTACAGTTGGTGGGTATGGTGGTGGTGGTGGGTTATATGGGCTTGGTGTGTTGTAGGGGTTTGGCGGGTAAGATGGTGGTGGTGGATTATATGGAGTTGACGGGCTTGGTGGGTGTTGGCGGTAGGGTCTGGGTGGGTTATAATGTGGGTTGCGACTCCATGACCTACTTTCAATGGTTGATACTTCTTCTTTCTTCTTCTTTCCTATCACTCCTCCGCTTCCACTCTGTATAGCTTGATTGGTGGCTTTGATAGCCGAAAAACTCATAATTTTGTTTGTCTTCAAACCCTCTTCTACAAAACTTCCCATTTTCACAACTTCGTTGAAACTTTTTCCAATTGCTGACACTAGATGGCCGTAGTATGTTGGATCCAAAGCTTGCAGAAAACAATCCACCATCTCTCCCTCTTTCATTGGCGGATCCACTCTAGCGGCCTGTTCCCTCCATCTAAAACCGTATTCTCTAAAGCTCTCTCCTGGCTTTTTCTCCAGCTTGGTAAGGGATAATCTGTCGGGTATGATCTCCAAATTGTACTGAAAGTGACTAGCGAAAGCTTGCGCTAAGTCATCCCAAACGAACCATCTTGTGTGGTCCTGTCGGGTATACCATTCCAGAGCTGATCCACTCAAACTTTGGCTAAAGTACGCCATCAACAATTCATCTCTACCTCCCGCGCCTCTCATCTTGCTACAGTATCCTCTTAGATGAGCTACCGGATCCCCGTGTCCGTTGTACATGTCGAACTTTGGCAACTTAAATCCCGCAGAAAGCTGCACCTCAGGAAACAAACACAGGTCTTTGTAGGCTACACTTACTTGCCCTCCCAGCCCTTGCATATTGCGGAAAGCGTTCTCAAGACTTTTCACTTTCCGAGCCATCTCTTCCTGCCCGGCACTTGCTTCTATCATAGGAGCGTGAGACTCGTGTTGTCTGAAAGTCGGCTCCGGAGGGTAATAGTGAGGATCCTGGATATGGAATATCGGTTCACTAGAAGATTTGTGGATAACAGCGGGCGGAGGTGCCACATATACAAGAGCGACTTGTGGTATAGGAGGTGGTGCATGCTTGGCTGGAGGTGGTGGCATTTGGGAGGTGGAAGCATAGTACTGAGGGTAGTCGGGGTAGGTGGAGGACGAGTTCATTGTTGGTGGCTCGGGGTTAGGATTGGCTGGAGGGACATATGCAGGGTTAGCGGGGTAGGCTGGTAGTGGTTGACCTCTTGACCAAGCCTGGTACATTTCAGCCATCTGCTGTCTTAACTTGTACATTTCTTCTTTCATCCCTGCCACATCCACGATCTCTTCTTCGTGAGCAGGGTCTACAATGGTCGCCTCGATCTCCTGGGACACAGCCTTTGTCATCTTTTTGGACCTGGTGTTGTATGGGTGGGTAGCCAGTATGCCAGTTGCCTAGAAAATCTGGACTCACAAACATCAACACTCGTTAGTTGTTAGCGCATAAATAAGATGCAACGACTTTAAAGTAAATACATTTCCTCGAGTCGTTATGCATCATCCCGGCCGCTGCTCATTCCAATCATCTTTTCTTTTTCCGCTCTTTTGTTTTCTTTCTTTCTTTTCTTCTTTTCTCTTTTGCTTTTTCTCTTTTCTTACTCTCTCTTTTTTTTTTTCTTTTCTTTTTCTTGCTTTTTCTTTTCTTTCTTTTTTTTCTTCTTGTCGTTTTCATAATTACGTTCCTATTTATTTGCCTAGCGGATTCAAAAGAAATGACATAAAACAAAAGAATTGGTAACAACACTTGTTTTCTCATTGATAATTCAAAACACTGATTACAAAGTGCTGTTTTTAAAAAGGAAAATAAAAGATGATGCATGACCTAAGAGTACATTAATGCACCTAGTGCCCGCGAGGCATCGTTCGGCCTTGCCGCGGGCCAATATGCTAAACCCCTTTGAAGCCTATCCAGGTCGGCCATGACTTGTTGTACAAAAAAACTTCACTGCAGATACAAAAGTCCTCCGAGTAATATCTTGACAAAGCTGAGTCTTCCGAGTGATGTATTGGGCGATGCGAACAATCTTTTCTCTGATGACCCCTTTTTCTTGCAATAGCCGGCTTATTTGTTGAGTGCGAGCATCCAAGGTGTGTTGGTTGTCCTTTTGCACCTGTTGCAGCTTTAATTCCAATCTAGCCATAGTCGTGTAGCAGTGCTCTCTTTCTTCTTCAAGATCTTTGATAATCTTGTTACTCTTGACTGTGGCTGAGATCATTTTCTTTCTAAGCTGAGCTATTTCAACATCATGCTTGCCTTGTAGCTGCCGGACCAACTTGGCTCTTTCCTCGGCGTCTTTGTCCATTTGCTTCCGAGCCTTGACTAACTCTTTTTCAGCTACGTCCAAATCAAAGCTATAGTCGTTTACTTTCCGCCGGAGAATCTCAATTAACTTTTCATCGCGGGCTGAATGAACCGGGGTCTCGGATGCAATTTTCATTTGAGCTATTTGAGCCTTCAACACATCATTTTCTTTCTTCAGCTGTTTCTTTTCTACTTCATCGGATGCTGCTTGTAGGCCACTTTCGAAATGAAGATTTCTCAGCTTATCTTCCAACAAACTGATTTTGGCCTTATATTCTTTCTCCTTGGCCGCCCATTTCCGATTTTCCTCGGATTGCTCTATCGGGTCTTGCAAGTGAGGTCTCTTTGAAAGACGTTCGTGTTCAACCCCTCGTCGGTACCATGTGGAGTACCCAGGTGATATCTCCCCTTTTGCTCTATTCGGCACACAAGTATCAATCTTCAAATTTTGGCACTCGTTCCAGATTTGCCGGATTTTTGCTTCCAGGAATTGCCCGTCCGGACCAATCTCCACAGCAGCTTGCACACTGAGATCCCCATCTCTCGGAATAATCTGACACCGACCCAACTGTCGCAGGGCTCTGTATGGGGCATAAGGTTGTATACTCTTCAAACCCATGATCAAAAATGGTGATCCCTCCGTTGGCATGTATATCACCTCGTCAAGAGGTAACCAGTCATACGTCCAATCAATTTGACCGTCAGTTAGTGATCGAAGATACACAATCCAACCTTGGACTCCTTCCGGCAATTTTACTTCCTTTGTCCTCGCATTGAACTCTTCCAAACATGTCCGATCGGCCGAACCATAGCTCGAGTACGAAGGATGGTGGCATAGATGCTCAATTAGCCAGATTTTCAAGATCAAGTTACACCCTTCGAAGAAGCTAGCCCCTGCTTTGCACGCAGTCAGAGCACGATAGATATCCGCAACAATCATCGGGGCCAGAGTACGGTTTTCTTGTACTATCAGTGTGGTAGCTACCCCGGCGACTTTTATATTAATATGTCCATCTTTCCTCGGGAATACAACAACTCCGAGAAATGCCACCAAAAATGCGAACCTCCGGTGTTCTTCCCATTTCGCTCGGTTGGACTTACAGCATAATTTGTTGGTAAGATCATTGAAACCCCTAACGTGTCCAAACCTATTGTAGATGAAGCTTAAAGAACAAAACCCGTTGGCCAGATCTTCATTATGAACATTCCGGGCAATTTTCAAAGAGTCGAGGAAGCGATGTACTGTCACCGTCCTTGGAGATACCGGGTATTTTCCTTTCAGCGGAACCTCGGTCTTCCCAATGTAAAAGGCAATTTCCTCCAAAGTTGGGGTAAGTTCAAAATCTGGGAAATGAAATACGTTGTGTGCCGAATCCCAAAACGTGACCAACGCTCTAACCACATCACCTCGAGGAACTATTTCAAGTAACCCCGTAAGGCCTTTCAAGTACTTTTTGACCTAGTCTTGACCATCGGATCCCATGTCCTGCCACCATAATCTCAGCTCCAAAGGGATTTTATTTAGGGAAAATTGTTCATTCATCATCGTGCTCGTCCTGCACATTTATTAAGGTGATTTTATTTAGAAAAGGAAAAATCTTTTTCAATGCAAGTTTTCAATTTTTGAATGAAAGAAAAGAAAAATAATTTTCGAAGTGGTCATTTTTGCAAAAACAGCCTTCCGTCGTCCTTTCGGAACATTCGGCAATTTCCAAAAATAGCAATCACCTCGATTATTTGAAAAGAAAAATCTTTTTGGTCTTTTTCTAAAAGTGTGGTTGGACCCGTTTAAGGGTTGCCTACGTATCCCACCTAATGGCGAGAATCAAACCTGCGTAGTTCGGTCAGATTATTTGACCAATTATTTCAAAAAATGTTTCACCTATTTTTTTTCAAATTTTCAAATTTCCATGTACCTATTTTCTATAAATCATTATTTTCCTCTCTTTTTCTTTTCAACAAATTTTCCAATCTCGGGATTTTCACCGGTCAGCATAACGATCAAGGACAATAAAATGCAACACATAGCATGCTCGGTTTTTTCAATACCGGGTCACCTGTCCTAGACGGACCCAACCCCTGTGTTGAGTTCCCTAAGTCAAATATGATGCAAATAATCGTCCTAGACCTATGTTCAAAATCTTACGGTTTCATTGGATTGCTAGACCGTGTACCCAAGCGGACAACTCGAATCGAGGAGGGGGCTACGTACCGGTGACCCGCGGAGTCAATCGGCTTTGTAACTTATCCGGCCTCTGTTTTCTTAATTTAAGGTGACTTTAACAGAAAGGGGAGTCTCAACCAGTAAGCACATCCCCGGGGGAGAAGAGAGAAAGGTTTTTTTCGGCACAATTTTATATACAGTTCACATAATATCAAAGCGATAAAACACATAGCATGTTGTTCAAATCATATAATGAAGTCAAACAAAAAACGCAAACGGCAGTTCTAAGGAGCTCGAGTTCTTAAACCCTGAAACCGGAGTTCAGGGTTGGATCCCCAGCAGAGTCGCCAGAGCTGTCACACCTCCCTTTTTACTACCCCAACACACTTAAAGGTGTATAAATACACTTGTAGGGTATACCCCGACGCTCAATTACCCAAGACGGATAAAATAACGTAAGGGAAGGAGTTTTTCCAATTTAAGGACAATCGGTTCGGGATTTTATTAGAGATTAATCAGAGTCGCCACTTGGGAATGACAATGGTGTCCCAAGTCACCGGTTAATCCCGAATCCGAGGAATTTTGACTCTTAAAATGTCTGCGAAGCAGAGATCCGGATAAGGAACTCTGTTAACCCGGGAGAATGTGTTAGGCATTCCCGGGTTCCGTGGTTTTAGCACGGTCGCTCCACTATCGTTCTTGACTTTTGTTTGACTCAGTTATAGTTTTTAACAACATAATGTGCTTTTACGTTAAATATTATTTTTAGGAATTTGCGACATCGCGGAAACACGCCTCGAGTCATACCGCAACCAGTACGCCTATGACTTTTGGTGTATTTTAGCTTTGCCGAGATTTGGATTTGAGTCGCACCCAAGTGCACACTCGTTCATAGGAAGGTATATTAAAATCGTGCCCTAAAGTAACGTCTATCGGCTTTTAAATCTTTTGGGAGAAGCTATGGAATTGGCTATTAGCTTTCCCGGATCTATTTGTGTTATATCATTACTAAATGGGGGCCCCGGTGTTATTCGGGCGAGGCTCGTCCCAATTTTCATTAAAAGGGTTCAATAGTTGTATTTAACTACGTTTTCTACACTTGTTCTTTCCTTAATCGTATTACTAACACTATAATAATCCAGGCCCGTCGAGTTCTTATTATTATTGGGCCTGGTCTTCTCTTCAATTAAATATTCATCCGAACTGCCCAGGTACTCAAACCCAGGCTATTTTTAACATCCTGCTCGCTGGCTTCGTTAATTTCATGTAACAATTCAAACCCATAACGTAAACTGGGCCTAAATCAAATGGTAAAGATTGAAATAACAGATCAGAGACACAATATTTGAAGCAGAAAGCAATTTTTATTTATTCAGTAAAGGAACCAATACATCAATTCATGATCATCAATTATAAATCAAATGTTTACCACCAAAAACTAACAGACCGTTCTTTCTTATTACATTAGCTTCTAAGGTAAATAATTAATCTAAGAGGGCGATTTGATTACATAGAAAACTAAAATGATTGAACTGATTAACGTATAATTACAGTACCAATTTCAATTGCAACTTATACCTAATACTATATCCCCAGTTCTTCCTAATCCCAATTGTTTCAATATCTAATTATCTATCCTTTTAAAACTTAATCAGATTTGAGCCTATGTTTACAGATGAACTAAACACCAGTTTAAACAATCATTGAAGAAATTTGAATTATTATTAATCTAACGGCTCAAGAACTTGTCATGATTGAACTATTGATAAATGATTTAAACTTAGCTCATCGGCAAATTGTGAACTCAGATATTCATGAATCACTATCCGTTTTAGCATTCTTATTCCATTTTTAGGGCATTAACTAAGTGACAGTGGTTTACAAAATTCTTTGTGAAGCCAAAGTTATTGATGATTTCCTATATGAGCTTCTGTCATCATAAACCTATGTGATAGTTACTTAGCCTCATTTTAAGGATTTTCACCTAATTAACTAAATGGTGAACTATCTATATTATACTACTACTATACTACTACTACTATACTATTACACTGTTTCTGTTTGGTTTTGTTCTTCAGCTACTACAAAAGACTACAATGAATAATCTACAACTAAAACTAATCAATATAAAACTACAACTACATGACAGCATATGATATAATCAGGATCTTCATTTTTATTTCATCAATGTCATCAATACAGCTTCAATTGAAAGAGACATGTACCTGAATCACAAAGAAAATCCAATGAGTCTAGGGGGTAAAGCAGGTAAGCACAGCAGATTTCGAACAACAATGCAACAGTGAGATGAAGAAGGCACAGCAACACAGCAACACAGCAACAGCAATAACAGGTAAAAATCCAGATGGTTGAAGCAAAGACCCAAAACCAGACGGAATTGAACCAGTCACTCGATTCAAAATATCAGAATAACACTACTATTATATTGCTACTTCACTCTCCAAATTACTGTATTTTATCAACCTAGGTATGTATTTCAGATTGCTTAAGTTGGAATCCCAGATATATTTCTTATATTACTCAGATTGGAACCCCCAGATATATTTCTTATATTACTCAGATTGGAACCCCCTTTCCAGCCCCTCTTTAGAGATATTTATAGCTATTTTTTAGGGCTGAATACTTGGGGAGGAAGTATGGGATTAATCCCACTTCCCCCCTCCTAAAATTATCAATTCTACACTTTAACCCCAATTTCAGTTACCAAATATCCTTCCAGCATGTGCTGGAAGGTTCCTAAGATTCTTTTTTATGGTTTTTTACTAGTATGACCCTAGGGGTTTGAGATTTTTACTGATTTCCTATTTTTAGGAGACCATTATACCCCTAAACCTCTGCAAAATTGCAGAAATCAGGAGCATAAATGTCTCAATTACCCTTTTAAGTTCTAAACTATTACTGTTTTACCTTTTTAATACACAATTGTGCCCCTAAGGGCACTGCTGATTTACTAGCCTACCTAGGGCAGATTTCAGCTTGTTTTGCACCTATTTAACTAATAGCCAGCCCTGGCATTAGTATTTAAGGGCTGGCCAGATTTATTTTAAGAAACTAATTCAATTTTAGCCACTTTTAAACTGATTCCAATCACTTAAGACCAATTTATTTCAAATTAAAGCTAATTGCAGGCATAGCCTGCTTTGTTATTATGTTTACCTATTTAGGAACTAGCCAGTCTCAAGTTGAGACTTAGCCTGGGCTATTAAAGCCATATACTGAACAGCTGGGCCCAAAACCTTTACAGGTTTGGCCACTTTGCTGTTCAGGGCTCTAAAGAGAGCCTGGGCCAGTCTGCATTTGCAGACACAGCCATTTTGCACAACCAGCCACTGTTTAACAGTGAGCTGTGTGTTAGGGCTTATAGAATTGGTCAACCCTTTGCAAGGTTGACCATTCTTAGGCCAATTATTTAACTTATAACCCTTTTATTCAATTTCAGTGTTTTATCCTATTTAAAAACTAACCATTTATGAAACCTAGAACTACAACTATAACCAATCCTCCTAAAGTATGAAAGGCATTTAACAGTATTCATACTAACAATAAACCTAATGCAAATTCAGTCATTTTTGACATTCAAATGCACACATAGTCATATGAAACCAAGCAACGTTTATCAATCAATTAAAACTCAGAAGGCAGGTTTGATAATGATGAATCTTAATTAATCAACTCTCATGACTCAATTTCATATACCAAAGTGTTAATTGACATCAAGCAGACCCAATTGCAACCAATTCATGCTAGATGATTCATTGAAAGACCCAAAGCATACTCAAGATTCATGAACATATAGGTATTAAATTCAATTCTCACAAACAGTTAAACTTAAACATAGCTTGATCAGACATGAAAATCAAACGGTCAACCTTAGAACCAGGCTAATGTAGGGAAGGGGAAACACCAAGATCATGAAAATCTTAAAAGAACAAATCCTAATTGAGAATTAAACAATTTAACCAGTACATGAACTAAACATGCTTGATAACAGTAGAAAAACTAGACCATGAAAGCTAGAAAGAAGCCCAGTTCTATGAATTATTACAGTCAAAGGCAACAAGAGTGGTCATAATAACTTAAGCTTGATTTCAAACATAGGACAAAGATCAAAGGGCATGCTTTTGCCATGAATCAGAACTCAACAGTTAAAATGACACAGAAAAGATGAACTTCTCAATCTTAGAGCAAAAAGCCATGTGATCAAAACAAGGCATATAACAGATAAAGTCCTATCACTAACAGGCCCAAAAGAACACAGGGACACATAGGAGATGAACAAGTTAAGAAATCAGTGTGGTCACAGAGAAATAGACAAGGACTCACAGCATGAGAAGATAAGCAGAAGGGTCCTAGACTAGCATGGGAAGCACAGGATCGAGATAGCAAGAGATGTGAAACAGAAATGAAAATCAGAAAACCAACATAAACCCTATGACTAACATGCTCAAAGGAACTAGTCAAGAATTTAGAGAAGAAACAGGTTAACAGATGAGGATATACAGGATCCTAGACTAGCATGTGAAGCTCAAACTCGAGATAAGAACAGAATCACCAAAAGAAAACCAAGAATAGCCTTACAACTAACATATGAAACACAAATCAATCAGAACATGCAAGGCAAGGATATACAGGGCATACTAAAACAAAAATGAGATAAAAAAGAAAAGGAACAGAATATCAACAAGAACAATCGGCACTTATCATGCAAACACAAAAATCATAGAAGACAGAACCAAAAACATGTAAGAAATCACAGACACATCCTAATAAACTAAAGAAAACAAAAAAGGGCGGGGGACTTAGCTCGCAGGGCCGGTCCCCTGAGCTTCCTATCTTTTCACTCTTCTCACCCTCTCTCGATCTCTCTCTGACTCCTTGTTTCTTTTCCTTTATTCGTTCATGTCTCTCTCTTTTTTTTTCGATTTTCTTTTCTGACTTTTCTTCTAAGGCTTAAAGACTAAGCCTTTTTGATTTCAGCTTGAAGAGGGGTGTCTGGGTGAGGGTAAAGAACGGATCTTGATTGGGGGTTGAATTTGGGGTCGCCGGAGTTAGGGTTCCGACGACCTTATTTGGAATATTCGAGACGTTCCGTGGGGATTCGAAGGTGAAGGCTGGTATGGTTGGATAGATCATGGGAAGGGGAAGAGATTGGCATTGGTTTTATGCGGATCTTCATACTTTGGTGGTCACCGGTGAGGATTCCGGTGACCGGGATTTATGAAGAACAGGTGTTTTTCTGGGTTTTTGGGTGTGCTATCAGTGAAGAGGAAGAGAGAAGAAGAGGGGAGGGATGAAGAGAGTCGGCGACCACCGTGGAGGGTGGTGGCCGCCACTGGCCGGCTAGGGTTTCCGGGTTGATAGCGATGAAGATGAAGAAAGGAGAGGAGAGGCGATTAGGGCGGCGTCTCTAGGGTTCGTGAAATGGCTAAAATGAGACGGCCGTTCAGACAAGGCCCTTTTATAGGCCAACCGTCCCAGGTAATCTCGACCGTCCAATTGATGGAGATCGACGGCTCATACGCGCGTTACTAAAACGGCGTCGCATCATCGCTTATGAGGCCAAGGCCATCAACCGTTAGATCAAATCACACAGACGGCTCAGATCAAATCTCCCATAATTAATTAACCCTAATAATCCTGCTATTAATCTCGACCGTCAGATCTGTCTTGATGGACGGATGAGATTGGATCTCTCCACGGATCGACGGGCCACTTCACTGGGCCAATTCACTGGGCCAAACACACGAATTTCAACTGGCCCAGTTTTATTAAACCTATGTATTTTTGTATTTTTCTGATGTTAATCAATTTTTATGTATTTTCTTTTATATTTTTTTTTCTTTTTCTTTTATGAAAAATTATAAATCCTAATTTACTAATTACTCTAATTTTCTAATATTTTTTGCAATTTTTCTGCTATTTTTCTTTATTTTCTCCTATTTAAGCTATTTTTGATTTTCTTAAAATCTAACTAATTAAACTAACAAACTAATTACTTAGCCTATTTTTTTTGACTTTCTTCTAATTTCTACTTATTCAGACTCAAAAGTATAGCTAATTCCAAACATATCAAGTAATTGCACTCAAAAACATATTTATTTTAATTTTGGAATTACTTGCTCGGTGCAAAAATCATGTGCTCACAGTGGTATTCTGTGGATTTTTTATTTTCAGCTACTTTTATATATTTATTACTCACTGAGTACTTAGTACTCACCCCTACTCCCTGCACCTTTTGTGTGCAGACTCAGGTACTCAGGAGCAGTAGACAGGCATTTCCAGCGTTTGCGGTGTCATATCGAGTTGCTGAGGTAGCTGCCTATGTTCGCAGAACCTAGCTTCTCCTCTCCTTTCCAGTTGTTATTTGTATTTTGTATTCAGATTTGAGTATTTCTATACAGTACTCTCTATTCCTGTTGGGTTTTGCTAGAGGCTCTAGACTTGTGACTCCAGATCTTTGGGAGTGTCATTATTTTGTTCATTATTATTATTATTGGAGTTCTTAAACTCATATATTCTTCTTGCGTTGTCCATTTGGGACTGGTATTCGATGTAATCAGAAATTGTTGGTCTGGCTGGCCTAGCTGGATTGTTGGGCGCCATCACGACCGGATTTGGGTCGTGACAAGTTGGTATGAGAGCCTAGGTTATTAGGACTCGAGAGTCATGAGCCGGTTTAGTAGGCTTTCGCGGATCGGTACATAGACGTCCGTATCTATCCTCAGAGGGCTACAGAAACTTTAGGAAAAACCTCATTTTCTTGGATTCATATCGTGCGTATTGTATTGTCATGAAATGAAAATTTTCCATATTCCATTCTCGCAGATGGCGAGAACACGAGCTAACGGACATGGCGGACGACCACCATTGGCACCCAGAGGCCGTGGTCGTGGTAGAGGTAGGGTAGCAGTGCCAGCACCTGCTGACCTACCAGCTGACCAGACTCAGGGTCAGATTCCTGCACCAGTGGCCCAGACTCAGGACCAGATTCCAGCGGCAAACGCTCCGGCAACTCAGGTTCAGGCACCGGCAGTGCCCATTGTCATACCGGGTCTTCAGGAGACCTTGGCTCAGATCTTATCAGTGTGCACAGGCTTGGCTCAGGTAGTTGCAGCTACTGCTGCAGTATCTTCTTCACAGGCAGGGGGAGGGAATCAGACCCCCGTGGCTCACACACCCGAGCCAATTCAGCCCGTTGCACCAGCTCCTGCTTATATGGTTCCAGCTATGCCCGACGATGAGCAACATCGTTTGGAGAGATTTGAGAGTCTACAGCCTCCGGCATTCAGTGGTGCTGAGGGCGAGGATGCCCAGGGTTTTCTTGATAAATGCCAGCGTATGCTTCGCACCGCAGGTATTCTGGAGTCCATCGGTGTTTCTTTCACCACTTTTCGATTCACAGGTACAGCATTTCAGTGGTGGGAGGATTTTGAGAGGCATAGGCCCGCTGGGGTAGCGCCCCCCACTTGGCAGCAGTTCTCTACGGTATTTTTGGAGAAGTATGTGCCTCAGTCCCAGAGAGAGGAGCTGCGTCGTCAGTTTGAGTGGCTGAAGCAGGGAAACATGACGGTTACTCAGTACGAGATGAGATTCACACAGCTGGCCCGTCATGCCATGTGGATGGTTCCTATGGATAGAGAGAGGATCCGGAGATTTATTGATGGCCTTATTTATCCCATCCGTATAGTGATGACCAGAGAGAGAGCTTTGGCAGTTACCTTCGAGGAGGTGGTTGATGTTGCCCGTCATATTGAGACAGATCGTCGCAGAGAGCGGGAGGAGAGAGAGGCTAAGAGGCCTCGTGGTGCTGGCAGTTACAGTGGTGCTCCGTCTAGAGGCCAACCTCAGCATAGCAGGGGTCGTTCTTTCAGATCTCATCAGTCTGGACGTGCAGAGTCTAGTGGGGTTTCATCAGATCGTGGTCGTCAGGGCCATCAGGGTTATTAGGGTTAGCAGGGCCGTCAGCAGAGTCAGCCTGCATTGAGTGCTCTTCCAGCTCAGAGCTCTGCTCCTACTTCTTCAGCACAGGATTCATCTGCAGCGAGGGGTCCTCAGCAGCCCCTTCTTCCATCTTTGGGTCGTTGTTGTGAGTGCGGCGACTTGGGCCATATCAAGAGAGAGTGTCCTCAGTGGCTTCGTAGGCGGTCTCAGTAGAGGGATCAGCCCTCGTCCTCTACTCCTGTTTCTTCAGTGCCAGCACAGTCGGCTAGGACTGGTGGCCAGGTATCCAGAGGTCGCCCTAGGGGTGAAGATCGTACTGGTGGAGGCCAGACTCATTCTATGCTCTTCCGGATAGGAAGGATGCTAGTGCTTCAGATGCGATCATTTCAGGTATTATCTCAGTCTGCCACAGGGATGCTTCTGTCTTATTTGATCCCGGATGCACCTATTCTTATGTCTCTACTTATTTTGCACATCATTTGGGTATGACCCGTGGTATTCTTGCTTTGCCCGTACATGTGTCTACCCTAGTGGGGAATACTGTTGTTGTGGATCAAGTATATCGATCCTGTATTATTACTATTGGGGGTCTGGAGACCCGAGTTGATTTATTACTACTGGGCATGGTAGATTTCGATGTAATTCTAGGCATGGATTGGCTATCTCCTTACCATTCTGGACTGTCATGCCAAGACAGTCACACTAGCTATTCCAGGTAATCCGATGATCGAGTGACGTGGCTTGACTGATTATGTGTCCGACAGGGTGATTTCTTATATAAAGGCCCAACGAATGATTGGCAAGGGTTGTTTGTCTTATTTGGCCTTCATTAGAAATGTTGAGGCTGAGACACCCAGTCTTGATTCGGTCCCCATTGTGAGGGAGTTTCCGGATGTATTTCCAGCAGACCTGCCGGGCATGCCGCCTGACAGAGATATTGACTTTGGTATTGACTTGGTGCCGGGCACTCAGCCCATTTCTATTCCTCCCTATCGCATGGCACCAGCGGAGTTAAAAGAATTGAAAGAACAGCTTCAGGAACTCTTAGATAAGGGTTTCATTCGTCCGAGTGTGTCACCTTGGGGTGCACCGGTGTTGTTCGTGAAGAAGAAAGATGGCACAATGAGAATGTGCATTGATTACAGGCAGCTGAACAGGGTAACAGTGAAGAATAAGTACCCATTGCCTCGTATTGAGGACCTATTTGATCAGCTCCGGGGAGCTAGTGTATTTTCTAAGATTGACCTTCGATCGGGCTATCATCAATTGAAGATCAGGGACTCAGATATTATGAAGACAACGTTCAGGACGCGATATGGGCACTACGAGTTCCTGGTGATGTCTTTCGGGTTGACTAATGCCCCGACTGCATTCATGCACTTGATGAATAGTGTATTTCGGCCGTACCTTGATTCTTTTATGATTGTGTTTATTAATGATATTCTGGTCTATTCACGCAGCCAGGAGCAGCATGCACAACATTTGAGGGTGGTATTGCAGAGATTGAGAGAAGAGAAGCTCTATGCGAAATTCACTAAGTGTGAGTTCTGGCTTGATACTGTGGGTTTTCTGGGACATGTAGTGTCCAGTGATGGTATTCGGGTTGATCCTCAGAAGGTTGAGGCAGTGCAGAATTGGCCCAGACCTTCCTCAGGTACAGAGATTCGGAGTTTTCTCGGCTTGGCAGGCTATTATCGCCGGTTTATTTAGGGTTTCTCATCTATTGCTTCACCGTTGACTAAGTTGACACAGAAGAATGCTCCATTTGTGTGGTCCGATGAATGTGAGGAGAGCTTTCAGAAGCTCAAGGAGGCTTTGACCACCGCTCCAGTACTTGTGTTACCATCAGCTTCAGGGTCATATACGGTGTATTGTGATGCTTCCAGAGTTGGACTCGGTTGTGTGTTGATGCAGGAGGGTAGAGTTATTGCATATGCTTCTCGTCAGCTAAAGCCCCACGAGAAGAACTACCATGTTCATGATTTGGAGTTAGCTGCTATTGTTCATGCCTTGAAGATTTGGAGGCATTACCTATATGGTGTATCTTGTGATGTATATACGGACCACCGCAGCCTTCAGCATTTGTTTAAGCAAAAAGATCTAAATTTGAGGCAGCGGAGATGGCTTGAATTGCTTAAAGACTATGATATTACTATCTTGTATCATCCCGGAAAGGCCAATGTAGTGGCTGATGCATTGAGCCGGAAGGCTATTAGTATGGGCAGTTTGGCGTATATTCCAGTTGGGGAGAGACCCCTAGCAGTTGATGTTCAGGCGTTAGCTAATCAGATGGTGAGGCTGGATATTTCTGAGCCCAGTCGGGTGATGGCTTGTGTAGTAGCTCGTTCTTCTTTATATGATCGTATTCGAGAGCGCCGGTATGATGATCCACACTTACTTGTCCTTAAGGACAGAGTTCAGCATGATGATGCCAGGGATGTCACTATTGATAGTGATGGTGTATTGCGGATGTAGGGCCGGATATGCGTGCCCAACGTTGACGGCCTTCGTGAATTGATATTGGAGGAAGCCCACAGCTCGCGGTATTCTATTCATCCAGGAGCCGCGAAGATGTACCAGGATTTGAAGCAGCATTACTGGTGGAGAAAGATGAAGAAAGATATTGTGAGCCATGTGGCTCGGTGTCTAAACTGTCAGCAGGTCAAGTATGAGCATCAGAGACCTGGTGGTGTATTCCAGCGTATTGATATTCCGGAGTGGAAGTGGGAAAGAATAACTATGGACTTTGTTAGTGGACTCCCTCGGACAGCGAGGGAGTTTGATTCAGTTTGGGTGGTGGTGGATAGGTTGACCAAGTCAGCTCACTTCATCCCAGTGTGTACTACTTATTCCTCAGAGCGGTTGGCATAGATATTCATCCGTGATATAGTGAGATTGCATGGAGTTCCCATTTCTATTATATCAGACAGAGGTACCCAGTTCACTTCTCAGTTCCGGAGGACATTTCAGCGAGAGTTGGGTTCACAGGTAGAGCTGAGCACAGCATTTCATCCACAGACGGATGGGCAGTCTGAGCGTACTATTCAGATATTAGAGGACATGTTGCGTGCTTGTGTCATTGATTTCGGTGGTTCGTGGGCTGATTATTTGCCTTTGGCGGAGTTTGCTTATAATAATAGCTATCGGTCCAGTATTCAGATGGCACCGTATGAAGCTTTATATGGGATACGGTGTAGGTCTCCAGTCGGTTGGTTAGAGCCCGGCGAGGCTAGGTTGTTGGGGACAGAGTTAGTCCAAGATGCCTTAGACAAGGTGAAGGTGATTCAGGAGAGACTTCGCACAGCTCAGTCGCGTCGGAAGAGTTATGCGGACCGGAAGGTCCGAGATGTGTCTTATTCAGTAGGTGAGAAGGTGTCGCTGAAGGTTTCGCCTATGAAGGGTGTTATGAGGTTTGGAAAGAAAGGGAAGTTGAGCCCAAGGTTTATTGGACCTTTTGAGGTGCTTAGGAAAGTTGGGGAGGTGGCTTATATGCTTGCTTTGCCACCCGGTTTGTCGGGAGTTCACCCGGTGTTCCATGTATCTATGCTCCGGAAGTATGTCGGAGACCCGTCTCAAGTGTTGGACTTCAGCACGATACAGCTAGATGAGGATTTGACTTATGATGTGGAACCAGTAGCCATTTTGGGTCGACAGGTTCGTAAGCTGAGATCTAAGGATATAGCTTCAGTGAAAGTACAGTGGAGAGGTCGTCCCGTGGAGGAAGCAACTTGGGAGACCGAGCAGGAGATGCGAAGTAGATATCCACACTTGTTTGATACTCCAGGTATGTTCTTAACCCGCTCGCGGACGAGCGTTTGTTTAAGTTGGGGAGAATGTAATGACCCGGCCCGTCGTTATGGGAATTACCACCCCGTTACCTTGCATTTGCATATCTTATGCTTTTATAACAATATTAGAGTATATCGGGTGAGTTAGGAGTGATTTGGATTGAAAATGAAACAAATAGCATGTTTGAAGAAAGCTTGAATATGAGAAGTCAACCAAGAGTTGACTATTGAGTTAGAGTGCTCGGAACCGGATTCTGATGATTCGACTAGTTCCAGGGGATCATTTATGACTTAGGAGAGCAATCGGAATTGAATTCGGAGGTCCGGTGTAGTTTTAGGCTTGAATTGGCGAAGGTTGATTTTTGGCGAAAACCGGATGGTAGGTGATATTTTGATCCGGGGGTCGGAATGGAATTCCGACAATTTCTGTAGCTTCGTTATGTGATTTTGGATGTGTCCGCAAATTTTCAGGTCATTCGGACATCGTTTGATCGGGTTTTGGATTGAATGTTAATTTTGAAAGTTTTGAAGAAACTTAGGCTTGAATTCGTGAGTAAATGGAGATTTTGATGTTTAGTATGGTGTTTTTATGATTGAAACAAGTCCGTATCATGTTTTGGAGTACGTTGGTGGTTTTTGTTGGGGTCCCGGGGTGTGCTTCGCGTTCGCAGGAGGTGTATCGCGAACGCGTAGAAGGGAAATATGTGGCTGGGAATATTGTTCTTCGCGAACGCGTGGAGTGGTTCGCGTTCGCGTAGGGTAAGTCAGAGACGGGCATCGCGAACGCGTGGGAGTCGTCGCGTTCGCGTAGAGAAAGAGGGGGCTGTTAATCGCGAACGCGTGGGAGCTCACGCGAACGCGAAGAGCAAAAAGCTCTGGCAGTGAATAAAATCCAGAAACAGAAGGCTTACGGATTTACACCCCCAAAACATAATTTTGAGCCCTAGAGAGAAGAAAACTCGAGGAAATCATTGAGAAGTCATCGGATATTTGTCGGAGGTAAGATTCTTGACTCAAAAACATCATTTTATGGTAGAATTAACATCAACCTTCATGAAATTGGGTTGAAATCTTGAAGAAATGTGGCCTAAATATTAAAAACGGGATTTTTGGATTTGGAAGGCCATTTTAACTCCGATTTTGATAAATTTTATATGCACGGACTCGTGGCGAGATGAGGGTCGCGTTGGTACTAATTTTGAATTTTTCCGAGCAGTGGGCCCGGGGTCGGGTTTTACCAACTTGGTGTATTTATGCGAATTTCATGTAAATTGAAGTGGGTTATGATTCTTTGACCCGTATTTGATATAATTATTATTATTTGACTAGATTCTACACACGAGGTAGCGAATTTCAAAGGAAAAGGCATCGCGGACGAGTCTACGACCGGCTAGAGGTGAGTAGTTTGTGTATATGGTAGCCCGAGGGTTCGAAACCCCGGCTTAGCACATTGTGACGCTAGTAGGGCGTGGCTCGCACACCGTGGCAGGTGCGGGATTGATTGTGACTAGGGATTGAGACTTGGTCCATCCCGGAAAGGAATAATATGTTATTAGTGTTGGAAATACACTGTATTTGATATAATTGTGGGCTGTAAGCCTTGTTTGGGGCCTTGTGCCGATCCGTAGCGTCCTTAGAGGACAATATTTATGTGATAGCTATAATTGCTTAAATCACTGATCTCAGTCCTGGAAATTGAAATCACCTTTTGAAATGCTAAGTTACCGGCTTTTGCAAATTTAATAAAGTTAAAGTATTTTTCATAAATTATGAACTGGAAACTGGAATTAATAAAAATGAATTGTTTTGTGACTTATTTGCTTATTGTGGATTGAGCATGGGATCGGGCTGCACGCCGCAGTGGTTGATATGAGGATCGGGCTGCACGCCGCAACAGTATTGCGCTTGGGCTGTAGGAGCCCCTCCGGAGTCTGTACACACCCCCAGTGAGCGCCGTCGACGTTAAATTGGATCGGGCTACACGCCGTAGCGGTTATGTGCATTGCATTGCATCTTTATTTGTTGAATTACTCCGTGGTAGTTGTATTGTATTGTTGATGCTAGTTCGTAGGAGATTCGAACTGTAGTTTAGCTTCATTATGTGGTAATCTATGGATTTCTTATTTTCAGCTACTTGTATATATATTTATTACTCACTGAGTACTTAGTACTCACCCCTACTCCCCGCACCTTTTGTGTGCAACTCAGGTACTCAGGATCAGTAGACGGGCATTTTCCAGCGTTTGCAGAGTCACATCGAGTTGCTGAGGTAGCCGCCTACATTCGCAGAACCTAGCTTCTCCTCTCCTTTCCAGTTGTTAATTGTATTTTGTATTCAGACTTGAGTATTTCTATACCGTACTCTCTACTCCTGTTGGGTTTTGTTAGAGGCTCTGGACTTGTGACTCCAGATCTTTGGCAGTGTCCGTATTTTGTTCATTATTATTATTATTGGAGTTCTTGACTCATATATTCTTCTTGGAAATGTCCATTTGGGACTGATAGTCGTTGTGATAAGAAATTGTTGGTCTGGCTGGCCTAGCTTGATTGTTGGGCGCCATCACGACCGGATTCGGGTCGTGACATTTATAATCATGTTCAACATCATAATCCACATGTGCCATGAGTTTATAAATATTACTTGGTAAATAAAATGTTTAGTTACCAAAAAAAAAAAAAACTTAGCAAAGCTGATAAACATATAATTCTTTTCAAATAAAAATAATAAATTAGACTCAAATTCATTTTACCTACAAATGCATGAAATCATACTTGTCTATAAACGCAGTTTTAGCATTTAATTACTTGTTAATTTTCCTTTTTGGATTATAAATTTGCCAAGCTAATCAACATTTCTTTCTATACTAAATTTTTTGAACAAAAATAGTAGTTATAATAAATTAGGAAAATCTTCACTCTTCGAGAAATTAAACTGTCGTTTCAAATTTTCTATCTGTCTTATATGCGTTGATCCTTGTCTTATTCCGTGCCATATACCCTAATTATCCAGTTAATTAGCAATAATACTAAAGTTGAAAGCTTAATGAAATATTATTAGTAGTGGTTTGGAGTCAGTCACGTGCAAAAGAGTGGCATGTCCATATCATAATCCCACCACCCCTAATAATGTTTCCCACCTCACCATGTGTATTTATCATCCTTCATCCCCTTCCCTTCTTTTTCCTACTAAAAATAATTACCTTTTTTTTGGGTAATATAATAATTCCTTCTTTAATAAGTGTTTCTTTTGGTTATTATTTTTTTTTACCAGAATGAGATTAAGAAACTTACTGTTGTGGATATCACAAAATTTACGAAATAACCTAAAACATACAAATTATAGAGTTACACTTGTCGTTACACTTCAACAAGTGTTACCTCAATTTGATAATTTAGTATTTCATTTTGTAAAATAATTGTTTTTATTTTCGCTATATTAAGATTATAAAACAAATGAATGTCCATAAAACAACCAGTCACAAAAAATTAGATAAAAGTTTTTCAGTTTGCAAAAGTTGAAAAGCTGCCCAAAGGTGTTATTCATTATTGTGGATAAAATCATTTAATAAGGTAATTCATTTTACACAAATATGTAGGGTCTATTTTAATTCATATTCTTTTTCTAGTGTGATGAAATTGAGTATCAAATAATTAAGTTAAAACATGTTTTCTGATTAGATTGGAAAAGTACTTTTCATCACAAGCTTTTAATTGGGTTCTTAACTTGATTAGTTAAATGTATAAAGTTTTAAATATTAATAACCCAACTTTTAGAGACCAAATCATGAAATTAATTGCTATTCTAACTTTGGTTCTTGATCATGAACATGTGATTTGAACGTGAACCAAGTTTTTATTTATTTAAAGGTACAAAACGAATGAGTGAAATCCAAGTATACAAAAAGCCCGTTACTCCCATTTATTTGGTTGCCTTATAAATCCCTTTCATGTTTAAAGCACTTTAGTTGGCAGCCATGTGATTTTATCAGCCTTTTCCCCTCCACTCTTACCAGATCTTATTTTCTTTTTATTTCAACAAAGGACAATTCTTTTTTTTTTTTTGTGGTGGGGTGGGGTGGGGAGGCAAGATCATCAAGAGGTAATATTCCTTCATTGAATTTACATGCCAAAAATTTATCATCTCTATAGGGGAAGGGTGGGAGGGGGGGGGGTGTGGTAGTTTTGGGATGGGGGAGAAGAGCCGGAAAAAATGCAAGTTGATTTACCACCAACAATAACAAAAAACTCAGTTTGATCCCAATATATAAGGTCTGGGAAGAGTATTCTGTATGCAGACCTTACCGCTACCTAATGCAGATAGAAAAACTATTTCCAATAAACAAATAAGAAAGTACAACAAATTTTGAAAATTTCTCTTAAAATATCAAAATGTCATGATACGTATTTTTTATGTGTGTAATATTAAATTAATAATCAGTCGATAATTAAATACACACAACCTAGGGGTGTGGCGCGATAAATAAGCCCAATTCCCTTAATTAAGGTTTTCACATTCGAACCTTATAAAAGGTGAAAATTCCGGTGGAAGCGTTTTTTTTAATGAGCTTTACGTGGCGCAAATTTATATTAATTAGGCCAATAAATAGCGGATAGTAGATGGATTAGTGGATTAATTAAAAAAGGAGAAATATATTATTAGGCACATTTACAAAACCAAATTAATTAGTGGATTCTCGCCAATTATATTGTTCCCTTCTCTTTTGGCCTCCCTCACGCCAATAGTCAAAGAATCTAGCTGTGAATTGTTTGCATTTCTACCCAATCACAGCATTCTAAGTGGTACAAAATTCTATGGAGACATTAGCTTTTATGGAAATTCGTTTGCAAATAATGAGTGAGATTTTAAGAGATTTTGGTACTGAAAATTGACAATTCTCAGAAGAAGAAACAAAAGAAAAAGATAAATGTAATAAGCATTAATGTTATTAATTAACCAAAAGAAAGCAAAATTCCAAAAGTAAAGAAAAAGGGGTAATGGCGCACGTTAATTCATAATGATACAGAAAGATGGGCTGTCTGGTAGCGTACGGCACTATGATGCACTTATAGATGCGTATTTTTGCTTGCTTTTTCACAACGCAAACACTAATTTACCTTTCAATGCTCTTTCACTCTTCCTTCCACGAAACATATAAACATGAATTTAGCTTTTAAATTAATGAATATGCAATAATAGTATATTAATTGAAAGCCTTGACGCAACACAGTAAAGTTATTTTTTGTGTGATTTATAGGTCATATGTTCGCTCGGTAAAATCGATATTGGTTGCCTACATAAAGCCCCTTGGTAAAGGCGGAGCCAGGATTTGAAGCTTATGGTTTCGGGGTTCTAGTCTTTTTAAGTCACTGAGTTCTAAATTAATAATTTATACATATTCAATGCATTTTTTAAGACAAATATATGGATTAGACCAAAACGAATGGGTTCAGCCGAACCCGCACTCAATGAACTAGCTCTGTCCCTGCCTCTTGGGGTAGGGACGAAGCTAGAGCGATGAGAGAGGGATCGGCTGAACCCAATATCTTTGGTTTGAATTTTATATTTATCTTAAAAAAATAATTAATATATACAAATTATTAATTTAGAGTCCACTAACTTATAGAGATTAAAATCCTGAACTTATAAATTTGAAATCCTAAATCTGCCTTGAAGGTGTGATCTTTTCGCAGACTATACGTGAACAAGGAATACTTGATACACCATTTTTTTTTTGGCAAAATTAGTAAATACATCATTAATTATTTCTGAATAAAGTCAACCGCACACAACATAAAATTAAAAACTAGAGAGATTTACATACGAATAAAGCTTTGGAATCAATATAAGTGGAAGAGTAAAGTTTGGAATCAAATATGAGATAAGAAATTTAGTTTGTCAATCATAATCTTTACGGATAAATTAAACTAAAAGGTATTTCATATTCAAGCAGTATAGGATAAGGGTGATACCCCTAAGGTCACGGCTCGAATCCCTAATTTATAGGTTGTTCTAAAAATGTTTTTCGAAAATATTATATTAAAATAAAGTAATAAGCATTAAGAGGAATTAGATTTCTATTTTTATCAAAATGTATATAAAAGAAATGGATATATGTACGCATTTGAACGTAGCAATAATTTAAATAAAAAATTTATAATAAGTTTATTAGACCCAAACAGAAAAATATTGTGCATGTGCAAATTGAGCAGTTACAACTAAACTACATATAGTAGTAGAAATTTAAAAACAGTAAATGCAACCACATCAGTCCATTCTCTAATAACCAAGGGAATATAGACAATAAATATACAGTCTTTAAACAAACTCAAGCAGAAACAAAATACAGTTCCCTAATTCCTCATTTACCCCTCTACTTCATCTCACTCTCTCTGTATATATATATATATATATATCAAACAAAAAATATATATAATCCAGGTCCTATTTTATGCAGCTAGTGTTTTGTTCTTGAAAAAATGGTGAGAGTGTGGCCTATAGATTATAGCAGAAGATGAAATACATTGACTTCACGCATATCAAGAAAATGCTGGGATTTAACTGAACCATTTTTTTTTGCAGGAGTTGTGTTCTGTTTTTGTCTTTTTTGGCCTATTGGATTGCTGCTTTTGCATTCAATTTTTTGGTTTTTTGGATTGAATTTCAACTCTCTCTCCATTAGTTTCCCGCTCTGTTTGATATTAGCACAGTTCTGCATCTGCTGCTAATGCAATGAATTCATTCTTCTGAAGGCCTTATTCTCTCTGTTTTCTCTTTTATTGCCGCCTTCATTTAATTCTTTTTTTCTGGGGAGTGAAGAAAAATACAATAAAAAGATGAATGCCAGAGTCAGAACTAGTCTACAATCTATGAAAACTCCATCCAAAAATGTGAAGGTAAGAGCTTTTCTTCTATTGAAATCTCTTTTCAAGGTATATTTTGGAGTGGAAAATTTCTGGGTACTGGTTTGTTTGAAGCAGA
Source organism: Nicotiana noctiflora (assembly GCA_032618575.1). Lineage (NCBI taxonomy): Eukaryota > Viridiplantae > Streptophyta > Magnoliopsida > Solanales > Solanaceae > Nicotiana > Nicotiana noctiflora. The sequence goes on along the minus strand of JASVEL010012433.1, from coordinate 199,028 downwards.
AATTCCCAATAAATTTTTTTGTGCTCACTATAGTATTTTGAAATTTAATTGTAGTTTTCTGAAAAAGATTGAATCTTTATTTGATTAGTTGAATGATTCTAAATCTACTTAACTTCAGCAGATTTTGAGTTTTGATTTTTGATTTCAGAATTAAGAATTTAAAAAAATAGAAAGGTGTAAGCTTTGATCCTTATCCAAATCCGTTTCATATCTTATCTTTGCTTTTTTTTTTCTCCTTTTTATCTGCATGTTTATGGTCATTATAATGTTTGCTTTATGCTTTTCCGTTACATTTAATTCCTTTCTTGTAGAAGCTGAATTGTTTATGTGTTCTTTTCTTGTTTGAAGGAAAAAGTGGAAATTCAAGGAAACAGAAAAATGGGTACTGAGAAAACAACCATAAATAGAAGAAAAGCAATCAGAGAAAGAAAGATGGCATTGTTACAAGATGTAACACAATTTTGATTCTTGAATACTTAATCTTTGCAGTAAAAATCTGTAATTAGTGTATAATTTGTACTAATTATGTGTAAATTGTAGGTTGATAAGCTAAAGAAGAAACTCAGGCATGAGGAAAATGTCCACAGAGCCCTCGAAAGGGCGTTTACTAGACCCCTCGGTGCTCTTCCTCGTCTTCCTCCTTATCTCCCTCCAAATGTTAGTATTTCCTCTTCTTCAATGATGTTATAGCAGGTGTCTGTTGTTGACTTGTGTAACCATCTCATTAGCTTAAAGAGAACACGCATTTAATTACTTAGTTGTATTATGTCTCAACATTGTTCGTGTTCCTTATTTCCTTCGTGTAATGTACATTTTGAGATTGAACTATACTGTCGAAGGAGCTAGTGCCAATAAATTCACCATATGGAGTAACTTGTTGTTGTCATGTTAGTTTGAAGAGGAGTATGTTTTTACTTGATAGTTGTTTTCAGGCTCTATTTTTTGGGAATTGACAAAATATAAGTCTAATTCTATAATTGGAAATGTGCAGACACTGGAGCTTCTTGCTGAAGTGGCTGTTTTGGAGGAGGAAGTTGTTCGGCTTGAAGAGAAAGTTGTGCATTTCAGGCAAGGACTGTATCAGGAAGCCGTCTACATTTCTTCCTCCAAGAGGAATATGGATAATGTGACTGATTCTACTGAACCAAATCAAGAAAAGAGTCCCAAGCAGAAGCAAACAAAGTTATCACCCCAAATGGAAGCGAATTCAGCTTCATTTTCGGGTAGACAGTTGCCTTCTCTCTCTGGTAATTGCTTGGAACTGGAAAATGACGTTCGTGTTTGTCAAGGTAACTGAGTGATTTATCCTCGTTAAATTCAATTTCATTTTCAGATGACAGCTGCTTAAAAGAGAATCAGTCATGGTCTTCCACAAAAAGCAAGCATCGATCACTAAATGTGAAAGTGATAACTGTCAGAACTCCTGCTAAGAAGCCTGCTGCTGAGAATAGATTAGCAGAGAAGCGCGTAGATCCTCCTAAATTGCAGGTTGGTAATTCAGCGATCTTCATTTTCTTTCCCTGAAATGAGTTATCTTGTGCAGCATAACAGATATTATACTTTTGTAATTTTCAGCTTGAGGACCAAGTAATGTACCATGGGAGTTTGGAAGAGAGAGTCTTTGTTAGTCAAGATAGAAAACCATCATCAGCTGAAAGTCCAAATACAATCTCGGAAAATATTTTGAAATGCTTATTAAATATTTTCCTCAGAATGAGCTCTAAGAAGAGTAGGAGTACAGCCGATACATTGCCTTCATTGACAGGATATAATTCATGTGAGAAGAAAGAGTTTGGAGATCCTTATGGCATATGTTCAAAGTTCGAAAGGAGAGATATCGGTCCTTATAAGCATTTATATGCAGTTGAAGCTTCTTCTATCAATCCAAATCGAACAACAATATCCGTTTTCCTTGTTCGTAGGCTAAAGTAAGTTGGTCAAAATAGCTTACTTGAGATTATACAATCTTCCAAAATTTTCAAAACTTGGATGGTTTCTCATATATACCTCGCTCCTTTTTTCCAGACATCTACTCGAGAAACTTGCATTAGTCAACTTACAGGGCCTCACCCACCAAGAAAAACTTGCTTTCTGGATCAACATATACAATTCCTGCATGATGAATGTAAGCTTTACATTCTGATTTACGAATATGCCACCTTTCAAATTTTTCTTTTTACTATTATTCATTCGTCAAACATTTCAGGCATTCCTGGAGTATGGCCTACCTGAGAATCCTGAAATGGTTGTAGCGCTGATGCAAAAGGTAATGCTTCGGTGTCCTATCCTATCCATGCAATCTATTATACTGTTTCAGTCTCCTAATTCAATTAGTTGACAATGATATGATCCACATTCTTCACTTTTTAATTGGCGAAGTTCCATTTTTTGCAGGCAATAATAAATGTTAGTGGACACTTGCTTAATGCCATAACCATTGAACACTTCATTCTGAGGTTGCCTTATCACTCAAAATATGTAAGAGGCTTTCCAAATTTAAAGGAAATTACTTTTTGTCCAGCTCATGCCTCTAAAGTATTACTTACGAGTATATCCTATTTGATTGCTATCACCAGACTTTTGCAAAGGGTTTAAAGAATGACGAGATGACTGTACGTAGCATCTTTGGTTTGGAGTTCTCGGAAACATTAGTGACATTTGCGCTCTCTTGTGGAAGTTTTTCCTCTCCTGCTGTAAGTTATAAGCGACTTGTTTCTCTGCGTAGTATTGGTGCATTTATCTAGCTTTCAGTATCTTTGTTAAACACAACAGTGCTAATTTAGGAGCTGTCTTAAAATAGGTGAGAGTATATACTGCAGCAAATATTGAAAATGAGCTTCAAGTTGCAAAGAGGGAGTATTTGCAGGCAGCCGTTGGCATTTCAATATCAAAGAAGTTGGTAGCAATACCAAAACTGTTGGACTGGTATCTGCTAGATTTTGCAAAGGATTTGGAATCACTACTTGATTGGATATGTCTTCAACTGCCAAACGAACACGGAAAAGAAGCGATTAGCTGCCTCGAGAGAAGGAATAACGAGCCTCTTTCTCATGTTCTTCAGATTATGCCATATGAATTTAGTTTCCGCTACCTTTTACACATGTAAGTTTTGCTTCATTAATAATCTGTTAGACTTAAAGTTTTTTGTGGTATACATCTATATATAGAGGGGGATACAAATACATAGTAAGTTTAAGTGTACATCTTGTAAGTAAATTTTGACATTTGTAAGGAGTAATTATCATTCTAGAGTTCAGCACTATTGCATTCACTTGCTGAGTGCTTTAGCTCCATCTTTTAGATCAAAGACACAATTGTTGTTTCTTGATAGGGCTGGGCTTTCCTTCTGTTGTCTGATACTCTTATCTTGCTTGGAGTAGGGTGATTTTTTTATAAATATGGATTTACTTTTTTACTTTATTTAACTTTGCTACATGAAAACACATTTCTTGGCTCAATCCCTTCAAGCAACGGTAAAGTTGTCTCCATATGTCCAATATATTACGGGTTCGAGCCGTGGAATCAGCCATTGATACTTATATTAAGGTAGACGGCCTACATCACATCCCTCAGGGTGCGCCCTTTCCCCGGACCCTACAGAATGCTTCTTGCACCGGACTGCTCTTTTCCTTATAGAAAAATGTAGCCACCAAAAAAACATGGACTTATGGCAACTTTAGAGTTTAGTATAACCAATCAAAATTGTTTAGTCAATTTTGATTTTATGTCCAAGTACTGAAAAGATGGCCAACTGTATATAGTTTAATATAGAAAGGGGCATCTCGCATTTTTATTCATTAAAGAAGCATTGGTGTAAATGGAGAAACCCCATTATACAATTCTGTTAAATATTGAATTCTATTGGATTTATTAAAAGGAGATATGCAGCTGGATCTTCCCATAATGCGTAAAAGAGACAAATATGTATACTAAATTCCAGATGCCATTAAATTATGTCCTTGTATCACTATCTCTCCTCAATCCTCTTAAAACAATCACCCAAAAAAGTAAATTAATTTTTTAAATCTGATATATGAGTCTAACTTGCGCACACCTCGGTTATTTCATTGGTCATTTACGAATTTTTATTAGCACTAATATCAGATAACTGTGCTTATCCAAGTTTGGATTGATGAAACGAAATCACCTAATATTTTTAACTCTGGGAAGGAATGGTGTGAATATTGACTACGGACTTAGATTTACACCAGAAGTGTGAAAGAAAATGAGGTTAAATTAAGAAGGAGATGCAGTGGGATTGGGTCTGTTGGGTGGCATTTTGTGCACCTAGTTATGGATGTAACATGGCAAATGATGCTAGCTGTTGATAATGTGCAACTTTATTGGACAGTGGCTATAGGTCAAGATTTGTTTCATCAATTATTCAACTTTGACTTTATATATGAATATTCAATATAACTTTAATAAAGTCTCTATTTACCATCCACTTCCTCTTTCTACTTTATTTTTCCTTATTACAACAACAATAATAACAAATTTAATGTAATTTCACTAATGAAATGTGATAAAATTATTGTATACACATATTTTATTTGTACCTTATGAAGTTAGAGAGACTTAAAAAAATATAGTTACAACCTTATTTTTCCTTCTTAATATAATAAAAGATAAAATATATGTGACATCGCTTGCATAAAGTTAGTCGGCTTTCAATTTAGCATAAACCAGAATATATGTAGGTACACTATATTAATTGCATCATTTGGAGACTTATAGTTGTTTTTTAATACGTCATCCAATAGAAAGTGAAGTGAGTGTTTGTTAATAAGAAGAATCTTGACTGTATAATGCCCTTAAATTTAGCAAAAGAAGAGTTCTGATATCATAAACTAGGGGTGTATATAGGTTGGGTTAATTCGAATTTCTTAATTAAACGATTTAATTTAGGATTGTAACCGGCGCTTAGGAGCAAGTGCTCCTAAGTAAGCCTCATCGGTAATTTTACAGAAAATTGAGCAGAATTTCCCCTGTTTTTGGACCATCCCAAAAATATTTGCTGTCTCAAATAAACAACTGAACTTCCTAATATCATATCAAACAATTGACAACATGTCAATTAACCAACACAAGTCTCCACCATGACTAAACCACCAACGAACAACCAGAAATACTAATTATCTCCAACTTTCATACTAAAGAACGATACTCAACATAAGACTAATAGCAAATAATACTCGTGACACTAAAAGAATGACTATGGAGAGACTCTAAGAATTTAAAGAAAAGACCATAACAATTAATAAAAAAACCCTGCCCACTCGAACAAGTGCGAGGCTCACCAAGAATTCTCAACTTGTGCGCACTAATTAACGAACTCCTCCCCTGCGTCAACTGTTGTCTCTGTAAAAAAAAGTTAGCGGTGAATGAGTCGGTAGCTCAGTGAGTAATAACACTTAACCACAATCGTTTTTTTGGGAACAAGTCGGAAAACATGCTTGCATAATAATCACAAAATAAAATGCCCTTTTTAAAACGGTAATAATACTCAGTCTCATCATGTGTTTCCTGTAACAAAATCAATTTAACAATTCAGTAATAAACTCGGTAAATAGTGTGTCATAGCAAGTCTTTATATTTTGGGAGATTTAAGAAAATGATCATATAATCTGTATCACTGTGTGGACCCCTTCATAAAAGGAGTCAAGTATATAATTATATGCTAGTTCTACCTTCCCACTAGCGAGAGCTATAACTGTAATTGGTAAGTACAAGGTGCAACGGGTCTAACGAACCCGCCGTTAGCTACGGGATCCTTCAAAGTCTCCTCCCATTTATACTCTTTCTTGTAAATAGTAAATACTCGTACAAAAAGCATTTTCAAAATAATAAATGGCATATCATTCTTTACCAAATCTTGTAATTTTATTTTGGTAACAGTAATCATGTGTCAAGTAACGGTAAAACATATCTAGTAATAGTGAAAATATTTTGATAAATCGGAAAACATCTCAAATAAACTGTTCGGTGTCATCTCAAGTAAAGAACTTGTCCCACATGAAATTTCAAAGCATCAGTAATATATTTATTTTCAAAAATCATATAAAAACCATGCGGGTTGTGATAATACAATTTACGGTAAGATTACTACTCACAGTACTCGTGCCGAAATGCTAAATGTTTTACCTCGAGCAATTCGTACAAATTCCTCCAATCAATCGGAAGTAAGATTTCAAGTGTTGGCTTCAAAATAACGAAATTCTTTTAAAACCTAAAACCCTTCTCCCAAAATTTAATGTGATACTTGTAAACGTTTTCGAATATCTCTTTACATTTCTTGGCACTTCTATGATAACCAAGGTCAACCAATTTACTGCACATAATAATAAAAATAATTGTAACAAAATAAAGATACAAATCTAACTAATTCCTCATCTTATCTTGTAGAGTATTCATTGTATTCTTAATAAAAATAACATCTCATACTTGTATTTACCACATAAAGATTAAAATTAAAAAAAAAAAAGGTTAACTTTTGGACTAAAACTAATAACTAGAGAAGAAGAAGAAGAAAACAAAGGAGGAGAAGGAGGAGGAGAAGGGAGTTGAATTTGTCTAAAAAGTGGGTACAAGTTAAAAGTTTTTTAAAAAATGGGTATAGGTTAAATGGGAGTGACCAAATAGGGCGCCCCGTGCAATCTTTAGGTTTTGTTTTTCCACCACCAAACCAAATCCAACCAACCCATGATCGAAATTTTTTTCCAGTTTGACTCGGATTATCGATTTAGTGCAATTTATTGGTTTTCTTCAATGTTATAAAAGGCGGGGGCGTGAGGCAAGGCGTTTTAGATCTAAAGAAGCGAGGTGTAAGCCCTGAGACATGGGGCGTCAGTCCCATGGATCTTTAAATTTTACTAATTTTACGAATTTTAAGATAGTATAAAATAAAAAATAATTATAAAAATTATATCAAAATCCCAAAAATATAACAAATAATCTATTTAAAATATTTATAAATTATAATTCGACTATGAATAATACGAAAAGTATGAGATATAACATAATATGCAAATTAGTTGCAACGTCGTTACAACTCAAAGATCAAAAGTAATATATCCGATATAAAATCTTATATGTATCTCTTAAGAAGTAATAAATCATGAAAGAATTTCAATATTATAATTTGATATTTTACTTAAAATACTACTTTTATTTAATATGCTTTCTATTCAAAAGAGAATTTATATAAAATATAATTCACAATTTAAATATGATTCTCTAGCATCATCTATTTTAAGTTTCAACAAGTTAATAAACTAACACATTATTCACCATACAATATCATGATAACTAATTATTTAAAATAGCTACTAGCTAATACTGAGATATATAATTAATAAGTATTGTATCTCGTAAACGTGAAAAATAATAATATTTAGGAGAATAATTATAAAAAAAAATTATGGACTATTATATAGTAAAGACATAACAAGGCTAATAAATAAGTACTTTTGAAATGAAAGATATATTTAAAATTTACGATCATAGTAGTCTTACCGGATAACGTGCAATAATTTTTATTTTAATTATGACATAATACTCTCAACTTAGTGATTTATGATTAAGAAAGAAGTAATTTTGAATAGTCAATTATATGTTAAGAAAATTTGAGGATTTACAAGATTAGTTACATATAATTGCATAAAGTTTTATTAGTACCTTGGGCGTTTAGCGTGTCCGGGGCGTAAGCTCCGATGGTTAAGGCGTAAGTCTCACGGAACTAAGCCCCACACATAAGTCCAAATGCGTTTTACGAGTGCTCTGCACAGAGGCGAGTCCTAATTCTGCCATTTAAAATATAAGTTTTCTTTGTACACCTCTATATTCAATCTTAGGTAAAAATTAGAGAATAAGTTAATCCTACAATAACACTCCTCCCACCCCTCCAAACCCCAAACTATAAATGTGTCTAGTTCATAATCCACGTATTCTTTAATTTGGCATTATTAGTTACTCCATAATTTGTTATTGTCGTACCACATAACTAAATGTAGTATTGCTAGTCAAACTGTTAGTTAATATAAGCTAGCTTGCAGTATATAAATAAAAAGAGTTTTCCTAACCAATGACGAAAATCCAGTTTTATCAATCTATAGATGTTGGAACACTTATGATATTTTTTTTTATTCTAATCAGAATATAAACTTGATAATTTGGTTCTTACTATATAAGAATGTGAAGAAATCATCTATTAGTTATTTGTCTAGTGAAATCCATTTCTTGATCTCGGTTTAATTTTTTTTATTTCATTGACCGCTAAGCTACGCCCACGCCACTAAATAAGTGTCAAGAACCCTCTCTCCTATTGTATTTTTTTATTTTTTTTATTTTTGGGTAAGGGCAAGAGTATGATTGAAAAACTTGTCACCAATGATACACATGCTGGTTTAGAAAAGTACTTCACAGTTTCATCCAGAATCTAACTTTGTCTTTAGCTCCATAAAGGTAATGTCCTTAAATACAAATAATGGAAAATTTTGTGGTCCTAAACGTAATATTAAGTCTTTTTCATGTGGGACGGGTCATCAATTACCTCTATATTGAAGAAAAGAACAAAATGCCTTTTCCCAAAGTAGATAATTGCAGACATAACAGTTAGATCCACCAAAAGCTGAACCATTCACAAAACTCTATCCATGTCCAGACAAAATTGGGCCTGGGGCCCGTATAATTTTAGGCCCATTAGATTGCACGCTTCTAAATTTCTTACGGTAAATAAATTGTTTGTTTCTTCTTTTCGGCTAGACAAAGCCATCTATAATTTCTGTGCTGACATAAGAAATTATAGGTGATAGAAATAGAAAATTTATTATTAGATATAATAAATTATGAGTAGAAAACTGAATAAATTTTACAAATAGTTAATTTTCAGCAATGAAAAATAGCAATTGTTTTAGTTTCAAATTTCACTGGTGAAACTCCGAGATATTGTCGTGGAAGTTCAATTGTGGAATTTGAAATTCCATAACAATAATTATTTATCAATTACATGATTGAAAGAAAAGTTGGTAGGAGTAAACTCCCTTAAGTTTAATAATGGGGAAATTACACATTTGAAGTCGCTAAAAATAATTATATCCGCTAATTAATACTATACAAAAAGTTATACACTAATTATATATAAAATATGTATATTTTGCATACTATATATTAATACAAAAATATATATTTTGCTGGCTATTATTTTTTTGAATGACTACACTATTTAGTTTCTCCTTTAATCATTGGGTTTTTGTCATCCATGTTGCAATTCCTTACGATCCAACAGTATTTTACCCACAACCCCATCCTAATAGTTAGAAGCCCAGTAGAATTGGTTTAGGCCCAGTGAGGCATTTTTAAAGAGCAATTTATGTAAACTACCTATGAAAACTAAAATAATTATCCGTATTTACCCATTCAAAAATTTGTTACAATTTATACATGTCACACCTCCCTATTTACTACCCCAAACATGCGCAAGGTGTATAAATACGCTTTTAGGGTATACCCCGACGCTCAATTACTCGAGACGGATAAAATAACGTAAGGGAAGGAGTTTTTCCAATTTAAGGACAATCGGTTCGGGATATATTTAGAGATTAGTCAGAGTCGCCACTTGGGAATGACAATGGTGTCCCAAGTCACCGGTTAATCCCGAATCCGAGGAATTTTGACTCTTTGAAATGTATGCGAAGCAGAGGTCCGGATAAGGAACTCTGTTAACCCGGGAGAAGGTGTTAGGCACTCCCGGATTCCGTGGTTTTAACACGGTCGCTCCACCGTCGTTCTTGACTCTTGTTTGACTTAATTATAGTTTTAAACAACACAATGTGCTTTTTTACGTTTAATATCATTTTTTAGGAATTTGCGACATCGCGGAAACACGCCTCGAGTCATACCGCAACCAGTACGCCTATGACTTTTGGAGTATTTCGGCTTTGCCGAGATTTGGATTTGAGTCGCACCAAGTGCACACTCGTTCATAAGAAAGTATATTAAAATCGTGCCCTGAAATAATGTCTATCGGCTTTTAAATCTTTTGGGAGAAGCTATGGAATTAGCTATTAGCTTTCCCGGGTCTATTTGTGTTATATCATTACTAAATGGGGGCCCCGGTGTTATTCGGGCGAGGCTCGTCCCAAATTATTTATTAAAGGATACTAACATTTGGCTAAGTTTTCTATATTTGTTTTTACCTTAATCGTAATACTAACACTATAATAATCCAAGCCCGTTGAGTTTTTACCAATTAATTGGGCCTGGTTCTTCAGCCTTGTACTGGATGTGCTTAAGCAGAATTCAGATCTTTATTCGGGCAGCCTAATCGAATGATACTATAGTTCAGGCCCACGTATGTTTTGGGCCCAAACCAGAATGTAAATAACAATAATATGACATAAAATTCATAACGGAAAAAGTGCTCAACATTTAAAACAAAGAATCAAACCATTTTTATTATTGATAAGGAAATTTGTACACAAAGCAATAAGCAATGAAGACATAACCAATTATGATTACTAATTCTAAGAAGTCCGATTAAATAAGAAAACCTGAAAATGATTAAACTGATTAACTACAACTATAAACTAACTGACTACTTCGTGTGATTTCAACACCAATTTCATTTGCAACTTTTACTTAATATTATCCCCAATTCTTCTTTTCTATAGCCTACTGATTAATCCTATGAATTAAACTCATGCATATGTATATACAATTACGGACTCTAATATGACTTAACCCGGATATTACTTTTGAACTTAATCTCAGATATTACTTCATGTATACGATCAAACACTGACATTAACACTAATCGAATTCACTTAGTACTATCAAGCCAATCGCATTCTGCCTTATCCGATGGTTTCTTTTCCTTAACTAATTTTAAATCGATTGATTAATGAAATGAATTAACTAAGTGATCATGATTGTTATCTACTCATGTGATAGCCATTTGACTTGTTTTAGGAATTTTACCTAATTAACTAAGTGATTTATACTACATTACCGCTATACTACTACTATTACATTGTTTCTGTTCTTGTTCTTCAGCTACTACACTATTGTAGATCTAAGCTACTAGACAATAATACCAATGAATTACAAATCCAATTCGATATATAGACTAAACAGAGTCTTCATTCAATCAATCTCGGGATTACAGCTTCAAGTAGAGAGTGGTGTACCTGAATAACAAATGAAGGTCCAATGAGTCTAGGGGATAAGCAGGTAAATACAGCAAAGAGTCAACAAGGCAATGCAACAGTGGAGGAGTTGAATATCAACGAGCCAAACAACACAACAACAACAGGTGCGTATCAACAATATAACAGAAGAACCCAATCCAATTTCGAGCAGAAGAACACGGCAGAAAACCAATGGAAACCAGTGAATTCTACTGAGAAGTTCCAGAAAAATCCTACTGTTCTATTGCTCTTTTATCTCTCGATGAATTTCAGCCTAAGTGTTTTCAGATTATTCTCAGAATTTCCAAATGTATTTTCTCAGATTGTTCTACCAGTGGAATCCCCAATATTAGATCAGATTATTCTACTGTGGAATCCCCTTTTTCAGCCCCTTTTAGGAGATATTTATAGCTAACATTTAGGGCTGAATACTTGGGGAAGAAGTAATGGGATTAATCCCACTTCCCCCCTCCTAAAATTACCTATTCTACACTTTAGTCCCATTTTCAGTTACTAAAACCCTTCCAGCATGTGCTGGAAGGTTCTAAAGATTCTCTTTTAGGGCCTTTTACTAGTATAACCTTAGGGGTTTGAGATTTTTACAGATTTCCCATTTTTAGGAGACCATTATACCCCTAAATCTCTGCAAAATTGCAGAAATCGGGAGCATGAATGTCCCTATTACCCTCCTAAGTTCTTACTAGTTACTATTTTACCTTTTCAATACCCAATTGTGCCCCTAAGAGCACTGCTGATTTACCAGCTTGCCTAGGGCAGATTTTCAGCTTGTTTTGAACCTATTTAACTAATAGCCAGCCCTGGTATTAGTATTTAAGGGCTGGCCAGATTTATTTCTAAGAACTATTTCAATTTTAGCCACTTTTAAGTTAATTCAGTCAATTAAGACCCATTTATTCCTAATTAAAGCTACTTGCAGGCATAGCCTGTTTTGTTATTATGCTTAACCTATTTAAAAGTTAGCCAGTCTCAAGTTGAGACTTAGCTTGGGCTATCAAAGCCACATACTGGACAACTGGGCCCAAAACCTTTACAGGTTTGGCCACTTTGTTGTTCAGGGCTCAATATAGAGCCTGGGCTAGTCTGCATTTGCAGACATAGCCCTTTGCACAACCAGCCACTGTTAAACAGTGAGCTGTGTGTTAGGGCTCACGGAATTGGTCAACCCTTTGCAAGGTTGACCATTCTTAGGCCAATTATTAAACTTATAGCCTAATTATGATCATTTTCAGTTTTAGTCCTATTTCAAAACTAACCACTTTCATGGAACTAGTACTAACAGCTATAACCAATCTTCCTAAGCATAATAGACATTAGCAGTGTTCACACTTAACATGTAACTATTGCAAACTTAGCCATTTTAACATACAATTGCACACATAACCACATAAAGCCAAATAATGTTCATTGATTAATTAAAACTCAGAAAAGGGGTTTGATAGTGTTGAACCTCAACTAATCAACTCACATAACTTAAACTCATGTAGCAACATGTCAATTAACATCAATCAGGCATAGTCACAATCATTTCATGCTAGATGGCATACTGGAAAACTAAACATTCACAAAACAGTCAACAGATTCAACTGGTCATAAACCCAATGGACTTTAGCCACATAACATAAACATGGTAATCAAAATTTACTTTCAAGCACCAACCTTAGCTTGATATATACATGTGAAAAGTGAGGATGGGGAACAAGAAAGCCATGAAGAAGCAAAGAACAACATTCCTAATCCTAGCACAAATGCATGACAAATGAGATGAAGATGATGACAAGAAGAGCATGGAGAAACAGTGACAAAGAAACAAGAAAAATCGGCCAGGATACTTTAAAGACAACTTAATGTAATGATGAGAAAAGAATGAAGTTAAGCTACTATCCAAACTATGCATTCATGACAATGGGAGAAAGTTGGACTGTAAGAACTAAACAGACTATAATATCTACCAGGTGAAGAAACAAAAGGAATTCAAAGTGACTCTTATGACTTAACATGATTGGTGGCAAACAATTGTAAAGATGGATAAGATGAAAAAGAAGCCTGATTCTTTCATATATCATTAAAGCGAAAGGCAACAAAAATGGCCACAGTAACTTGAACTTAAGATATAGATCAGTGACTCACAACTCATCAATTAAAATGACAGGGGAAAGATGAAATTTTTGAACTTATAGCAGAGAACCATAAAAACAGGACAATCAACAGATAAAAATCCCATTATTAACAGGCTCAGAAGAAACAGGCAAAGAACCCCCTATAATTAATCACTAAAGAAACATGCAAGAGATATAGAATAAAAGAAGACATAATTATATAAGAATCTTATATCTAACATGCGAAGCACAAAACAAGAGAAACATATATGAAAGCAAAGAAATAGAGGCAATATGACTAACACAGGATCTCAAAACAGAAGAAATAATCATAATGATAAACAAGCGACAGACATTAACTAAAATACAGAAGGAGAGGAAATGCTTAACATGAGAAAATAAACAGAAAAGTCTTAGGCTAGCATGTGAAACAACTAATCAGAATAGCAGGGTCAACAATTAACAAAGTAAAGCAACAAAGAGATGTGAACTTCAGAACTACGGGGAACATAATCAAACAGCAAACAATTAAAGAATGCAAACTTAAAAATCAGAAAGGACAAGAAAACATGCTAAACACAGAAATCAATCAGGATCAAAACATGTAAGAAATAACAGACAATCCTATTAAACTAAAGAAGACTAAAGGATGGGGGACTTAGCTTGCGGGGCCGGTCCCCCGAGCTTCCTAACTCTTTTCTTTTCCTTTTCATTCCCTCAGACTCTCAGACTCTTTTTATTCCTTCTTTTCTTTTTCTTATTCTTTTCCAGATCTCTTTTTTTTGATTTTCCTTTTCTGTTTCTTCTTTTCAAGGCCTAAAGGTGAAGCCTTTTGAGGTTTGAGTTACAGGGGGTGTTTTAGGAGGTGTAAAAGATGAGGTCTTGATTGGGGTTCGAACTTGGGGTCGCCGGAGTTAGGGTTCCGACGACCCTTTTTGGGATATTCGAGAAGTTCAAGGGACTTTCGAGGGGAGCCATTGGTATGGGTGGATAGATCATGAAGAGAGGAAGAGATCGGCATTAGTTTTAGGTGGTTCTCCATACTTTGGTGGTCACCGGTGTAACTCCGGTGACCGGGGTTTTGAAAAGCAGGGTGTTTTTTTTGGGGGGTTTTGGGTAAAGAAGACGGAGGAGAAGAAGATGAGATGAAAGGGAGTGACAAGAAGAACCGGCGACCACCGTGGAAGGTGGTGGCCGCCATGGCCGCCTAGGGCTTCTGTGATGAAGACGAGAGAGAGAAGGGAGGGGTGAAGGGCGGCTAGGTTAAGATTTTGGCAAAAATGCCAACCATTCTCGGACATAAGCCTTATATAGGCCACATATACGAGATAATCTCGACCGTTCATTGAAGGAGATCAACGGCTGAGGACGGGCGTTACTAAAACGCCGTCGTTCCGCCGCTTATGAGACCAAAGTGTTTGGCCGTTGGATTAAATCACACAGACGGCCAAGATCAAATCTCCCACAATTAATTAAACCCATAATTCCACTAAATATCCCAGCCGTTAGATCAATGAAGTTGGACGGCTGGGATCAAATCAATTAAAAGCCTGGACCGGGTCTGCTTTGGGCTCAAGGACTGGGCCAACGATTTGGACCACAATTGGCCCAGATTCAATTACACAACCCATTTTTTTTGTATTTTTCGATTTTAATCAATTTTTATGTACTTTTCTTTTATATTTTTTTTCTTTTTCTTTTATGAAAAATTATAAATCCTAATCTACTAATTACTCTAATTTTCTAATATTTTTTGCAATTTTTCTGCTATTTTTTCCTTTATTTTCTCCTATTTAAGCTATTTTGCTAATTTTCTAATTAACTAAACTAACAAACTAATTACTACTATTTTTTTGATTTTTTCTAATTTTTACTTATTCAAACACACAAAAATATAACTAATTTCACGCAAAGCAAGTAATTGCACTCAAAAATATGTTTATTTTAATTTTGGAATTATTTGCCTAGTGCAAAAATCATGTGCTCACAGCTGCCCCTCTTTGCTCAAAGACAAGTGAGAAGTAATGAGAGATTTTTGCCCACTGGCATATTCCCTGAGAAGTATTTTTGAAAAACCTTTTGACCGCACCCTGCCTCAGAGGTTGCCTACATATCCTGGGCTAAACGAGAATCAGGTCGGTGTAGTTCGGGAAGGTCTTGTAGTTTAAAACTACCAGACTTTACTGTTGCATTGACACTGTTATGACTTACTGACCTACTCCTTATTACACCGGGGGGAAATGTAAAATGAAGAAGCTATTCTAAGCTATGATCCTACAATTACAATTGTTCCTAATCTAGCTTTTGCTCTCTTTCCCTTTCCGGTGATGCAGACTCTTCCTTTTTGTTGATTTTCTTGTTTTCTTGATGACTCTCTTTTTTGTTGATTTTCTTGTTTTCTCTTGTTCCCGAGCTGAACCTGCTAAAAACAAAACAACAAACTACCTCTTTTTTTTCTTTTTTTCTGCCCCAGTGTGGGCTTTTAAATATATAAACCATGATGATGCAGAAAATATTCCCGTATTTGAAGGTGGGCGCCTAACAGAAATTTAAACGTGCAATGCGAATGCAGAAAAGTATTCCCGAATTTGAAGGTGGGCGCCTAACAGAATTGAAACGTGCAATGCGAATGCAGAAAAGTATTCCCGAATTTGAAGGTGGGCGCCTAATAGAAATTTAAACGTGCAATGCGAATGCAGAAAATATTCCCGAATTTGAAGGTGGGCGCCTAACAGAAATTTAAACGTGCAATGCGAATGCAGAAAATATTCCCGAATTTGAAGGTGGGCGCCTAACAGAAATTTAAACGTGCAATGCGAATGGAGAAAATATTCCCGAATTTGAAGGTGGGCGCCTAACAGAAATTTAAACGTGCAATGCGATGCGAGAAAATATTCCCGAATTTGAAGGTGGGCGCCTAACGGAAATTTAAACGTGCAATGCGATGCGAAAAATATTCCCGAATTTGAAGGTGGGCGCCAACGAAATTTAAACGTGCAATGCGAATGCGAGAAGTATTCCCGAATTTGAAGGTGGGCGCCTAACGAAATTTAAACGTGCAATGCGAATGCGAGAAAATATTCCCGAATTTGAAGGTGGGCGCCTAACGAAATTTAAACGTGCAATGCGAGTGCGAGAAAATATTCCCGAATTTGAAGGTGGGCGCTAACGAAATTTAAACGTGCAATGCGAATGCGGAAAATATTCCGAATTTGAAGGTGGGCGCCTAACGGAATTGAAACGTGCAATGCGAATGCGAAAATATTCCGAATTTGAAGGTGGGCGCCTAACCGAATTGAAACGTGCAATGCGATGCAGAAAATATTCCGAATTTGAAGGTGGGCGCCTAACGAAATTTAAACGTGCAATGCGAATGCAGAAAATATTCCCGAATTTGAAGGTGGGCGCCTAACGGAAATTTAAACGTGCAATGCGAATGCAGAAAATATTCCCGAATTTGAAGGTGGGCGCCTAACAGAAATTTAAACGTGCAAATGCAGATGAAAAACAGTATCCCCTCAGCCTGAGGATTGGGGTATGGATTTTAAAAGATGTTACCTCCTCTTTTTGGTATTTTCTTTTTACCAACTGATCTCTTGCCTGTGAATTTCTCCACTTATTCGGCAGACTTTCTCTTTTTGGTATTTTAAATTTTCCACATTGGTCACATTCACTTTAAAGTGATTAGTGACAATTTGTTCCTGCATGAAACAAAATTTATTAGATATAAACTGCTGGCAACTGGCATCTGCCGTCCCCACTTTTTATTGCTTCCTTTGTTTTTGCTTTTTCATGTTGCATGGCTTTCAACTCCTTGTCCCTTGCAGACTCTTTTTGTATTTTCTCATTTTTCCATTTTTGTTTTGCTTTCTTTTTCTTTGTGCATGTTTGCCAAGCTTCTTTATTCCTTTCCCCAATCTTCCATTCTTTCTGATCCAGAGTTATTTCAACTTCCGTTATCAGGAGCTGGTAGTTAACTCTTCAAAAGGGTAAACAATGAAATGCAGAAAATGAAAGAAAGGTAAGGGTATTTTGGAGAGATGAAAGAACTTATCTGGGTATATGCTGGCTGATTCCGCTGACCATGCCATGTATTTAAACTCTGACCCAGTTCGTTCCAATCATTATTCTGACTCTGAATTGCCTTTCGACCCCAAACCGATACTCTTTTTGTTGCCTTTTCTCTTTTCTGATGATCGCCTTACGGTGCCTCGGAAGGTTTTCACCAATAAGACTCTCTCATTTATTCTCTCATCCTCACCATCATCTCACAGTGCCGATTAAGGTTTTCACCGATGAGACTCTCTCATTTTATTTCCCTCAAACTCACGGTCGCCTCACAGTGCCGATTAAGGTTTTCACTGATGAGACTCTCTCATTTTTTATTTTTTCTCATTTTTCCTTTTTGTATTTTGTTTCATGTTCCACAGGTATTGTCCGATACTTCGCTCCTCCTTCGTTGTATTTGTTATCATTTCAGAATTGATCGGAAGGTCTTTCTTTGGACTATAACGTGGCTTTTGGACGGGTTAAGAAAGAAAGATATAAAGGCTCAAAATTTCAACGAGGGTTAAAAATATTTACAACTCTCGGAATTATTAAACATAACTTCTGCCCCAGTTTCAATATGTGGGGAATTTTGGATTTTTTCCTTTATTGTGACTGAACCTCAGAGAGGCTGCCTACGTACCCTTTCGGGATCAAGTCAGACGTAGTTCATCCAACTTCATAAGTTAGATGGATTTCTTTTTTGACTTTTTCCCGATTTTTGTCTTTTTCTTTTTTTTTTTTTTTTTTTTTTTTTTTTTCATCATTTTTTTTTCATTTTTCATTTTTGTCATCATTTTTCCATCATTTCATTTTTCATTCTGGCAATTTCGATCTTATTGCACTAGAGCGATTCCGAGAGAGGGATATGAAAGAATTCATTCATTAAGGCTCAAAGGGGTTAACAATGGATAAAGTGTTTGGATAGAGAATAAAATGCCTTCGTCATTTCAATTCCAAAATCACAACAAAAATACAAAACGTACAATTGAAAAGGAATCATACATAGTATCTTTTGACCGCATCTGAATTGATAGCAGTCTCTACGCACTTTCCTTCAACATCAGTTAAGTATAATGCTCCATTGGACAACACCCGTGATACCACGAACGGTCCTCGCCAATTCGGTGCAAACTTACCTTTTGGCTCTGCCCAATGTGGTAAGATACGCCTCAATACCAGTTGTCCAACTTCAAACTTTCGAGGTCGTACCTTCTTATTATATGCTCTGGCCATTCTCCGCTGATATAACTGTCCATGGCAGACTGCGGCCAATCTCTTCTCATCAATCAAATTCAACTGTTCTAACCGGGCCTTTACCCATTCATCGTCATCTATCTCGGATTCGGCTATAATTCGCAATGACGGTATTTCTATTTCTGCGGGTATAACGGCCTCTGTTCCATACACCAGGGTATAAGGTGTGGTTCCGATAGAAGTACGTACCGTCGTACGGTAACCCATGAGAGCAAAGGGTAACTTTTCATGCCACTGCCTGGATCCTTCCACCATTTTTCGGAGAATCTTTTTAATATTCTTGTTAGCTGCTTCTACCGCACCATTTGCCTTCGGTCTGTAAGGTGTGGAATTACGGTGCGTGATCTTAAACCTTTCACAAACTTCTGGCCATGAGATGACTGTTTAAATTGGCTCCATTGTCCGTGATAATCACTTTGGGGATTCCAAATCGGCATATGATATTCTCGTGCACAAAATCCACCACCGCTTTCTTCGTCACTGCCTTGAATGTCTTAGCTTCAACCCACTTGGTGAAATAATCAATTGCAACTAGAATGAACCTGTGCCCATTAGAAGCGGCTGGATCTATTGGGCCGATAACATCCATGCCCCAAGCAACAAAGGGCCATGGTGCTGACATTGTGTGCAACTCATAAGGCGGGGAGTGGATCAGATCCCCATGTACCTGGCATTGATGGCATTTCTTTACATACCTGATACAATCACGCTCCATCGTGAGCCAGTAGTACCCAGCTCTCAAGATCTTCTTTGCTAACACATATCCGCTCATGTGAGGTCCGCATACTCCAGCATGTACTTCAATCATAATTTCATCTGCTTGTTGCGCGTCCACACATCTCAATAAGCCCAGATCTGGTGTCCTTTTGTATACCACTCCTCCACTGAAGAAAAATCCATTGGCTAGACGCCTGATGGCTCTCTTTTGGTCTCCTGTGGCTTGCTCCGGGTATTTGCCAACTTTCAAGTATTCTCTAATATCATGATACCACGGCTCTCCATCCGACTCTTCTTCCACAACGAAGCAATAAGCATTATGATCTCGGACTTGGATCTGGAGTGGATCTATATATGTCTTGTCCGGATGATGCAACATAGAGGACAATGTGGCCAAAGCATCTGCAATCTCATTGTGCATTCTTGGGATGTGCTTGAACTCTATAGACCGGAATCTTTGAGACAACTCGTGCAAACAATACCGATATGGTATCAATTTCAAATCTCGTGTCTCCCATTCCCCTTGAATTTGGTGTACCAAAAGATCCGAGTCACCCATGACCAAAATCTCTTGAATACCCATGTCAATCGCCATCCTTAATCCCAAGATGCATGCCTCATATTCGGCCATATTGTTGGTACAGAAAAATCGAAGCTGAGCTATGACGGGATAGTGTTGTCCCGTACTTGAAATGAGTACCGCTCCGATACCAACGCCCCTGCTGTTGACAGCTCCGTCAAAGTACATTTTCCATCCCGATCTTTCCTCTTGCTCCGTCTCCTCGACAAGCATTGCCTCTTCATCCGGGAAGTATGTCTTCAATGGCTCATATTCATCATCCACCGGATTCTCGGCTAAATGGTCCGCAATAGCTTGTGCCTTCATTGTCGTTCGAGTTACATAGACAATGTCGAATTCTGTGAGCAGAATCTGCCATTTGGCCAATCTTCCCGTAGGCATGGGCTTCTGAAATATATACTTGAGAGGGTCCAATCGTGATATCAAGTACGTAGTGTATGCTGACAAGTAATGCTTTAGCTTTTGAGCCACCCAAATCAATGCACAACAAGTTCTCTCCAGTTGGGTATACTTCACCTCGTAGGATGTAAACTTTTTGCTGAGGTAGTAGATGGCTTGTTCTTTCTTGCCTGTCTCATCATGTTGACCCAGTACACAACCAAAGGAATTATCTAGCACTGTTAGATACAAGATCAAAGGTCGCCCTGGTTCTGGAGGAACTAGCACCGGAGGATTGGCCAAATATTCTTTGATCTTGTCGAAGGCTTCATGACACTCGTCGGTCCATTTCACCGCCGCATCTTTCTTTAACAACTTGAAGATCGGCTCGCATGTTGATGTCAACTGAGCAATAAACCGACTAATGTAATTCAACCTTCCTAATAAGCTCATGACCTCCTTCTCGTTCTTCGGCGGAGGTAGACTTTGAATAGCTTTGATCTTTGATGGATCCAGTTCAATACCTCGCCGGCTCACAATAAACCCCAGTAGTTTCCCTGAAGGTACTCCAAAAGCACACTTCGCCGGATTGAGCTTCAGATTGTACCTCCGGAGTCTTTGGAAAAACTTCTTCAAATCTTTCACGTGATCAGGTTGTTTTCTGGACTTTATGATGACATCGTCCACATATACCTCAATTTCTCTATGCATCATATCATGAAACATAGTGGTCATTGCCCTCATGTAAGTTGCCCCGGCATTCTTCAATCCAAACGGCATTACTCTGTAACAGTACGTTCCCCAAGGTGTAATGAAGGCGGTTTTCTCAGCATCTTCTTCGTCCATCAGGATCTGGTGATAACCTGCATAACAGTCCACAAACGAACCGATTTCATGCTTGGCGCAATTATCGATCAATATGTGAATGTTTGGCAATGGGAAGTCATCCTTCGGACTGGCTTTGTTGAGGTCTCTATAGTCTACACACACTCTGGTTTTGCCATCTTTCTTTGGGACCGGCACAACATTTGCCAACCAGGTGGGGTATTTGGTAACTCTTATGACCTTTGCCTCAAACTGCTTATTCACCTCTTCTTTTATCTTCACGCTAATGTCCGTTTTGAATTTCCTCAGCTTTTGTTTCACTGGCCGGCATTCCGAGGTAGATAGGCAACTTGTGTACCACTAAATCTGTGCTAAGTCCGGGCATGTCATCATAGGACCAGGCAAAGATGTCCTTAAATTCATGTAACAACCTTATCAATTCATCCCTGAGGGGTGCCTCCAAATGCACACTAATCTTTGTTTCTCGGACATCATCTTCGCTCCCCAAGTTTACAGATTCTGTATCACTCGGATTCGGCTTGGGTTTTTCCTCGTATTGTTTCATGTCCTTACTTATTTCCTCCAGGGCTTCCTCATCCTCACATTCTATTTCACTATCTTCCTCGATTTCTTGTATAGTAGCGTGATTGTCGGAACTGGGTCTAGAATCCTTCACGCATGACATGGCATTGGAATCAACACATGCAAAACTGTACAAAAGGAAAAATAAAGAAAAATAAGGCAAAAGTGAAGAAAAAGGAAAAACTGCATTTCATTAATAAAAGAAGCGAACAATGTTCGGGATACATGGTGATTTTTTTCATGAGGGGAATGGGGAAATTATAAAATGACAACTTTCGGGGAAACAATGATGAAATTTTGAGCTAACTACCAAGACTCCTTCCGGATAAGGAAAGGAGTAGCTTCCCAATTGTTCAATGTGACTCTGGGCCCCACAAATTGCACGTCCATGTTGCTCGTGCCTTCCCTTGCTTCAATCGTATTCACCTCCCAGAACAATTTCTTGAAACCAAGCATTTCTTCATCAAGTTGGGTCTCAATGCACTTTGCTGCAGCAGATGGTTGATATTTTGTACCAGGCCTGATAAAGATGTCGGATAATTTTGGTATGGGTTTGGGAAAGGTCCGGTTTCTCTTGGCTTTAGAGGCTCTTTGGATATCGGCAAAGGTGGGTTTGAACCCTAAGCCGAATGTACCTTTATTCTCCGGAAGCTGAACTGGTTGAGTGACTCCCTGCAGTGTTTTGCCTAATCCCCTCCCCGGTGCAAATCCGTTTTTCAGCATTTCTCTGGCCACCATTATAGCAGTTGGTGCCATCGTCGGGGTTGGTAACTTTTCTCCTTCAGCAACCTTGTTCACTTCTACAGCATCCGTCACTTGGTAGACCCAAGGACCCCGATCCCCATCAGTACCGTCAAAAGGTGCTACCACATTACAAGCGTTTTCCTCTCCGTGTACAACAATCTCTTGCTGCTCCCATTCAAACTTGACCATCTGGTGTAGAGAAGATGGTACCGCTTTGGCCGCATGAATCCAGGGTCGACCCAACAGCAAGTTATATGATACGACAATATCAAGCACCATGAACTCCATCGTAAAATCAACGGGACCGATGGTCACTTCCAAAATAATATCCCCCAACGTGTTCTTACCTCCGCCGTCAAACCCTCTCACATTGATATTGTTTCTCCGGATTCTATCCGGGCTAATGTTCAGCTTCCCTAGAGTTGACAGCGGGCAGATGTTCGCGCTCGATCCATTGTCAATCAATACCCTGGTCACGACTGACTCTTCACTCTTTACCGTGAGGTACAATGCTTTATTGTGTTCGGTTCCTTCCACCGGCAGCTCCCTATCAGAGAAGGTGATTCTATTAGACTCGAAAATTTTGCTGGTAATCTTCTCCAAATGACACACTGAAATCTTCTCCGGAACATGAGCCTCATTTAGAATCTTCATAAGAGCCTTCCGGTGCTCCTCTGAATGTATCAACAAAGATAATAAAGAAATTTGGGCCGGGGTCTTTCTTAACTGCTCAACCACCGAGTACTCTTGTGACTTCATTTTCTTAAGAAACTCTTCTGCTTCCTCCTCCGTCACTGGCTTCTTCGGTTGACTTTCTTTCACCGTTTTCATCTTTCTCAGTTCCTCCGGAGCAAAACACCTTCCAGATCGAGTAAGTCCATGCGTTTCATTAACTTCACCAGAAATCTCTTTTCCCTTGTAAACTATTGTTACCTTATTATAGTTCCAAGGCACAGTCTTTGTATTCACCACTAGCATTTGCACTACTGGTTTTATGATCACTGGCTCTGCATTTGCTCCTTTCACAGTTACGATTGTCTTTGCACCTGGAACTACCACCTTTAAACCTCCCATCACTACTGGCTTTGGTTTCTCAACAATTACCTCCTCTTTCACAATTTCTTTCTCTAACTTGTCACTCGACTTTATCATCATGACGGTCTGAGATGGTTTTTGATTGCCATCACCCTGCACCAGTTCTATCATATTTGTTTCGTGGTGATTCGGCAATGGATTCTAGGTAATGTTTGGGGCCTCGGGAGCCTGCACTTCAATTCTCCTCTCATCAATAAGATCTTGAATGGCATTCTTTAATTGCCAACACTTCTCAGTATCGTGGCCCAACGTTCCTGAACAATATTCACATTTGACAGAAGAATCAAGATTTTTCGGGGGTGGGTTCGGATTTTTTGGTGCGATTGGTCTCACCATCCCCAATTCTTTCAACTTGTGGAAAAGACTGGTATATGACTCTCCGAGAGGAGTGAATGTTCTTCTTGCTTTGTTTCTCCAATCAGCGTCCGGCCTGGGTCTATTCTGGTTTCGGTAAGGTTTAGGGGTTGGGTATGTGTTTTGGGTATGGTACACATTGTGTGGAGCTTGAGCTCTCCACACGTGGGGTGGTGGTGGTGGATAAGCTTGGGTTTGAGGGTGATGGTAATGTGGTACGGTCGGTGGGTATGGTGGTGGTGGTGGGTTATATGGGCTTGGTGCATTGTAGGGATTTGGCGGGTAAGATGGTGGTGGTGGATTATATGGGGTTGACGGGTTTGGTGGGTGTTGGCGGTAAGGTCTAGGTGGGTTATAATGTGGGTTGCGACTCCATGACCTGCTTTCAATGGTTGATACTTCTTCTTTCTTCTTCTTTCCCATCACTCCTCCACTTCCACTCTGTATAGCTTGATTAGTGGCTTTGATAGCCGAAAAACTCATAATCTTGTTTGTCTTCAAACCCTCTTCTACAAAACTTCCCATTTTCACAACTTCGTTGAAACTTTTCCCGATTGCAGACACTAGATGGCCGTAGTACGTTGGCTCCAAAGCTTGCAGAAAACAGTCCACCATCTCACCTTCTTTCATTGGCGGATCCACTCTAGCGGCCTGTTCCCTCCATCTAAAACCGTATTCTCTAAAGCTCTCTCCTGGCTTTTTCTCCAGCTTGGTAAGGGATAACCTGTCGGGTATGATCTCCAAATTGTACTGAAAGTGACTAGCGAAAGCTTGCGCTAAGTCATCCCAAACGAACCATCTTGTGTGGTCCTGTCGGGTATACCATTCCAGGGCTGATCCGCTTAGACTTTGGCTGAAGTACGCCATCAACAATTCATCTCTTCCTCCCTCGCCTCTCATCTTGCTACAATATCCTCTTAGATGAGCTACCGGATCCCCATGTCCGTCGTACATGTCGAACTTTGGCAATTTAAATCCCGCTGGAAGCTGCACCTCTGGGAACAAACACAGGTCTTTGTAGGCTACACTTACTTGCCCTCCTA
The DNA here is from genome assembly GCA_032618575.1 of Nicotiana noctiflora. Lineage (NCBI taxonomy): Eukaryota > Viridiplantae > Streptophyta > Magnoliopsida > Solanales > Solanaceae > Nicotiana > Nicotiana noctiflora. The sequence goes on along the minus strand of JASVEL010012433.1, from coordinate 174,103 downwards.
GCCCTTGCATGTTGCGGAAAGCATTCTCAAGACTTTTGACTTTCCGAGCCATCTCTTCCTGCCCGGCACTTGCTTCTATCATAGGAGCGTGAGACTCGTGTTGTCTGAAAGTCGGCTCCGGAGGGTAATAGTGAGAATCCTGGATATGGAACATCGGTTCGCTAGAAGACTTGTGGATAACAGCGGGCGGAGGTGCCACGTATACAGGAGCAACTTGTGGTATAGGAGGTGGTGCTTGCTTGGTTGGAGGTGGTGGCATTTGGGAGGTGGAAGCATAGTAGTGAGGGTAGTCGGGGTAGGTGGAAGACGAGTTCATTGTTGGTGGCTCGGGGTTAGGATTGGCTGGAGGGACATATGCAGGGTTAGCAGGGTAGGCTGGTTACGGTTGACCTCTTGACCAAGCTTGGTACATTTCAGCCATCTGCTGCCTTAACTTGTACATTTCTTCTTTCATCCCTGCCACATCCACGATCTCTTCTTCGTGAGCGGGGTCTACAATGGTTGCCTCGATCTCCTGGGATACAGCCTTTGTCATCTTTTTGGATCTGGTGTTGTATGAGTGGGTAGCCAGTATGCCAGTTGCCTAGAAAATCTGAACTCACAAACATCAACACTTGTTAGTTGTTAGCGCATGAATAAGATGAAACGACTTAAAAAACAAACACATTTGCTCGAATCGTTATGCATCATCCCGGCCGCTGCTCATTTCAATCATCTTCTTTCTTTTCCCGCTCTTTTGTTTTCTTTCTTTCTTTTCTTCTTTTCTTTTCTTTTTGCTTTTTCTCTTTTCTTGCTTTTTCTCTTCTCTCTTTTTTCTTTTTTTCTTTTCTTGCTTTTCCTTCTTTTATTGCTTTTTCTTTGCCGTTTTCATAATCACGCTCCTATTTATTTGCCTAGCGGATATGAAGGAAATGACATAAAGTAAAAGAATTGGTAACAACACTTTGTTTTCTCATTGATAAGTCAAAACCTTGATTACAAAGCGATGTTTAAGAAGAAGAAAAAGAAAAATAAAAATAAAAGATGATGCATGACCTAAGAGTACATTAATGCACCTAGTGCCCGCGAGGCATCGTTCGGCCTTGCCGCGGGCCTATATGCTAAACCCCTTTGAAGCTTATCCAGGTCGGCCATGACTTGTTGTACAAAATACTTCACTGCAGATACAAAAGTCCTCCGAGTCATATCTTCACAAAGCTGAGTCTTTCGGGTGATGTACTGGGGCGATGCGAACAATCTTTTCTCTGATGACCCCTTTTTCTTGCAATAGACGGCCTATTTGCTGATTGCGAGCGTCCAAGACATGTTGGTTGTCCTTTTGCACCTGTTGTAGCTCCAATTTTAATCTAGCCATGGTCGTGTAGCAATATTCTCTTTCTTCCTCAAGATCTTTGATAATCTTGTTGCTCTTGGCCGTGGTTGAGATTATTTTCTTTCTAAGTTGAGCTATTTCAACATCGTGCTTGTTTTGTAGCTGCTGGACTAACTTGGCTCTTTCCTCGTCGTCTTTGTCCATTTGCTTCCGAGCCTTGGCTAACTCTTTTTCAGCTACGTCCAAATCAAAGCTGTAGTCATTCACTTTCCGCCGGAGAATCTCAATTAACTTTGTATCCCGGGCTGAACGGACTGGAGTCTCGTATGCAATTTTCATTTGAGCTATTTGAGCCTTCAATATATCATTTTCTTTTTTCAGCTGTTTCTTTTCCCCTTCATCGGATGCTGCTTGTAAGCCGCTTTCGAAATGAAGATTTCTCAGTTTATCTTCCAACATACTGATCTTTGCCTTATATTCCTTTTCCTTGGCCGCCCATTTCAGATTTTCCTCGGATTGCTCTATCAGGTCTTGCAAGTGAGGTCTCTTTGAAAGACGTTCGTGTTCGACCCCTCGTCGGTACCAGGTGGAGTATCCAGGTGATATCTCCCCTCTTGCTCTATTCGGCACACAAGTATCAATCTTCGGATTTTGGCATTCATTCCATATTTGCCGGATTCTTGCTTCCGGGAATTGCCCGTCTGGACCAATCTCCACGGCCTGCACACTGAGGTCCCCATCCCTCGGAATAATTTGACACCGACCCAACTGTCGCAGGGCCCTGTATGGGGCATAAGGTTGTATACTCTTCAAACCCATGATCAAAAATGGCGATCCCTCCGTTGGCATGTATATTACCTCGTCGAGAGGTAACCAGTCATACGTCCAATCGATTTGACCGTCAGTTAGTGATCGAAGATACACAATCCATCCTTGGACTCCCTCTGGCAACTGTACTTCCTTTGTCCTCGCATTGAACTCTTCCAAACATGTCCGATCGGCCGAACCATAGCTCGAGAATGAAGGGTGGTGGCACAGATGCTCAATTAGCCAGATTTGCAAGATCAAGTTACACCCTTCGAAGAAAGTAGCCCCCGCTTTGCACGCAGTCAGAGCACGATAGATATCCGCAACAATCATTGGGGCCAAGGTACAGTTTTCTTGTACTATCAGTGTGGTAGCTACCCCGGCGACTTTTATATTGATATGGCCATCTTTCCTCGGGAATACAACAACTCCAAGAAATGCCACCAAAAATGCGAACCTCCGGTGTTCTTCCCATTTCGCCCGGTTGGACTTACAGCACAATTTGTTGGTTGGGTCGTTGAAACCCCCAACGTGTCCAAACTTGTTGTAGATGAAGCTTAAAGAACAAAATCCGTCGGCCAGATCTTCATTATGAACATTCCGGGCAATTTTCAAAGAGTCGAGGAAACGATGTACTGTCACCATCCTCGGAGATACCGGGTATTTTCCTTTCAGCGGAACCTCGGTCTTCCCGATGTAGAAGGCAATCTCCTCTAAAGTAGGGGTAAGCTCAAAATCTGGGAAATGAAATACGTTGTGTGCCGAATCCCAAAACGAGACCAACGCTCTAATTACATCACCTCGAGGAACTATTTCGAGTAACCCAGTAAGGCCCTTCAAGTACTTTTTGACCCAGTCTTGACCATCGGATCCCATGTCCTGCCACCATAACCTCAGCTCCAAAGGGATTTTATTTAGGGAAAATTGTTCATTCATCATCGTGCTCGTCCTGCACATTTATTAAGGTGATTTTATTTAGAAAAGGAAAAATCTTTTTTCGATGCAAATTTTCAATTTTTGAATAAAAGAAAATGAAAATGACTTTCGAAGTGGCCATTTTTGCAAAAACAACCTTCCGTCGTCCTTTCGGAACATTCGGCCATTTCCAAAAATGGCAATCACCTCGATTATTTGAAAAGAAAATCTTTTTGGTCTTTTTCTAAAAGTGTGGTTGGACCCGTTTAAGGGTTGCCTACGTATCCCACCTAATGGCGAGAATCAAACCTGCGTAGTTCGGTCAGATTATTTGACCAATTATTTCAAAAAATGTTCCACCTATTTTTTTCAAATTTTCTAATTTTCCATGTACCTATTTTTCTACAAATCATTATTTTCCTCTCTCTCTTTTTTTTCCTTTTCAACAATTTTTCCAATCTCGGGATTTTCGCCGGTCCGCATAACGATCAAGGACAATAAAATGCAACACATAGCATGCTCGGTCTTTTTAATACCGGGTCACCTGTCCTAGACGGACCCAACCCCTGTGTTGAGTCCCCTAAGTCAAATATGATGCAAATAATCGTCCTAGACCTATGTTCAAAATCTTATGGTTTCATGGATTGCTAGACCGTGTACCGAGCGGACAACTCGAATCGAGGAGGGGGCTACGTACCGGTGACCCGCGGAGTCAATCGGCTTTGTAACTTATCCGGCCTCTATTTTCTTAATTTAAGGTGACATTTAACAGAAAGGGGAGTCTCAACCAGTAAGCACATCCCCGGGGGAGAAGAGAGAAGGGTTTTCGGCACAATTTTATATATACAGTTCACATAATATCAAAAGCGATAAAGCACATAGCATGTTGTTCAAATCACATAATGAAGTCAAATAAAAACGCGAACGGCAGTTCTAAGGAGCTCGAGTTCTTAAACCCTGAAATCGAAATTCAGGGTTGGGTCCCCAGCAGAGTCGCCAGAGCTGTCACACCTCCCTTTTTACTACCCCACATTGCTTAATGGTGTATAAATACACTTTTAGGGTATACCCCGACGCTCAATTACCCGAGACGGATAAAATAACGTAAGGGAAGGAGTTTTTCCAATTTAAGGACAATCGGTTCGGGATTTATTAGAGATAAATCAGAGTCGCCACTTGGGAATGACAGTGGTGTCCCAAGTCACCGGTTAATCCCGAATCCGAGGAATTTTGACTCTTTGAAATGTCTGCGAAGCAGAGGTCCGGATAAGGAACTCTGTTAACCCGGGAGAAGGTGTTAGGCACTCCCGGATTCCGTGGTTTTAGCACGGTCGCTCCATTGTCGTTTTTGACTTTTGTTTGACTCAGTTATAGATTTTAACAACATAATGTGCTTTTTTACGTTTAATATCATTTTTTAGGAATTTGCGACATCGCGGAAACACGCCTCGAGTCATACCGCAGCCAGTACGCCTATGACTTTTGGAGTATTTCGGCTTTGCCGAGATTTGGATTTGAGTCGCACCAAGTGCACACTCGTTCATAAGAAAGTATATTAAAATCATGCCCTGAAATAATGTCTATCGGCTTTTAAATCTTTTGGGAGAAGCTATGGAATTAGCTATTAGCTTTCCCGGGTCTATTTGTGTTATATCATTACTAAATGGGGGCCCCGGTGTTATTCGGGCGAGGCTCGTCCCAAATTATTTATTAAAGGATACTAACATTTGGCTAAGTTTTCTATATTTGTTTTTACCTTAATCGTAATACTAACACTATAATAATCCAAGCCCGTTGAGTTTTTACCAATTAATTGGGCCTGGTTCTTCAGCCTTGTACTGGATGTGCTTAAGCAGAATTCAGATCTTTATTCGGGCAGCCTAATCGAATGATACTATAGTTCAGGCCCACGTATGTTTTGGGCCCAAACCAGAATGTAAATAACAATAATATGATATAAAATTCATAACGGAAAAAGTGCTCAGCATTTAAAACAAAGAATCAAACCATTTTTATTATTGATAAGGAAATTTGTACACAAAGCAATAAGCAATGAAGACATAACCAATTATGATTACTAATTCTAAGAAGTCCGATTAAATAAGAAAACCTGAAAATGATTAAACTGATTAACTACAACTATAAACTAACTGACTACTTCGTGTGATTTCAACACCAATTTCATTTGCAACTTTTACTTAATATTATCCCCAATTCTTCTTTTCTATAGCCTACTGATTAATCCTATGAATTAAACTCATGCATATGTATATACAATTACGGACTCTAATATGACTTAACCCGGATATTACTTTTGAACTTAATCTCAGATATTACTTCATGTATACGATCAAACACTGACATTAACACTAATCGAATTCACTTAGTACTATCAAGCCAATCGCATTCTGCCTTATCCGATGGTTTCTTTTCCTTAACTAATTTTAAATCGATTGATTAATGAAATGAATTAACTAAGTGATCATGATTGTTATCTACTCATGTGATAGCCATTTGACTTGTTTTAGGAATTTTACCTAATTAACTAAGTGATTTATACTACATTACCGCTATACTACTACTATTACATTGTTTCTGTTCTTGTTCTTCAGCTACTACACTATTGTAGATCTAAGCTACTAGACAATAATACCAATGAATTACAAATCCAATTCGATATATAGACTAAACAGAGTCTTCATTCAATCAATCTCGGGATTACAGCTTCAAGTAGAGAGTGGTGTACCTGAATAACAAATGAAGGTCCAATGAGTCTAGGGGATAAGCAGGTAAATACAACAAAGAGTCAACAAGGCAATGCAACAGTGGAGGAGTTGAATATCAACGAGCCAAACAACACAGCAACAACAGGTGCGTATCAACAATATAACAGAAGAACCCAATCCAATTTCGAGCAGAAGAACACGGTAGAAAACCAATGGAAACCAGTGAATTCTACTGAGAAGTTCCAGAAAAAATCCTACTGTTCTATTGCTCTTTTATCTCTCGATGAATTTCAGCCTAAGTGTTTTCAGATTATTCTCAGAATTTCCAAATGTATTTTCTCAGATTGTTCTACAGTGGACTCCCCAATATTAGATCAGATTATTCTACTGTGGAATCCCCTTTTTCAGCCCCTTTTAGGAGATATTTATAGCTAACTTTTAGGGCTGAATACTTGGGGAAGAAGTATGGGATTAATCCCACTTCCCCCCTCCTAAAATTACCCATTCTACACTTTGGTCCCTATTTTCAGTTATCAAAAACCCTTCCAGCATGTGCTGGAAGGTTCTAAAGATTCTCTTTTATGGCCTTTTACTAGTATGACCTTAGGGGTTTGAGATTTTTACAGATTTCCCATTTTTAGGAGACCATTATACCCCTAAATCTCTGCAAAATTGCAGAAATCGGGAGCATGAATGTCCCTATTACCCTCCTAAGTTCTTACTAGTTACTATTTTACCTTTTCAATACCCAATTGTGCCCCTAAGAGAGCACTGCTGATTTACTAACTTACCTAGGGCAGATTTCAGCTTGATTTGAACCTATTTAACTAATAGCCAGCCCTGGTATTGGTATTTAAGGGCTGGCCAGATTTATTTCTAAGAACTATTTCAATTTTAGCCACTTTTAAACTAATTTCAGTCAATTAAGACCAATTTATTCTTAATTAAAGCTACTTGCAGGCATAGCTTGCTTTGTTATTATGTTTAACCTATTTAAAAGTTAGCCAGTCTCAAGTTGAGATTTAGCTTGGGCTATCAAAGCCACATACTGGACAGCTGGGCCCAAAACCTTTACAGGTTTGGCCACTTTGCTGTTCAGGGCTCAATATAGAGCCTGGGCTAGTCTGCGTTTGCAGACATAGCCCCTTTGCACAACCAGCCACTGTTTAACAATGAGCTGTGTGTTAGGGCTCACAGAATTGGTCAACCCTTTGCAAGGTTGACCATTCTTAGGCCAATTATTAAACCTATAGCCTAATTATGATCATTTTCAGTTTTAGTCCTATTTCAAAACTAACCACTTTCATGGAACTAGTACTAACAGCTATAACCAATCTTCCTAAGCATAATAGACATTAGCAGTGTTCACACTTAACATGTAACTATTGCAAACTTAGCCATTTTAACATACAATTGCACACATAACCACATAAAGCCAAATAATGTTCATTGATTAATTAAAACTCAGAAAAGGGGTTTGATAGTGTTGAACCTCAACTAATCAACTCACATAACTTAAACTCATGTAGCAACATGTCAATTAACATCAATCAGGCATAGTCACAATCATTTCATGCTAGATGGCATACTGGAAAACTAAACCTTCACAAAACAGTCAACAGATTCAACTGGTCATAAACCCAATGGACTTTAGCCACATAACATAAACATGGTAATCAGAATTTACTTTCAAGCACCAACCTTAGCTTGATATATACATGTGAAAAGTGAGGATGGGGAACAAGAAAGCCATGAAGAAGCAAAGAACAACATTCCTAATCCTAGCACAAATGCATGACAAATGAGATGAAGATGATGACAAGAAGAGCATGGAGAAACAGTGACAAAGAAACAAGAAAAATCAGCCAGGATACTTTAAAGACAACTTAATGTAATGATGAGAAAAGAATGAAGTTAAGCTACTATCCAAACTATGCATTCATGACAATGGGAGAAAGTTGGACTGTAAGAACTAAACAGACTATAATATCTACCAGGTGAAGAAACAAAAGGAATTCAAAGTGACTCTTATGACTTAACATGATTGGTGGCAAACAATTGTAAAGATGGATAAGATGAAAAAGAAGCCTGATTCTTTCATATATCATTAAAGCGAAAGGCAACAAAAATGGCCACAGTAACTTGAACTTAAGATATAGATCAGTGACTCACAACTCATCAATTAAAATGACAGGGGAAAGATGAAATTTTTGAACTTATAGCAGAGAACCATAAAAACAGGACAATCAACAGATAAAAATCCCATTATTAACAGGCTCAGAAGAAACAGGCAAAGAACCCCCTATAATTAATCACTAAAGAAACATGCAAGAGATATAGAATAAAAGAAGACATAATTATATAAGAATCTTATATCTAACATGCGAAGCACAAAACAAGAGAAACATATATGAAAGCAAAGAAATAGAGGCAATATGACTAACACAGGATCTCAAAACAGAAGAAATAATCATAATGATAAACAAGCGACAGACATTAACTAAAACACAGAAGGAGAGGAAATGCTTAACATGAGAAAATAAACAGAAAAGTCTTAGGCTAGCATGTGAAACAACTAATCAGAATAGCAGGGTCAACAATTAACAAAGTAAAGCAACAAAGAGATGTGAACTTCAGAACTACGGGGAACATAATCAAACAGCAAACAATTAAAGAATGCAAACTTAAAAATCAGAAAGGACAAGAAAACATGCTAAACACAGAAATCAATCAGGATCAAAACATGTAAGAAATAACAGACAATCCTATTAAACTAAAGAAGACTAAAGGATGGGGGACTTAGCTTGCGGGGCCGGTCCCCCGAGCTTCCTAACTCTTTTCTTTTCCTTTTCATTCCCTCAGACTCTTTTTATTCCTTCTTTTCTTTTTCTTATTCTTTTCCAGATCTCTTTTTTTTTATTTTCCTTTTCTGTTTCTTCTTTTCAAGGCCTAAAGGTGAAGCCTTTTGAGGTTTGAGTTACAGGGGGTGTTTTAGGAGGTGTAAAAGATGAGGTCTTGATTGGGGTTCGAACTTGGGGTCGCCGGAGTTAGGGTTCCGACGACCCTTTTTGGGATATTCGAGAAGTTCAAGGGACTTTCGAGGGGAGCCATTGGTATGGGTGGATAGATCATGAAGAGAGGAAGAGATCGGCATTAGTTTTAGGTGGTTCTCCATACTTTGGTGGTCACCGGTGTAACTCCGGTGACCGGAGTTTTGAAAAGCAGGGTATTTTTTTTGGGGTTTTGGGTAAAGAAGACGGAGGAGAAGAAGATGAGATGAAAGGGAGTGACAAGAAGAGCCGGCGACCACCGTGGAAGGTGGTGGCCGCCATGGCCGCCTAGGGCTTCTGTGATGAAGACGAGAGAGAGAAGGGAGGGGTGAAGGGCGGCTAGGTTAAGATTTTGGCAAAAATGCCAACCATTCTCGGACATAAGCCTTATATAGGCCACATATACGAGATAATCTCGACCGTTCATTGAAGGAGATCAACGGCTGAGGACGGGCGTTACTAAAACGCCGTCGTTCCGTCACTTATGAGACCAAAGTGTTTGGCCGTTGGATTAAATCACACAGACGGCCAAGATCAAATCTCCCACAATTAATTAAACCCATAATTCCACTAAATATCCCAGCCGTTAGATCAATGAAGTTGGACGGCTGGGATCAAATCAATTAAAAGCCTGGACCGGGTCTGCTTTGGGCTCAAGGACTGGGCCAACGATTTGGACCACAATTGGCCCAGATTCAATTACACAACCCATTTTTTTTGTATTTTTCGATTTTAATCAATTTTTATGTACTTTTCTTTTATATTTTTTTTCTTTTTCTTTTATGAAAAATTATAAATCCTAATCTACTAATTACTCTAATTTTCTAATATTTTTTGCAATTTTTCTGCTATTTTTTCCTTTATTTTCTCCTATTTAAGCTATTTTGCTAATTTTCTAATTAACTAAACTAACAAACTAATTACTACTATTTTTTTTGATTTTTTCTAATTTTTACTTATTCAAACACACAAAAATATAACTAATTTCACGCAAAGCAAGTAATTGCACTCAAAAATATGTTTATTTTAATTTTGGAATTATTTGCCTAGTGCAAAAATCATGTGCTCACAATACACACTTAAACTAAAAGTATTACCCGACTACTCATATCTATTTTCTGTTATATATTTCTTGGATTGGTGTCCAAAGAATCTTTCTCAAACTAACCTTTAATTAGTTTGTGGCATGGTAGTTATTAAGTTTGAGCACCTTCTTTGAAGTTTTTTGTTCCTTTAAAAAAAACTCCCTAGAGCTATTTTTATTAATAAAAGTTTGAAAATTCTATAATTATTATTTCTTGTTGAGATTGAGAGCTGGAATGAATATATAATTTACTATTTTTTGAGATTTTTTGTTCTAATTTTTATTATCTTCTAGTATTGCATCATAAAGTATTTTTACCTTGTCATTTTGTTAGCTTACATTATCATATTATTACATTTTTACTTACACAAGTTTAAATTTTTAGAATGCATAAATTGGTTTGTTGAGATTGTATTTATTTCGAACCAATTTTAACTAGGGTGGGTTTAATTATAGATTTGAGGTTCTGGTTAAATTTTGAGTTAATTAGATTATGTGACAACTGATATTATTTCAGTTTAATAATTAAATTTAAAAAATCTTTTTTAAACCCTTTACGTACATCTGTATATCATATTTGATATAGCTATAAACTATATTGGTATCACGTGTTAGTTGGAACCTTTTTTGGTTGTATTAGCTACATTTAATTGGTACACTATTTGATTTTTCTTTAGTTATAGTAGAATCGTACAATATCTTTATTTTTTTTTAATTTTCTTTTATGCATGTGTATTATGTAAGCATTTTGATTTTTTCTTTATGTGTTTGTTTTATATAATAGTAATATAGTTCAATGTCTTGAAATATATTATTATATTAATATATAGTACACTATTTTAATTTTTCTCTTTAAGCATATGTATGATGCAATAGTAGTATAGTCATATATAGTTGCTTAAAATTAATTGGTAGAAATATATACTCTATTGGTATAATATATGTCATATTGGTATCATATGATAGTTAGAATATTTTTCGATTGTTTTGGCTGTTTTTAAGTGAATTCTATTCTGCAATGGTTTATATGATCATGTTTTGCCGTGTTCGATTTTTTTTTTACATATGGACATAGATTTTGTGTATTATGTAATAGTTTTTATAGTTATATGCATTTGTTTGAATGACTCCGTACAATTATATACCCTATTATTATAGATATATGTTATATTGGTATCATGTGCTAGTTGAATCCTTTTTTGGTTGTATTGGTTGCAATTAATTGATATACTACTTGATTTTCTTTTAATAATAGTAATATAGTACAATACCTTGAAATACTATATTATATTAATATATGGTACACTATTTTTTATTTTTTCTATATGCATGTGAATTATATAATAGTAGTATAGTCATATAGTTGCCGAAAATTAACAAATAAAATTATATACCATGTTGGTATAGTTAAATGCCATGTTGGTATCATATGATAATTTGAATATTTTTTGGTTGTTTTCGATGCATTTCAAGTGAATTCTATTGTGAAATTATTTATATAAACATGATTTTCAGTGCTGGAATCTTTTTGTGCTGATGGACATAGATTATGTGTATTATGGAATAGTTTTTATAGTTATAGGCAATTGTTGGAACGATCCCGTACAACTATATACCATGTTAGTATATGGGATGAGCAAGTTGCTTTGCGAATATGTAGCTTGCAACGTGAGCATGTAATTTTCTCATACTTTTATTGAATCCTTTAATATTTTGGTACAGTAATTTAGTCACAGATAGTTGTAGCAATATTCTATAGCAGTCATATACTTTGTCGGTATACATGTATACCATATTGGTATCACATAGTACTGGAAGTCTTTTCCGCTACTTATACTTTTGTTCTATTTTTTAATATATTATTATTTTTATTCTAAGATATATGGAGAATTGGTTGTCACATTTTATGTTTTCTTGCTCTATAACTGATTGTATTACCGCTAATGGCAGAGCGTGTATTGATATTTATATGGAATGAGATCAAGGTTTGCATGATAATCATGTGTTGATTCTTAAAATCTGATTATGTAATTTATGGTGCTCAACAGCAGTCAATATGATATTTTGGTGTATTAGATCAAGTGACAACTGATATTATTTCAATTTAAAAATTGAATTTAAAAAATGAGAAAGAAAAATAAAATAAAAGGTATATTGTACAAGTTATATTAAAAAAAGTAAAAAAATATTTACTATATCAATTATTTTTCTTATTGTATATAAAAGAATAATAAAAAATAGATAAATAGAATTAGATTATGCAGAAAAAAAGAATATAACAAAAGAAGTTAAATAAAATTAGAAAAGGAAAAAAGAAGAAAATAAGAAAAAGAAAAGCAGAAAAGCAAAAAAAGAGAAAAAGAGGAAGCAAAGAAACATAGACATAAAAAAAATTGGAGAATAAAGAAAAATATCCCTACAAAAACTACTATAGGTAGGAAATATACTTAGTTTATGGGTAGAAAAATAAATGGGTAAACAAGGTAAATAGTTTTATTTTTCTAGGTAAATGTGTCAAGACCCCATTTTTAAATTGTTACATAAATAACCGATCATATGTAATATTTATTTTTTGGGTTGTGGCATTACATAACAATTTAGTTCAACAATTGGCTGAAAATGGCTTATATTTTAGCATTTGGCATATCTTAAATTTAACATTTAGGGTGTGTTTGGTATGAAGGAAAATATTTTCCCTGGAAAATGTTGTCCTAGAAAATGTTTTCATGGAAAATGAGTGATTTTATCACTTATTTTCTCTTGTTTGGTTGGTACTTGGAAAAGATTTTCCGGAAAATATTTTTTATGTTTGGTTAGAGAGTAAAAAATAGTTTTTTTAGAAAAATATTTCCCTTCCACATCCCCCACCCATCCCCTTCCCGAAGTCTGTAAAAATTGACACAATCTAAAGGAACTAATGTGATGCTTTACTTTTTAACGCAAAAATCGCGTATTTTCGAATCGGTAAATTTATAATTTCTAAACCCGTAAACTTTCGAACTCATAATTTTGGAACTTGTAAAATATTGAGCCTTTAAATGATAAATAATAAAATTAAAAACTGAAAAATATATTTTAAAATTTTTTCGGGGGGGGGGGGGGGGGGGGGGGGGGGGGGGGGGGGGGGGGGGTGGGTGGTGCGGAAAAATAAGAAAACAGAAATTTAAAATTATAGAAAAAAATTAAGGTAAAAGAAATTTTTTTTGCGGGGTGGGGTGGAGGGGTAGTAGGGTGGATGGTAACGGAAAAACTGAAATTTTTCTAAAAAAAAACTGTTTTTTGGAAAGGGGGTGGGGTGGGTTGGTGAGGGTGAGAATGGTTGAGAAGGAGCTTTGGAAAATGTTTTCCCTTCTTTTGATAAGGAAAATATTTTCCTCCAATTGAAGGAATATGAATTGATAAGGAAAATGTTTTCCAAGACATTTAAGCCAACCAAACATGGAAAAATTGGAAAACATTTTCCAAAAAATATTTTCTTTCGTACCAAACACACCCTTAGTGATATTTTCTCTCTTTTAATGGTCCAATCATCACCCTAAAAATAGACTTTCATTTCCTTTTTGTTAGAATTCGGAAATCTTTTTAGAATTCGAAAATCTTTCTAGATTTTCTCTCAAATCTCTACAATCTTTTCTCTAGGTTTTTAAATTATTTTCCACAAGCATTAAAAATTATAGTTTGTATATCATAGTGTATATCCAAGTGTAAATAATTATATTTTTTTGTGTATATCATAATGTATAACATGTTAAATAACGTGTATACCAACATATACATCACAACTTTATTTTTTCTTCTTCGTGAATATCAAAATGTATATCAATTTTTTTCCTTCTATAGTTGTTTATAATTTATTATTATCTTTATGTCCAAGTGTATAACATAAAATTAATTATAATATTTGTATATCACAGTATATAATATGTAATAAAATGTGTATAGAAAAATGTATACCGCATATTTATTATCCTTCTTTGTATCCACTATTGAGGTTATACTGGGTTGTTGTTATTGTTGTTGTCTTATTTATATATATATATATATATATATATATATATATATATATATATATATATATATATATATATATATATATATATATTAAAATGTATATAAAAAATTTGCTTTCCTTCCTGTATATAATATATAATTTCTTATGAATACACATACACACACAAAATTTGCTTTCCTTCCTATGTGTGTGTGTGTTAAGACCTTGAGAAATTATGTGCACATATTAATTTGTCACTCTATATTAGAGCTTCACTCCTTTGTACTTAATGGGTAATACTGAGTAAACCAATCGTAGAGCCAATCCACCATCTTAATCTTATTTGGAATCCAATCCTATAAAGCACAGCAAACCAGTAAGAGGGAGGGTAGGGGAGCAACGAACGAAAGGAGTGGGATAGGGGGAGTCAGCGAAAAAGAATGGGGAGGGGGAACAAGAACATTGGGGGGGAGGGGGGGGGAAAGCAACCGATGAGGAGAATAAAGGGTAAAAATTATTTATCCTCACCAACTTTGTCTTAAAAATTGAAATCCCCCGTCAACTTTGAACAATAATTATTCTCCCCACTTTATCCTACACAATACTTTTTTTGTCCTTGAATTTTCAATGTTTTCCTCAATTCAATACTTTTTTTTTATTACTATATGATATTTTTATGGTATTAACTATAACATAATTTATGTAATACCTATTATCAATTTTAGCTAGAGTTCATTAAAATTATAAGCAGAATAATTAGTTAGAGTCAATTAACATTACCTTTTCTTTATGATTGTTATTTTAATGTAATGCATATTAAATATATATTTAAGCTATATTTTCTTAGCGACTAATATTATAAACGTCAATACCACACAAAAGGGGGAGGGGGGAGGGGAAATGATTTGTGTAGTATTTCGCTCTAGAAGAACCTGGTTCTTCTAGGTGTTCTAACTATTGCAGTTTGTGGAATAATAAATACATGAAATAAAGAACACAGAGATTTTTACGTGGACAATACCTGGCTCGAAAGGTAAAAAAATCATGATCTACTACTCACTAGAATTTTCCCAAACTTCCACTAAAATAATGAGCCAAAACATCATTTACAAATTCTTTGTAAACCTAAGGATTAACTCTGATTCTAGTGTGGTACACAGCGTCAACTGTTGCGACACTTTCAAGTTAACTCTAACTTGAATACTCAAAGTACCTAATACAATTGCTTCTAAATAAGCTGAATGGTACAAATAGAAAGTCCTACTATAATTGAACTAGAATAAGAATAAACACAATGAAACTAGTTCTTCTATCTCGTTCAAGTAGCTTCAGGAGTGCACACTTATATCTCATATATATTGCTTGCAAAACAGACTTGCTCTTTTGCTCTCAATTATGTTTTACTTCTGTGTATGTGCAATACCTGTAAAAGAGAACGAACTCAGTTATTTATTGAGTTAGTAATTAGAGTTTGATTGAGAATCCATTGCTTATCCTTAGACGATTTTGAGTCCTTGACCAATACAAACTCCAACCTTATCCTAGATTAGTATTGTGTTCTCTCCTCATAAGGAGACTGTTCTCCTTATCCCAACTACAATCTGTTCGATTTTGTTCAGAAGATATTGTTGCTTGATCTCTACGATATATCTTCCTCACATGCATCTCATATGTAATGGTTGATAAACATTGTGTTTCAGTATATTGACCAGGTCCATCACTGAGTTCATTTGTCAATCTTCAAAACATCAACTGAGCTTGGTCCAACAAATTCCCGCTTTTTGATGATGACAAACACTGTGCTTTTACTGAGTAGAGAACCTGCGAAACTCAGCAGAAATATCAACACTTTAAATTTTAACTTATCATTAAGGGCCGGATTTAATTAGGTCATAAACATCACTATTCAGATAATAGAGTTTAAGCACAATATCTTTCCCCTTTTGATATCATCAAAAAGTTGCATAAATAATTTGAATCCCAGAATATTATTGTCACGACCTGGATTTTTCCCCAATATCGGGATCGTGATGGCGCCTACTCGTAGTAGCTAGGCAAGCCACTGTATTCATACTATCCTGTTTTTAATAATATTTCATAATTAATTTATCAACAAAATCATAACTTTAATTAAATAAGTGCGGAAGACTTTATCGAAATAGAAACAACCAGTTACACGGTAAAATCATACTGAAATCCTCTACCCAAGACGTGGAGTCACCAACTCACGAACTACTACTGAATACTATACATAAAAGTCCGAAAGAAATATAACATAATCTGTTTGCCTCGAAACAAGAGACTACAACTAGTAACATAAATAAAGAGAGAGACGCCGGGCCTGCGAACGTCCGCAAGCTACCTCGGTCTCAAATATGATCAACTCCCACGCAAAAGATTTAATGATGCTGCTCCAGATCGTAACTTGGACCTGTGCAAAAATGCACAGAAGTGTAGTATCAGCACAACCGACCCCATGTGTTGGTAAGTGCCTGGCCTATCCGGCGAAGTAGTGACAAGCCTAGGACCAGACACCCACATAAACCTGTGCAGTTCCATATATATGTATACCATAAATAACAAGAATTAACCAAGTAATAACACAATAAGGAATATCTCAAAAGAACTCAACAATTAACAACAGTTAATAAGTTCACAAGGAAAACAAAGTATAATGGAAACACAAGTAATATCAAGTCAATGAATAGAAAGTAGTTGCACGGCATCACCCTTCGTGCTTTTACTCTCATCCTCACCAAATAAGCAAATAAAGTGCACGGCATCACCCTTCGTGCTTTTACTCTCATCCTCACATCCATGGTACGACATGATCCTTCGTATATGGTTCAATAACAAGGCACGGCATGATCCTTCGTGCATAATCAATAACATGGCACGACATTAACCTTCGTGCATAATCAATAACAAGGCACGACATTAACCTTCGTGCATAATCAATAAATCAAGGCACGGCATTAACCTTCGTGCATAATCAGTATCAAGGCACGGCATCACCCTTCGTGCATTATCACTCTTCCTCACCCAAATAACAATCACAGTTAAGGGCAAGGAATGAAAACAACAAATCATAAACCGTCCCAACAAGGGCAATCAACAATCATCTTCACAACAAGTCTCGACAAGGAAGAACAATAACACTTCTACAACCCGGCAAGGGTTCAACAATTTATATTCAAATATGTCCCACAACAAGTATTAACAACGACTCACGGTCATGCTAGACGCCAGAGTATGGATGCTCGTCACCACAGCCCATACACCGCACTCGATCACATAACACATAGCACATAATCCTATTCCCTCAAGCTAGGATAGAACAAAAACTTACCTCGAATGTTTATGAACAATTCAATCCGTGGCAATGCCTTTTCCTTTCAAATTTGGCTCCAATCCAATCGTATCTATACACGATTGATTTAATATCATCAATACTACTCAACAAACTAATTCATAAGGCTAATTACAACTTTTACAACATTCTGCCCGGAATAGTGAATTTCGACCCCGGGCCCACATGGTCGTAACTCGGGGTTCGGACCAAAATCCGGTTACCCATCCCCCACGAGTTCAAGTATATGATTTGTTTCAAAATCGGACCTCGATTCAATGTCCAATTACCCAATTCATGAAAAACCCTATATTCTACCAAAAACAAGAAATTCTACCATGAAAACCTTTGATTTCTATTGAAAAACATGTTAAATGATGTTAGGAATTGAAAGAATTAAGTAAAAAGTGACTTACAATTACTTTGAAGAAGAGGGAGTTCGTGAAGAATCGCAAATGGGTGTTTTTGGGTTGTGAAATGTGAAGAATGAAGCTAGAAATCGTGATTTATAGGTCTCTGTGTTCGCATTTGCGAACATGGGTTCGCAATTGCGAACCCCGACCAATTTCTGGAGTTTGAAAAAATAAGCTAAGGCTGGGTAGTTTGCATTTGCGAACTTTTGTTCGCATTTGCGAAGCTGCGAACACAGGCAGGATATTGGGATGTTCGCATTTGCGAACTATTGTTCGCATTTGCGAACAAGGCTGGGCATGAGGGGACTTCGCATTTGCGAAGAATACTTCGCATTTGCGAAGAATGCCTTTACATTGAAGGCCTCGCATTTGCGAGGTTTGGTTCGCATTTGCGAACCCAAACGGTCCTGGGCACCCTTCGCATTTGCGATCAAGGGTTCGTATTTGCGAACCCTGCCTTTGGCCTGCCATCGTCGCATTTGCGATGAATTCTTCGCATTTGCGAAGATACCAGCTAGGTGAAATACCAGCTGTGTGATTTTTCAGAATTTGCTCCAACAGCCTATCAAATCTTTACCCGAGCCCCCGAGCTCCAAACCAAACATGTATACAACATCAAAAACATATTACAAACTTGCTCGTGCAATCACATCGCCAATATAACATCGTTTTCATCAAATCAAGCCTCAAGTTCATGATTTTCATACTTTTGGTTTTTCAGAACTTACAAACTTGGAACTCAGGGTCCAAAACATATCAAACGACATCTGAATGTCACCAAACTTTGCAGAAAGCACATATATAATATTTAAGACTTGTACCGGGCGTCGGAACCAAAATACGAGCCCGATACCAAGGTCAATTAATTCATTTTCCTTTAACAATTACATCAAAAATAATTTCACAGAAAAATTCATAACTTGGGCTCTAGGCCTCAGAATTCGACTCCGGACGCATGTCCAAGTCTCATATTTTCCTACGGACCTTTCGGGACCAGCCAATCTCGGGTCCGGATTCGTTTACCAAAAATGTTGACCGAAGTCAACCATATCAATATTAATATCATTTTTATCCAAATTTCTCATAGAATTCATATTTTCTATCACAAAATCTTTTCGGCTACATGCTCGGATCATGCACGTAAATCGAGGCAACATAGAATGAGGTTTTCAAGGCCTCGGAAGCTCGAAATGATTAATAAAATAAGTGATGACCCTTTGGGTCGTCACAATCTCCACCTCTAAAACAACCGTTCATCCTCGAACGGACAAAAGAAAGAAGTACCTGAGTCAGGAAACAAGTGTGGGTAGCGGCTCCGCATATCGGACTCGGACTCCCAGGTCGATGCCTCAGGAGGCTGACCTCTCCACTGAACACGCACAGAAGGATAACTCTTCGACCTCAACTGTCGAACATGCCGGTCTAGAATGGCCACCGGCTCCTCCTCGTAAGATAGATCATTGTCCAATTGGACAGTACTGAAGTCTAACACATGTGTGGGATCGCCGTGGTATCTCCGAAGCATAGATACGTGAAAAACTGGATGCACGGCTGATAAGCTAGGCGGCAAAGCTAATCTGTAAGCCACCCCTCCCACTTTGTCTAGAATCTCAAATGGACCAATATACCTAGGGGCCGAGCTTGCACCGACACAGCCGAGGCCTCTCCCTGGTTCAGAACCATCCAGCGGTGATCGACATCGCCTACCATACAATGCCTCGTACGGAGCCATCTGGATGCTAGACTGGTAACTGTTATTGTAGGCGAACTCTGCTAATGAGAAACTGGTCCCACGAGCCTCCGAAATCAATAACACAGGCTTGAAGCATGTCCTCTAGAATACGAATAGTCCTCTCGGACTGGCCATCCATCTGAGGATGAAATGCTGTACTCAACTGAACCTGAGTGCCTAACTCCTGCTGGACCGCTCTCCAGAACCGCGAGGTAAACTGCGTACCCCGATCAGAGATAATAGATACTGGCACTCCATGAAGACGAACAATCTCCCTAATGTAAACCTCCGCTAACCTCTCCGACGAGTAGGAGACAGATACTGGAATAAAGTGTGCTGACTTGGTCAGCCTATCAACAATGACCCAAATAGCATCAAATTTCCTCCGAGTCAAAGGAAGTCCAATAACGAAGTCCATAGTGATCCGCTCCCATTTCCACTCGGGAATTTCAATCCTATGGAATACACCGCCAAGCTTCTGGTGCTCATATTTCACCTGCTGACAATTTAGACACCGAGCGACATACGCAACAATATCTTTCTTCATTCTGCGTCACCAATATTTCTGCCGTAAGTCCTGGTACATCTTCGCGGCGCCCGGGTGAATAGAATACCGCGAACCGTGGGCCTCTGCTAAGATCAACTCTCGAATCCCTTCGACATTGGGCACACAAAATCGACCCTGCAATCTCAATACCCCATCATCATCTAGATTTACCTTCGTGGTACCTCCTTGCTGTACTGTATCTCTCAAATCACGCAAATGAGGATCATCAAATTGCCTCTCACGGATACGCTCTAATAGAGAAGAACGAGTGACCGTGCAGGCTAACACCCTGCTAGGCTCAGAAATGTCTAAGACTACCCATGCTGGCAGACTTTCTACTCAATGCATCGGCCACCACATTGGCCTTACCTGGGTGATATAAGATAGTAACATCATAGTCTTTTAGCAACTCTAACCATCTCCGTTGTCGTAGATTTAGCTCCTTTTGCTTGAACAAGTACTGTAGGCTTTTGTGATCAGTGTACACCTCACATGCCACACCATATAGATAATGTCTCCAGATCTTTAAGGCATGTACCATTGCTGCTAGCTCAAGATCATGTACTGGATAATTCTTTTCATGTATTTTTAACTGCCTCGAAGCATAAGCGATAACCTTACTATCCTGCATCAATACCGCTCCAAGCCACGTACGAGATGCGTCGCGATAACGCGTATAAGGCCGCACGCCGTAGGTAGTATCAACAGCGGCGTGATGGTCGCGATTGTCCTTTAATTGGAAAAACTCTTTGCATCCTTGCGGGTGCGTAAAAAAGGGGTGTGACACCGGTCATCGGGGCTGCAATAGAAGAAAACCCCTCTACAAAACGACGGTAGTAACCTGCTAATCCCAAGAAACTCCGGATCTCAGTCACTGAAGCTGGTCGAGGCCAATTCTGGACTGCCTCAATCTTCTTTGGGTCGACCTGAATACCTTCCACTGATACAATGTGACCCAGAAATGCTACCGAACTCAACCAGAACTCACATTTAGAAAATTTGGCATATAGTTGGTTATCTTTCAGAGTCCGAAGAACCACTCTGAGGTGCTGCTCGTGCTCTTCCTGGCTGCGGGAGTACACCAGGATGTCATCTATAAAGACTATCACGAACAGATCTAAGTAAGGTCTGAATACCCGATTCGTCAACTCCATGAATGCTGCTGGGGCATTGGTCGACCCGAAGGACATGACCAAGAACTCATAATGCCCATATCTAGTGCGAAAGGCTGTCTTAGGAATGTCAGCCGCCCTGATCTTCAGCTGATGGTAGCCTGACCTCAAGTCTATCTTTGAGAATACCCTCACTCCCTGGAGCTGGTCAAATAAATCATCAATCCTCGGCGGTGGATACTTATTCTTTATTGTCACTTTGTTCAATTGCCGGTAATCAATACACATCCGCATCGAGCCATCCTTTTTCTTCACAAACAACACAGGTGCTCCCCAGGGGGAAACACTAGGCCTGATAAAGCCTATTTCTAGAAGGTCTTGCAACTGATCTTTTAACTCCTTTAAATTCGGCGGGGCCATACGATAGGGTGGAATAGAGATGGGTGAGTGCCCGGTGCCAGATCAATACAGAAATCAATATCCCTGTCGGGTGGCATGCCCGGCAGGTCTGAAGGAAAAACCTCAGGAAACTCCCGTGTAATAGGGACTGACTCAATGGAAGGAACCTCTACGCTGGAATCACGAACATAAGCCAGATAAGCTAGACACCCCTTCTCGACCATACGTCGAGCCTTAACATAGGAAATAACAGTGCGAACGGAGTGGCTTGAGGTACCTTTCCACTCTAGTCGGGGTGATTCTGGCAAGGCCAAGGTCACAGTCTTAGCATGACAATCTAGAATAGCATGGTATGGGGACAACCAGTCCATCCCCAATATGACATCAAAATCCACCATGTCCAAAAGCAACAGATCAACACGGGTCTCAAGACCCCCAAATATAACTACACACGAACGATGCACTCGGTCGACTACAATGGAGTCACCAACCGGTGTAGACACATAAACTGGAATATCCAGAGCATAGCTGGGCACGGCCAAATACGGTGCAAAGTAGGAAGACACATAGGAATATGTAGATCCAGGGTCAAATAATACTGAAGCACCTCTGCCACACACAAGAATAGTACCTGTAATCACGGCATCTGATGCCTCTGCCTCTGGCCTGGCTGGTAAAGCATAGAATCGGGGATCTGCACCTCCCCTCTGAGCTGCGTCTCTAGGACGACCATCAACTGGCTGACCTCTACCTCTGGCTGGACGGTCTCCACCTCTACGGTCTCGACCTCCACCTCTATAATCTCTACTCCCGCCTCTGGCTAGCTGGGCGGCTGAGGGTCAGCTGGGGCCTGAATCATAGGACGAGGACCCCGCTGCTGAGAGTTGCCCGTTGCTCAAGGGCAGTACCTGATAAAATGACCTGGGTCATCACAACCGTAGCAACTCTTAGACTGATAGGGCTGCTGGCCGTGATGACCTGAATGGCCTCCACGAACAATCTGAAGAGGCTGAACGTTAATAGGAGGCTGATCTGAATAATGCCCACGAAACCCACGATCACCTGGTCCACCGTGTGAAGCCTGAAGGGCGGAATGGAAAGGCATGGAAGACTGGCCCCTGTCAAAAGATTCTCTGCCACCAGAAGAAGAACCACTAAACCTGGCTGAATGACGAGGCCTCTTGTCTGAAGAATAACCACCTCCCCTAGCAAGAGCCATCTCAACTCTGCGTGCTGCATTGGCTGCCTCCCGAAATGATATGTCACTCCCCACGCCCGTAGCCATCCTGAAGTCTAATTGGTCGATTAAGCCCATCAATGAACACTGCGAACCCTCTCCCGCTACGTGGGAAGTATCACCAGCTGCATGACGAGCCAAATCGACAAATCTCGTCTCATGCTGAGTAACCGTCATAGTGCCTCGATGGAGGCGCTCAAGCCGCCTCCGAAGTGCATCCCGCCGAGTAGCAGAGGGAGAAACTTCTCCCGAAATAGCTCTGCAACTGATCCCATGATAAAGGCGGGGACCCTGTCGGTCGAGTCAATCAATAATCCCTCTACCGAGTCTTGGCGGATCTGAAAGCCCTGAATATATAGAAATCAACTCCATTTGTCTCCACGATCCCCATAGTCTTGAGAATCTCATGGCAGCCGAATAAGAAGTCACGAGGATCCTCGATGTGGCACCGC
This sequence comes from Nicotiana noctiflora, assembly GCA_032618575.1. NCBI lineage: Eukaryota > Viridiplantae > Streptophyta > Magnoliopsida > Solanales > Solanaceae > Nicotiana > Nicotiana noctiflora. Next base: position 150,977 of record JASVEL010012433.1, on the reverse strand, counting down.
CGAAAGTAGTGGTAAATAGTTTGGAGAAGCCGATCAAGTCTCCATAAGAATCGAAGTCGTGGCCGCTCCATCTCGGCATGAGCCGTGGTACTGACCGAGTGGCCACGGTGGTCGAACCACTCGGTGCTCGAGGGTCGAGGAGCTGCGGCTCGGAGTACGAGAAATATGAATACGGGCTACTCCTCCGACCCGAGAAGCGGTCGGTGCAGCCGATAATAAGCCCGCTGCGGCGATGCGTCCGTAAATCCCGCTATTCGACCAAAGCCTCCCGAAGATCCGGGGTAAATAAAGTCTCTCTTGGGACCCTGAGTTGGGCCCGCTGGAGCTGCTTGGGACCGGAACCTCCTCGTCGATCTCAATATGAGGCTCCGCCTCTAGAAGCTGCTCGGGGCCGAGCTCTGCCCCTACCGCGGCCTCGATACGGCCTCGGCCCTGCCCTCGCGGAGGCTGCACCGGGACTCGGGCTGCTGGTCGGCGGATGAAGAAGCGCGTGTCCTCACCATCTGCGAAAGGACAGAATAGAAGTTCAATCGGTATTTGAGGAACAAGTCGCACGACAAGAAAGAACAAATGAGAGACTCTTTCCTAACTCGATAGACTCTGGAGGACAAGTACAGACGTCTTCGTACCTACCTCTCAAACTCTACTAAGCTTGTTCGTGAGTGGTGAGACCTATGTAACCTAGAGCTCTGATACCAACTTATCATGACCCGGATTTTTTCAAATATCGGGATCGTGATGGCGCCTACTCGTAGTAGCTAGGCAAGCCGCTGTATTCATACTATCCTGTTTTTAATAATATTTCATAATTAATTTATCAATAAAATCATAACTTTAATTAAATAAGTGCGGAAGACTTTATCGAAATAGAAACAACCAGTTACACGGTAAAATCATACTGAAATCCTCTACCCAAGACGTGGAGTCACCAACTCACGAACTATTACTGAATACTACACATAAAAGTCTGAAAGAAATATAACATAATCTGTTTGTCTCGGAACAAGAGACTACAACTAGTAACATATATAAAGAGAGAGACGCCGGGCCTGCGAACGTCTGCAAGCTACCTTAGTCTCAAATATGATCAACTCCCACACAAAAGATTTACTACTGCTGCTCCTGATCATAACCTGGACCTGTGCAAAAACGCACAGAAGTGTAGTATCAGCACAACCGACCCCATGTGTTGGTAAGTGCCTGGCCTATCCCAGCGAAGTAGTGACAAGCCTAGGACCAGACACCCACATAAACCTGTGCAGTTCCATATATATGTATGCCACAAATAACGAGAATTAACCAAGTAATAACACAATAAGGAATATCTCAAAAGAACTCAACAATTAACAACAATTAATAAGTTCACAAGGAAAACAAAGTATAATGGAAACACAAGTAATATCAAGTCAATGAATAGCAAGTAGTTGCACGGCATCACCCTTCGTGCTTTTACTCTCATCCTCAACAAATAAGCAAATAAAGTGCACGACATCACCCTTCGTGCTTTTACTCTCATCCTCACATCCATAGTACGACATGATCCTTTGTACATGGTTCAATAACAAGGCATGGCATGATCCTTCGTGCATAATCAATAAAACATGGCATGGCATTAACCTTCGTGCATAATCAATAACAAGGCACGACATTAACCTTCGTGCATAAATAATAAATCAAGGCACGACATTAACCTTCGTGCATAAATAATAAATCAAGGCACGGCATCACCCTTCGTGCATTATCACTCTTCCTCACCCAAATAACAATCATAGTTAAGGGCAAAGAATGAAATAGTAAATCATGAACCGTCCCAACAAGGGCAATCAACAATCATCTTCACAACAAGTCTCGACAAGGAAGAACAATAACACTTTATGCTCTAGCCTCATCTCACTCTTTTGAAAAGCCATTGCTTCAGGCACCTCCTCAGCATCTGTAGTGTCACAGAAGTTCCTAGTGATTTGAAGTTCTCTAGGAAGACCATCCAGACAAGGCCACTTCTGCCTTGTGTTATCATCATAGCCCACACTTGAAATGTTCAGGATTCTGCCCAACTTAGGTGCATCAAATTTCACCTTTACCCCCTTCACTATACTGGTTACCAGCCCATTCTTCACAGTCCCATTAGCCTTGAATTCAACAAGTTCTTTTCTGGTCAATCTTCCATCCATCTGAAGGACCTTCTTCTTCTTCTTCAATCCATCTGAAGGACCTTCTTCTTATTCGTCTTCTTCTTCTTCTTCTTCTTCTTCTTCTTCTTCTTCTTCTTCTTCTTCTTCATCATCATCATCATCCTCTTCTTCTTCAATCCATCTGATGGACCTTCTTCTTCTTCTTCCTCCTTCTTCTTCTTCCTCCTCCTCCTCCTCCTCCTCCTTCTTCTTCTTCTTCTTCTTCTTCTTCTTCTTCTTCTTCTTCTTCTTCTTCTTCTTCCTTTTCTTCCTCTTCTTCCTCTTCTTCCTCTTCCTCTTCCTCTTCCTCTTCCTCTTCTTCTTCCTCTTCCTCTTTTTCTTCTTCTTCTTCCTCTTCCTCTTCCTCTTCCTCTTCCTGTTCCTCTTCCTCTTCCTGTTCCTCTTCTTCTTCCTCTTCTTCTTCTTCTTCTTCTTCTTCTTCTTCTTCTTCTTCTTCTTCTTCTTCTTCACTCGTCATCCTCTTCTTCTTCAACTTGTACTTGTTTTCCCTTTGCAGCTGACCTAGTTCTTTTAGCTAGAGAGGATTTATCAGGTACATACTTGGAGGGCTTCTTTGCAGAAGACCTGGTTCTTTTTGATTTGGCAATGGAAACTTCTACAGTCGCACCTCTCTCTTGATGGACTAGTCCCATCTCTTCCTCTTCTTCTTCTTACAGTAGCCTCACAACTTTCAACCATTTTTTCTTTTCCTTTTTTTTTTCTTCTTTTTCTTACTCTCCTTTAGTGAATTTTGCAGTTCTGTTTTACTTTGTCTCACCCTACTTCTTGTGGCTCTACCCCTAGGTGTAGCAGACCTTGGTGATGATACTTTGCGCTTTTTGATTGGTATGGACGCAACAACGGTCCTTTGTGAGGAGGCCTTGCATTTCTTTGGATCATAACTAGCTTCAACCTTCTTTAGCATATATGTCAAAGTCTCTTCCACTGATGAACCATGTTCATCTGGTTGTTCATTCAAATTTATCAGACCCTCAACAGCTTTACCTGACCCACTTCCCCCTGACTTCATGCCTCCTCTTCTCCACTACCACAAATAACTAAAAATTTTCCTTTCTTTTTGTTTCTTATTTTACTAGATTCAACCCCTTTAACATTTTTAGTAGTCTCTACCAGAACAAACCTATTAACCTCCCTCTCTAATACATCAGAAAACAGTAAACAAATGTTTACCTCTCTAGGGATTTCTTGACTCTTGTCAGTGTCAAAAGACCGAGGTTCTTATCTTTCACTGGCAGAGAAAACTTTCTCATATTCAGAGCTTGAGTCACTTTCTTTGGTTGTAACTTCCCTCCTTTGAATAGCCTGTAATTTTTCGTTCAAGACTTTTCTCAAAGAACTAGATGCAACTGTTTTTCTAGCTAACATTTTCTAGTGACGAAATCTGGGTTTTGAGGGTTAATTAGGAGGAGTGGAAGATGAGGTGTTGGGGGAGACTGGTGGTGGAGTTTCGGGTTTGTCTTGAGGATTAGTCATGGTGAAGCATTTCTGGGAATTTTGGGGATTTTTGGAGAAGAAGACAGATGACCAGAAGTTTTAGAATTAGAGTGACAGTTATGAGTGATTTGGTGGATTTTTAAAGAGAAGTCATGACTAGGGCAGTAATGGCAGCTTTTTCAGAGGTCAAATAGGTGTCTAATCAAGTTAGAGTTCCGGTCTCCTAAGTGATTAATGAAAATCTCTAGATTTTAGGGAAGAGACCCGTTATAGTTAGACTCCTAGTTTAATGAAACTGGTTTAATTGCTCAACGGATAAAATTTTTAGGACGTTTGCTGGAATAAGGATTTCTGCTCATGATTGATAATTTTATCTTTCTAATTGTGCAAAGTATAGAAACATACCTGAGCTTTCTCGTGAGCATATATTGATGAACCCGGTTCTTCATCTATAACTTCTCTTGATTATGCCTTTAATGTCAAAATAGAAAACTTTGTAAGAGATGAGTGAGTCATATAAACACATGTAACATGAGTATACTATTTAAAGTATGAGACTGAGTACGAATTAGTCTAGATATTTACATGAATTAAGAACTCCTAACCAAAAAATTTCAATTTTTTTTCTTCATTTTTTTTCATTTTTTTCATTGTGCATTCTGAATTGGACCTTTTAGGTGATATTAATCATCCCTAATTCCAACATGTTCCTTTCAAAGTTTTGTTTACTTAATGTCTTAGTGAGGATGTCAGGTATTTGCTTGTTAGTAGCACAAAATTCTATGGAGATTAACTCTTTCTTATAGTTATCTCTTAAGAAGTGGTGTCTAACATCTATGTGCTTAGTCCTTTTATGATGAACATGATTCTTTGTCATACTTATAGCACTAGTGTTATCACAGAATATTGGTATGCACCCCACTTCAATTCCAAAATCTACCAGTTGTTACTTAATCCATAGTAATTGAGCACAACATGAAGAAGCAATAACATATTCAGCTTCAACAGTAGAGAGAGCTACTAAATTATGCTTTTTGGTAGCCCAGGATACAAGAAAAGAACCCAGGAAGTGTGCCATGCTTGAGGTGTTCTTCCTATACACTAGAAAATCTGCATAATCAGCATCAGCATATCCAATTAAGTCAAAATTACTACCTTTGGGATACCAAAGACACAAATCAGTGGTGCCTTTCAAATATCTCAATATCCTTTTGACAACTGTCAAGTGTGACTCTTTTGTATTTGCTTGGAAATGAGCACAAAGCCCTATACTGAAAATAATATCAGGTTTGTGACCCAACCCTAGTGTGAGTATTTAATGGGTCTTCAATTTTAGGGCTTAGTTATTTATGGATTAATGATATGTAGCTTGTTTCATGCTTTAATTGTTGAATTGATGGTTGCAAATACTGATTCGTGCCTATTTAGCTTAGACTCTTGTTGAGAAGAGAGACTAAGTATAGGAAATTCAGGCAAACAAGGAATTAGGGTGCATTCATAAAATTGATAACCCCAATTAAAGGGTTAAACCTAGAGATAGTAATACCCGACTTTAGCCAACTTTGCTTGCATTGTTTGAACACCCAATTGGGCAAAGTCACTCAAACTACCGAGAGATATAGAGTGAGTAATTATGTGCAAGGGTTATATCATGGTCCCAATTATTATAAGTTTGGCCTAAGTTTTAGACCCGGTAGATACTCACCTAGGTGTAAGTTACTTTTCTAGTGCCTTTTATTAATTGAGAAAACTCTTACAAAAATATTATACTTAGATTATTTTCATCATTCACTAGCATAAAAGAAGAATAGAAACAAAACAAAATATGGTTAGAAGTGCAATTAAGAACAACGCAGATAGCTAGATTGGATAGAAACCTGATTCCCAGCCAATATTAGCTCTTTGTGGATATCGACCCGACGTTTCAGATAAAAGCTGCATCAAATAACTTATCAATTCAAGAAATTTCTCACAAAATATTTATAAGTGACTGATTACTACTAAAGCTATCAAGCAATGAATTAACTAAAAATCAACCAAAATAATTAAGCAATTTCGATTAACAATCAGTATGAGAGGATATTTCAAGGTCAAAGGTTAGCTGACAATCGTGTTGCGTCCTTTTATTAAAATGACTAATTGATCTATCTGGATTATGGATTGACATGGTTGATATTACTCATAAAAATCTGTCGAGTTCTTACTCGCCTATTCAAGCTAACTTAATGCACAATATGTCTATGAAATTAAGATCAACAAGAATGCATTTACATTTCATGTATTTCAACCAAGCGAGATAATTAGGTATATTTCTATCCTAATTGCGAATTTGTTCCCCGATGCCCAGGTTCAAGAACTTGCTCTATTTAATTTTATATCCAATCTAGAATTTCCACTTTCGAGTTCAACTCTAGAGTCGTAGATTGTATTTCATTGTTATCTACTTAGCAAAATAATTAAAAATAGAATTAAAAAATTAACCCAATACAATAAAATCAACTTCGTCAAATTAAACTTCAAACATCATCATTCATGTATCACCCATGATCCTGGAACAATAGGGTTTTTTGCCATGCATGCTCATAGTAAAAATCTCAAGTAATTCATAAGAATGCATAAACATCAATAAAAGAAGGAAAAAGTAAGAACTCAAGACGGATTCCGGGGTTTCCAAGCTTTGACGTGGCTTTTTCTCGCTTCCCGATATGTTACATGACCTAAAAGAGGTATTTTTGGCTTATATATTACGTACAAAAGTCGTGGGACAAGATTCTCCTACTCCTAATCCGACTCAGATTCAGGAACTGAAGCTGGGGTGGATGTTCGCATCCACCCCGTCCTCCACTTCTCAGCTTCGCATGCTAGAATGGATGCTTCGTATCCATCCTTTGTTCCTCCATCTATGATGTGCCCTGGTATGGATGCTAAGGTGGATGCTATGGTCCGACTTCACTGTCAAGGTTACACAATATATGATTTTTTTCTAGGTTGGATGCGACAATCCAACCTGTCCTCCTCTAGCTAGAGCATATTTTCTTCATATTTTTGCACTCCAAACACCCTAAATCATCACACACAACTCAATTAGTCATAAAATCAATAATTAAATCATATTGGGCATTTCAAAGATCAAATAACATAAAAAAATAGTTAAATATATAAGTTAAGTTATATATATATATATATATATATATATATATATATATATATATATATATATATATATATATATATATATATATATATATATATATATATAATGCTCCGGTTGAGGAGGAATTTGCTAATCGAAAGCTTGCATTTATTGCAAAGAGGTGAATTGTACCACATATTTATACTTGTTTATTTGACCACTAGTAAGTGTCGATATGACCCCTCGTCACTACTCCTTTGGGGTTAGGCTAGATAGTTATTGGGTGCACGTTGATTTACGTACTCATATTGCACTTGTTACACATTTTTGTACATGTACATTTATGTTGGTGGTCCTTTGGGCGCGGAGACGCGGATGATATGGGGACTTACCGTGAGCTGCATTTCATGTTACGATCGGCAACCAACACAGTGTCCTTCAGAGTTAATTATAATTCTTCGCATCTAATTTGTATTCCAGATAGATGTTGTATCTTATTTTGCGTCCTAGTTGACTCTCATGCACTTGTGACACTGGCTTTTGGGGATGCTTACGAGTTATTCATTAATATAGTTGCGAAAATATTTTCAATGACTTTGTAAATCCCATTTTGTACTATATAATTAAAAAAAAATTATGATTTCAAATACTAACATGAGTAATTAAGATAATTATTTATTGTTGGCTTGCCTGAATATTCTGTCAAACTAAGTATTTTTTGTACAAATTTCGAGAACTAATATAATATTATTTGTTGAGACTTTGTACTCCAAAAAGATTTAATGATCCAATTGGTAGAAAGTTGAATTATTTATTCAAAGTAAGAGATATCGATTCCCATTAAATACTCTTTTTTTTTTCTTTTTAATATTGTACCCATATTTTTATAATTAGATCCGTCTGCCTAATCAACGAGGAGCTAAGAATATGGTATGCTAAGTATGAAAGAGATTTGTAGTAGGTTATATTTTGGGGTCCACCTGGGGCTATATAATTTGCCAGCCACAAAATTAGTCAATATTTTAGCCTGAGCCAACAAATCTCATGCTACTAAGTACTAACCATAAAGCATATCTAGAAGTTATAAATTAGTCATTAACAACCTCATATTAAAACCCACATTTTGGACATTTAATTAAATGTCAAAGTAAAATAACAGCTGTAGAGGTCGTATAGTTCAAAGGGTATAGGATGAATAAATTTTGATTAGCCCAAAATAGAAGGATTTTTTTCATGTAGGTAGGTTGGTAAGGATGGTTGAAGAGAAAATTAGGAATTTCAATCTAGAATTAGTTTGACATTTGGTTAGGGGTGGGCCCGAAATCGTATTTTTTTTTTATATTTTCGATTTGGATTGTTGGATTAAGGATTGGAGCTTGGATTTAATTATTACACTTTTTAATTTCGATTTAGATATTGGATTTGGTATTTTAGATTTTTATATATATTTATAATTTTTTTATATTTAGTTTATTATTCATATGCTAATAGTAATAAGTTCAAACACTACCTATTAAATATTATCTCATATATTTAGTATTAACTATTAAGTTACTGTAGGAATACTTTTTATTTGGGCATGATTTTACTATTGCAACTTCGTATTAGCTATATTGATGTCTCTATCATATTTCTTGATGAATATTTTATTTGGATGATTGCGGTGAGCATGATGAACTTTTCATGTAATTTAACACGAGTACTTCATTTGGATATTCATTTTTCTAAAAAAAAAATGGAAGAAAGAGAAACATCTCAACTTATTATAAGTTCAAAACAGAAAATTTAAAATATCCAAATCGATTAATCCGAAACTGAACTAAACCGAACTTATTCGGATTGATATTTTTTCGATCCGAAAATTAAAAATCTAAACCGAAATTTTTGTATATAATCCGAACTGTCCGAACGTCCACCCCTATATTTTGTAATTAACTTCTCTAACTTGTTTTGCAGTTATTTCCCGCTAATTTTTATAATCACTGTTAGAGGTTTAATAAGAGCAACATATTTGACTAATGATTCGAATAGTGATTCAGTTTCCCATTTATTTGCAAATCCTCAACACTAAAATAACAGATAGTCAAAAGAGAACTATGATTGTCTAAAAGGGAGAATAACTTTTTATTCATGACTAAGCATCAGTAATATTAAAGCCTCTCTTTCCTATTCTTATTACAACTAATAATCTTGCTTCCCACGTTTATTATATAAAATATAATGATAATCTTATCTTTTATTATTCTAATAATTATCTTATTTACGATTTGTCTTCACATCAATGTTTGAAATGTTAACATATTACATCTAGAGGACTAAATTACTAGAACCCCAAACTACATTTATTTTAGGATAACTACCCTTCACTTGCAAAACTCACGTAACTTCCCCTTCTATTTCTTAAAAATACGCAATTTCGATCCTTCTGATTCTTATCATCTGTTGCTTTAGCAAAAAATAAATTCTAAAATAAAATTGTACTTTAAATAATCAAGAAGGCACTAGTTTCCTGGAAATAGCGATTTGTTGTTTCTTTAAAATAGATCTCAAACTTGATTGAGCGATGAGACCTTTTATTCACTATTTTAAGAAAAATGAAGAAAAAAAAAAGAATAGAATGTTCTTCATTAATGTCTAGGACCTCTAGGAATACTAGTTTCATTCACACTTCATTAACTCTTTGTCTCTTCTAGAAACGCATTACTTGGTCAGAAATCAATGACTTCATATTGATACTTGTAAAATTATATATGTATGATCTATACATTAGAACAATAAAATAAATTATTAATATTTATATTAGAATAGATTGTCTACATTATATATTCACATTTCTTCAGATCCTTCGTAAATTTAAAATGCCTTATGTATTCGATTGCCTTTTTTTAAATTTTTTTTTAATCTATACAATAAGAAGCTCCCTTTTATGACATAGATTTATTTTATTTTATTTTTTTAAAATACTGATAGTTCATGGAACTTGATCGGTTTTCCAAAACTGGTTTGAGCCAGTTTTTTGGTGAATTTTTTTTATTTTTACACTCATAATACTTTAAATTTTTTTTTTCAAGTAAAGTGTAGGTTCAAATACAACTTCAACTTGCAAAACTATTTTAGTATTCAACATTACTTCGTCAAAAACCCTTATTTTTAAGTTTCAACTAATTCTATATCCACACGTCTTGTGAAATATTTACAAGGATGTAAATATAGTTCTGAAAACTAAAGGGACTTTATTTGCAATTACGAAATAAATTTAAATGATCAACCTTGAAGCTCATTACGCATGATTCTACCCTCTTCAATTACATTACTCTTGTAATTCTTCATGTCATTTTCCAAATATCTTTAACTTTTACTTGAAGGACAATCCAAAATTTATATAATTGTAGGTCATCATATACATTATGTATTAAATATGAACATGACATATGTACCTAAAAAACATGACAATATTTTTTTATAGAAAGGTAATAAAAGGCGGCTTGTTTAATTAGACTTTAAACTCATAGCCCCACATAAGTCAATAATATTAAGCTCTCCTCCTTCTTAGCTTCTGCCTTTCATTATATAAACATCTTAAAAACACCATTTTCATCTGTTTCTGCTTAGCTTTCATTTAACAGAAACCAGCAAAAAGAAGAAAAAAGAAAATGGAAGTAGCAATGCCCTATAATGAAATGGATAATTTCGAGTTCAATAGTGCAAGATCATCACCATTTACTAGTCCACCTTCTACACCAAAACCCTTTAATGGTGATTATTACTTTAGTGCTCCTCCTAGTCCTTCTCATCTCTCTCAATTTTATCGCCAATTCGGTAGTTTGTTCTTAGCTGATAATAATGTTGAAATTTCCAGCCATGTTAGTGGAGATGATTTTGCTTTTGATGTTAGTCAAGAATTGGATAAAAGTTCAGTTTCAGCTGAAGAACTGTTTGTTGGTGGTATGATCAAACCTTTAAAACCATCCCATATTTCAGAAACTGAAACAAGAAACAAAAAACAAGAAACTGAACACCCTTTTGTTATTTCTACTACAAGAAAAAGTAGTGCAACAGAAAGGGAAAGTAGGGCAAAACAAAGAGTTTCATCAAATGGGAGTATGTCATCTTCTTCAAGTAGAAGAGAATCAAGATCACTTTCTCCTATGAGAAATTCTCAATATCAATGGGCAGAAGAAGAGGAAGAAGAAGAAGAAATAAAGCGAAGTTGTAATTCTACGTGTTCAGTTTTGACTTCATCTTCTTCAAATAAAGGTAGCAGAAAATGGAGATTTAAAGATTTTTTCTTGTTTAGGAGTGCATCAGAAGGAAGAGCATCAGATAAAGATCCATTAAAGAAATATACTGCAGCTTATAAAGAAGGAAAAAACTCAAGTTTTAAGGGAAACTCAAGTCCTATTTCTTCTTCATCTAAAGCTATAGTTACAACAAGAGGAAGAAAAAAAGGACAAGTTTCAGCTCATGAATTGCATTATACAGTGAATAGAGCAGTTTCATCTGATTTGAAAAAGAGAACTTTCTTGCCTTACAAACAAGGGATTTTGGGTCAATTGGCTTTTAATCCTGCAGTTCATGCATTGGCTAATGGCTTTGGATTATCACGCAAATCATGATAATTTTGATGTTTAATTATTAATTCCTTTTTTTTATTTTTTTATGTATAGACAATATTTGTCTTTTTATTTTTTTTATTTCTTGTTTATGTAATGTTGTTTTCTTTATGAGTTAGGGGAGTGGTTATTGTCAAATCACTGAAAAATAGTGAAAAATATCCATATTCCTGTATTAGTTTTACTATTGCAAGCTGAATCATTAGATGAATAATTCCTTTTTGAGAAATAGTGTTGCATTTTACTAGAAATTAAGTCAGAAATTTGATATTCTCAATTTGTCCCAATTTATGTGCCATTTTTTTTAGTCTCTCCAAAAAAAAAATAACATACTTCATTAATAATACTTTTAAAAATCTTAATTTATCCTTAATGAAATGATTTACGACCACAATTATTTATGCCTTGTTTTAAAACACAAGATTTAATTTCTTTATTTATTAAATTTTATAGCAAATCAAACACCATCAGGTAAATTAAAATGGAGGGAGTATCATCTTTTCTAAGTAATCTCCTAGTACGAGCAAATGAGTCCTAGACATGGGTAATTTGATTTTTGATATGTTAGATATAGAGACGGATTTAGGGAAGTTACTATGAGTTAACTGAATTTATTATTTACGGCTAGAAATATATATATATATATATATATATATATATATATAAATTATTTAAATACATACATATCATATTTATACCGTATTTACTGAAGATGTGAATCTAGTGAATGTGGTGAGTCTCGTAAGATAATAACTAGCAAAAAACATGAACATGTGCCACAATCCAAGACAAAATGTTAGTACTACGATTTAGTCCACGTTACGTGCTGCTTTTTATTGACAATTCGGTACCCTTTATAATGACAAGACCATATCTATCAACATTGTCATGTTCTTGTATTAAATTAAGATCATATATTGAAATTCGTTTTCCTCATCTTTTTTATCACTTAATTTTAAAATATTAAGTAATTGTGAACTACTTTTTTGATAGGAACTTTGGGAGAACATATGTAAGTTTGGAGCAAAGTGTTAGAGAACTTACATCCTGTTTAACCAAGCGGTAAAAATTAACTCATTCTGATAAGTATATTTTCTTAAAATTGTTTTTCTCAAAATTACTTTTGTAAAATAGTTTGTGTTTGACTAATTAATCTGAAAGTACTTCTAAGTAATAATTAGTGTTTGGCTAAACATTTAAAAATTGCTTCTAAGTATATTTTTCTCAAAAATATTTTTCAATAAAGTACTTTTTGAAGAGAATCTACTTTTTTATATTTCTCCAAAATTAATTCTGCTTCTGCTCAAAAGTATATTTTTTTCCTTCCAAAATCTAGGCCAAACACTTCAACCTTTGAAATATAAAAAATTCTCTTTTTTTTGTTTGTTTTTTTTTTTTTGTAGATAAACTTGGCCAAATAGACTATTAGTCCAAATAGGCTGTAAATAGTGATAGTAAAATAGTTAAAAGAAAACAGTTAACCACCCATATTACTATGATTGATTTTCAAAAGGATTTATTATTCCCCATTTTCCTAGTAATAATTTCGGATCGTATGCTCTGATTCTTTTACATAAAGTACATATTGGGGCAAGTGCACAAATAGCCATTATCAGGGATCTATTTAGAGATTAACCATTATTTATTTTATCTTGAAATTAAATTTTTTAGATATTTTAATCCCGAAAAATTAAACTGAAAACTAAAACGCGTGACGCACGACTAATTCCTAAATAACAGCCATTTACCGTGGTTGCCTGATGTCATTTCTACGTACTACATATTCCTCAATGTTGATTTATAAAATATTATTTTGAAAGAAATAAATAAATTAAAATTACACCACAAAATTATCGCAGTTGTTCTCAACCCTTTCTATTTTATTATTTATTTGTAAAGAGAAGATTATTTTTAATCCATATTAATTGGGCATCTAGATGCTCTTACCCCTATAGTCAAAATAGTACAAAGACATGTTCTGTTGTATCACATTATCTCAATAACCTGCGCTATAAAGTAGACACATAGGTAAAGAAAGGGATTGGATTGTCAACAGAATATGCTGCGTTACGCCAAGAAATGACAAATTTGACAGAAAGCCATTTTTGAAAAAGTTGTGGATTTATTTTTTTTTAGATTTATTAGCTGCAACTTGATGTGTCTGATTATTCTATTAGTCCTATGAATTTAGCTGTGCAGAAAACTGTATTTTGAACTTCTAGAAGAGCCAAATTCTATCCATATGTAAATAAATAAATAAATAAAACTGAATAAAGAATATAATGTAGAAAACTGAATATGACCGGCATTTGACCTAAATAAGTTCGTTTAGAGCTAAAACAGTTGAAAATTCTAGACCACCAGATGCATCATCAATTATACTACTTGTTATATAAAACAAAGTTTATTACATGCACTTAAACTAATATGGGATAAGCAACATCTAGCATTAAACTAGATTGTGCATTAGTTTCGCTCTTAAAATTTTGTTAGTGTAACAGAGTCGTTGTTTGTTGTACTAAATAAAAACTACAATTACCGAGTAAGATCCATTTACCAAGTAAATATAGTTGCATGGAAATGTAAAATTACTAAAATATGAAACTTGTGTGGTCCCTATCTCGAATAAAATTCACAAACAGCCACTTTTTAATTATGTAATTAAATAATAGGCGGAATACATATACGGTCCTTCAAGTTGTCCTCAACGACCAATTGAACACCTTCACTGACGCTTTACCATTTTAACATTTCAAGTGGCTATTAAGTGAACCACGTGAACATCTGAGTCCGGCAAACTCAATATCGGGAAGGACCAAGTCCTAATCCCCGGTCACAATACCACCACGACCGTCGCATGACGCGTGTTTCATCTCAACATAGCACTGTATAGTGCAAATACGGAGTTTCAAACCCTCAGTATATCATTCATTACTGCCACTCACCTCGAATCCGGCAAAAGTCCTAGCTCGCCTTACGCTTGCCTCGCAAATCGACCTCCTCGGATGCCAAATCTGATCAAAACCAATAAGAATACATCAAAATAGGCTAAAGGAACATAACCCAATCAAAATAACCCGAATTAGACAAAAAATCACGAAGTTGCCAAAACCCGAGCCCCGGACCCGCTTCCCAAAAAATTACAAAAGTTATATTTTCAAAATCCTTATCTCGCCATGACTCTGTGCATATAAAATTTATCAAAATTGGACTTCAAATGAGTTGGCAAATCATGATTTTTCATAGCAAAAATCAAAGGCCTAACTCCCTCAATTTACACCCAATTTCAGAGAACATTTATTCGCATTTGTGAAGTCTGGGCTAAAGGGGAGGTGTTCGCATTTGCGAACATTTCTTCGCATTTGGGAACTCTGGGCTAAAATGAAGGAGTTCGCATTTGCGACGAAAATCGTCGCATTTGCGAACTCTGAAGGTGTTCGCATTTGCAGACATTTCTTCGCATTTGCGATCTCTGAGCTAAAATGAAGGTGTTCATATTTGCGAAGTTTTCTTCGCATTTGCGAAGTAAGCTGCCCAGGGGAAGTTTTTGCAATTGCAATTATTTTCTTCACAATGGCGAAGCCTGCAGGTCAGGCATGACAGCAACTTCCAAATAGTGAAAAAAATGAGTTCGTGGCTTATCCAAAACTCACCCGAGCTCTCGGGGATCCAAACCAAATATGTACACTAACTCACAAATATCATACGAACTTGCTCGCGCGACCAAATCGCCAAAATAACATCAAAATCAATGAATTGAGCCTTAAAACTCAAGAAATCTTCCAATTTCATAAGCTTCCAAATTTCCAATTTAAGGGCGAATCACGTCAAACGACGTCCGTTTCCAACATAACTTTACAGAAAGCGCTTAACTAATATATAAGACTTGTACCAGGCTTCGGAACCAAAATACGAGCCCGATACCATTACTTTTTGATAGAATTTTAGTTTCATTTTTCTTAAACATTTTTAGAAAATAATTTAACAGAAAAATTTTTTTACTCAGGTTCTAGACCTCAAATTTTGATTACGGGCATACGCCCGAGTTTTATATTTTTCTACGAATTTTCTGAGGCCGTCAAAATACGGGTCCGGGCATGTTTACCAAAAATGTTGACCAAAGCCAATCATAATAATATTAATATCAAAATTTTTCAAATTATTCACATAATTCATATATTTCAACATAAAACTTTTACGGCTTCGTGCCCGGACTATGCACGCAAATCGAGGCAACTATAAATGAGGTTTCCAAGGCCTCTGAAGCTCGAAATGATTGAAAAAAATAAGTGATGACCCTTTGGGTCGTCACACACAGCATGTAGAGCACCCATCTCACCATCTCTCTCTTTCTCTTTTCTTCCATTTTTAACCAACTAAAACTCCACCTTAATATCATGGAAGAGATCACAAAAATAGTCATCCTAGTATTTATTTTTCTCCAACGAACAAAAGCTGCAAAGATCCAACAGCTCTAACCATGAGTAAAATGGGATTGAAGTTTTGTGGATGGTCAATGAAATTGTTATGGTGGGAAGGTTGTTGTTAATTATTACATTATTTTCAAGATTAATGAAGAGGAGGTGGATTAATGGTGGAAGGTGGAGGAGCTATTGATTTGAAAGTTTATGTTCCGTATTTCAGATTGGTTGTAATGGAGGCAAAGGTGATTTAGGGTAGATGAGGGTGTTGAATGGTGGAGGAAAAATTGGAGATGAAGGAGTATGAAAATTAGGCGTGGTCCACATTATTTTAGTTAAAAAAAGAAAGAAAGAACCTAATTTTAGGTTGGAAACTCGCATCCCAGAGAGTGGATTTCATGCAATAGAGGCTGACATGGTCGGGTGTTTAGTTGATCTTCTTTTGTGGAGTAAATAAAGTGTCTAATTGGAAATGACCTCAGTAAAGGTGTTCATCTGGTCGTTGAGGACAACTTGAAGGGGTCGTTTATATATCGCCTAAACAATAACCATACTTTTAAATTTTACAAATGAAACTCGGGGCCATTTGTGAAACTCGAAGAATAGGGGTGTCCAAACTGAACTAGAAAGCTGCACCAAATCAAAAAGTCAAACCAAATTGATTAAAAATTCGACTAGGTTTGGTTCGATTTGGTTTGATATTGTGAAAAAAAATCTGAACCAAACTGACATGAATATATAAATTTGGTATTCTCTAAAATCTAAACCAAACCGACATGAATTTAAGATTTTATAAAGATTTTTATTTAAAATAATATCTAAAAATATTTGGTATTCTCTTATGAAAAATAATATTTAATGGAATATAAAGTGTTCCATATCTATTAATGTTAAATAGTGGGTTGTATGATTATTTTCTTATCATGTGTTACTGAAATTGGTCAATCTTTTTGTTCTTCCATATTCATATGTCAAGAGCTATTAAATTCTTTGTATCTTTTTCGAATTTGAAGGTTATTATTATTTAGGTATCATATTAATTTTTATATTTAATGTTGTCACACCTCCTTTTTCCACACATATACATATGTATGTAATGTGCCACTGTTTAATACTACACCCCGAGAAGGAATATAATAATAATCAGTGAAGGAGTTTTTCCACTTAAAGGACAGTCGGAACGGGATCAATTTATTTAATTTATTCAGAGTCGTCACTTGGAAAAATAATGGTGTCCCAAGTCACCGGTTTAATCCCGAACCGAGGAAATTTATGACTCTGTATTACAGTCTGCGAAACTAGAAACCTGGATAAGGAATTCTGTTAACCCAGGAGAAGGTGTTAGGCACTCCCGGATTCTGTGGTTTTAGCACGGTCGCTCAACTGCACTTTTTGTTTTTATCTGATTTCTTTATATATTTTAATTAGGTGCTTTTATGTTCCGCTTTTCAATTTTTAGAAGAATTGCGACGTCACGAAAACACATTTCGAGTCACACCGCAACCAGTACGCCTGTGACTTTAATGCGTTTCAGTTTCGCCGAGAGTAAGATTTGGGTCACACAAATGCGCACCCGTATTTAGGAAAGTGATTTTATTAGAGTCGTGCCTAAAGATTCTACGTCTTTGTTAATTTCGGGGAAAGACCGTGAAATTCACTAAACGGTCCTTCCGAGTCTAAGATTTTCATAACAATTTATTTGAGGGCTCTGCAATTGTGTATTTAGTGCGGCGAGGCTCGTCTCGCTTTTATTGACTAAGGTCAAACCTAAAGCAACTATAATTTCTATTAAATAACGGAAGCAGTCATCGTTAAATTTCAAGAATACATTGTTACGTGATAGAATTATGATTAGATGGATTAAAGTCTTGATAAATTTTATGCTATTGTCTTATATTTTCATGGTTCTTACTATCCTATAACAATAGAGAACAATTGGACGTTCTATTGTGTGGTAACAAAACTTTATGTACTAATTGACAATATTGACCCAATTATATCTAAGAAGGAAAACCGATAACATGATTATAAAAACATGGATGCAATATTTTATTGATACAGGTATAGTAAAGCAATTCATCTAACAGTTAATCTCAAACACATTAATACCAAAGAAATATCTAACAGATACAAACAACTGAGCTTAGCTTTACCACAACATTTTACCAACGAGAAAGATAACATACTAATGAAACAAAACGTTAACCTATTAAGATCTAGTTACCTACAACACAAATGAAACAACGTAACTCATCAATGTCAACAATTAATATGATCCAATTAACTTTATCATGATATAATTCAGAGAATAAATAGAGCAACTCGAAAGAGTAATAAAGTGAGCTAAATACAGTAAAGGAGAATGAAGGACTGTGAACCTTTATTGACGAGTCTGTTATGTGTACAAGTGAGCATGCCGCGACACTCAAACGAGCTAATGATTGGAACTTCAAACGGAACCTCGGATAAAACCTCAACCGGATAACCTCGAAGCTCGCTCGTCTTCGACTCGACTCCAAACCGGAATCAACCTCGGCTCATCGCGTTGGACTCAGAATCGAATTCAGCTTTCCTTTTCGCTCCAGCATCTCAAAAGCTTTTAGGCCTTTGTCATTTCTCGACGAACTCAGAATGACAACGACGACCTCGAAGAAAATGGAAAACTCGAACCAAGACTGTCAACGTGAGGTTGATGAGCTAGAAATGGGCAGTGAGCTTGGTCGTTTGGAGGCAGCAAGTGACGGGTTCGTCTGTACAGGGACAGCAGCGCTAGTGCGAGCAACTGCGTCACTAGACCATCGCTGTGTGTTAGAAACAGCAGTAGCTGTGGGCTGCTGGTCGTTGCTGGATGACGCAAACCCAGAAATGGCTGAAGCTGGCGATGGTTGTTTACGGGTTGAGGTCGTGGGAGCTGTTTGGTTCGCTGGGTTAACGACGACAACGCTATCAGCTACGGGTGGCGTCGACAATGGCCGTTGGTTTATCGGTTCTTCCTCTAGAGAAGATCATCTCCAGTAGCCTCCTTGCTACTGCTGGACGTGAGTTTCCCTTCCTTCAGGAAGATGAACAATGGTCTTCCTACCTTATCACTTAATCTTTAGTCTCTTCTTTTTCTTTTCACTATGTATTGTAGGTGTCTTTTTCTTAAAATGAAGCCACCGAACACGTGAGCTTTCTGTGTCTATCTCCCTTTCTGTTTTCTTTGCATCTCTCTTTTTTCTTTTCAATTTTCTCTCTTCTTTCTTTTTTGTTTTCTCTCCTTAATAATAAAAGAGATGCAGAGCACTCTCTTGCGTGTGAAAACTGAAAGCAAAAAAAAAAAAACAAGATATGCGTTAAGGTAAAAAAGATCCCTCCGCTAAGGTTCGCTTAGGACAGCTATTTATGGATATCCTTTTCTTAGTGCCGCTTGTCTTCTTTGTGTGTGTATCCCCTGTCACACCTCTTTTTTACGCACCCGCACAGATGCAAAGAGTTTTTCCAATTAAAGGACAATCGAGATGGGATTTATTTTAATTATTTCAGAGTCGCCACTTGGGAGATTTATGGTGTCCCAAGTCACCGGTTAAATCCCGAATCGAGGAAAAGAATGACTCTATTTAACGGTCCGCGAACCAGAAATCCGGATAAGGAATTCTATTAACCCGGAGAAGGTATTAGGCATTCCCGAATTCCGTGGTTCTAGCACGGTCGCTCAACTGTCGTGTTTGGCTTATCTATCTGCTTTTTACAATTATGTATTTTGTGCAAGTTAATACCCCTTTTACCGCTTTCATTATCGGTTGTGATTTACAAAAGAGAAAGTTGCTTAAAAATATGCTTTCGAATCACGTCACATGAAATGCACCCGGATCCTCAACATATTCTTATTCAACATTTCGGGGTTTGGATTTGGGTCACATGAAATGCACGCCCGTATTTTAAAAAAGGTGAAGCTAAAATATGCGCCCGGATCGACTACTTATTTACACTGTTGAGAAAGGCGTGATCTTCGTTAAGAAACGACGCATCTCGAAATCTAAGTATTTATATGTACATTTATGACGGCTATGTGATTAGTGTAACTATTGGGCGAGGCGTACCTTTGATTCAAATCTAAAGCGAACTACATCCCACTGTATCTTACTTAAGAGTTGATTCCAAATTACTTAAAACTTGCTACGAACCACACCACATGAAATGCGCCTGTGGTTCCTGACACGCTTTGTTTATTCTTGCCCAAAATTGGGGTCGGGTCACATGAAATGCACCCCCGACTCTTTTTAATCTAATTACGTCATTCCGTTGAGTAACAACTCCCTAGTTAATCTTGCTTTTAACATAAGATCTAACGTTAACAGATTTGGAGATTACACATACGAGCAGAGAAGATTGAATAGAGATACAAAGACTAATTCAGGTTTACATGCTTATCTAACGATAGTGTATCTCTGGCCTAGCTACACTTTTCCAATAGCAATACAAGCTTAACAGAAATGTAATTAAACATGAAAACTTCAGATGACTACATGTTTCAATAGACTTTATGCATAAGCTTCAAACTTCATTCTTTTCGAACCAAGGAACTACAATAACAGAGGTGTGTACCTGGAATGCGGAAGAACAAGGAAGAGTGAACAATGGCAATGCAGCAACAGCAACAAGAACAGTAACAGGAGCAACAACTCCACACCAAAACAAATGGTGAACCAGCTAATAACCCCAACAACCCAACAGTGATCAAATTCTTCAAACTTTACCAACTAATGGACTAATGGAACAATAATGGCCAGGCAACCATCAAATGGCCATTACAGTTAAGTAGCACAGCAACAAAATAATGAAACCACAGCAACAACCAAACCAGGCAGCAAACTATAGACCAACCAGCAACCAAAACGACCAAGAGCAACAAACTACTGACCAACAGCCTCAAATGAACACCACTGCAACAACAATAATGACTAACAGCAGCCACAGTCACTCAGGCAGCACAAACAATAATATTCCAGTAGCCAACTAGACCAGCCTCAACAATGTTGAACCAACAACAATATTTGACCAAGCAGTAACAACCAATGGACCAGCAGTCACTTAGACCAACAACCAGTGACAAACTAATGAAACAACAACAACAACCAAACCAGGCAGCAACCAAACGACCAGGGCAACAACAATGCTGACCAACGGCCTCAAATGAACACCACAGCAACAACAATGGCCAAACAACTCAACCACTGAAGCAAACAATCGAAGCAGTGACCACAAATCCTATGAAACAGTAGCCTTTCTCTCTGTGTGACTGTTTTGTTTTTGCTCTCCAGATACTCTGTTGTCACTGCCTATTTTTCTCTAGTTCTCTCAGTGTGTTTTTCCTCTCAAGTGTCTGTATGTATCCCCCTCTCTATGCTGTTAGCCCCCTTATACTTATAGCTAAGAGGACTCCTAAAAACCAGAAGACTCAGGAACTCCCCTCTGCCCATCCCTATTCCCTAAACCCCACTACCTACTGTCCAAAGTATGGACTCAGCATTAAACAATGCTGGTGGCAGGAGCCTCAGTGGGATGCCCTGCTGTGCTCAGTTCCACTAGCCCTTGTATGGGTGTGTGATTAAACAATTAACCTATTAACTACAACCAATTATCCCCCTTTAATCTGAATCAAACAGTGACAAGCCCTACACCAATGAATTGCATCAAGCAGATTCAGGGATCAAGGAACTAATCAGAAATATGAATTAATTGCTTGACGACTTTAATCACATTGAACCTATGATTCGTTTTAACTACTGAAAACAGAGGGAATTGGCCAAATAAAAGGCCTCAAATGAGAAGAACAGACTAACGGGTATGAGAAATTAAAAGCATGAGAAACTGAAACAATGAATAAAACAAACACACATATTCACACAATCGAATTAAAACGAACAAAGAAGGAATGAATACCTCATAAGAAAACTGCCGAACCAAGCTTTGAACCAAAATGTGGAATTATTGAAGCCAAACGGGCTTTAATCAAGATGTTCTCGATTGAGAACACCTAGACTAAAGTCCCTTGGACTTCAATTACGGCTAACCCGGCTTGAATTGAGTTTCTTCAAAAATTAGGGTTCTTGGGCTCGGATTTGGGGCTTTTGCATTTTTGGTTAGATTCGAAGCAAACCAATGCCAATGGGAGTGTGGGGGAGGTGTGAGGAGACTGTGGTGTGAATTTGGGGTGATTTGGCATTGGTTCGAGTTTGACTCGAATCTTCAAATGAAGATTCGAGGAGCTCCGGCATGATTCGAGGTTAGTGGAGGGCTGGGTTCGTGATGGGGGAGGTGAGGGGAAGGTTTTGGCATTGGTTTGGTGGTGATTGGCCTACCGGAACCGCCGTGAGGCGATTTCCGGCAGGCGGCGCAAGGCGGAGGAGGGCGGCGTTACACTGGGCTTTGAGAGCTTCTGAGGGACGAAGCAGGGGGGGTCTGAAAGGGGGGGCGGGGTATGGAATGAGCTTTATATATGATTTGAGAAGTTAAATCTTGATCGTTGGATCAAACTTGATCAACGATCAGGATCTTCTCACTTAAACCAAACGGTGTCGTTTGGTCAAGGCATAAGCTGAATGTATTTGGGGATTTATGGATTAATCTGGGCCGTTGGATTATAAAATCCAACGGTCCAGATCGAGCGTTACACAGGCTGGACGGGTATTTGGGTTGGGTATTGAGGTGATTCATTTGGGCCTGTTTGTTTAGACTAAGACACGGCCCAATCCAGATCTACATGATGTACTATATGCATATGTGTATATATATATATATATATATATGTATATATACATATATATATATACACATATGTATATATACCAACTTATAACATCGCTGTTTTTTACTACAATTAACGCACAAAATTACATATCACCCAAAAATGTAAATCACATGACTTCGATATCAAACACTAAAAATGCAACACCTAGCATATATTTTTGTATTTTTAATTCAAATAAAATAAACGTGCACACAAAAAGATAAAATAACACAAAATCACAAAAATCATGCCCAACACGAAACTATTTTTATTTTTGAATTTTCTGGGAGTACTTCTCAAGTAAGGCAAAAATCACGTGCTCACAGCTGCCCCTCTTTGCGCGTAAACACGCAGAGTTTTCGCGCAAAGATAAGTGAGCGGATATAAGCGATTTTTGCCCATTCGAACACTCCGTATGAAGCATTTTGGAAAAGTTTTTGACCGAACCTTGCTTCAAAGGTCTCCTACATATCCCTGGCTGAAAGGGAATCAGGTCAATGTAGTTCGGGAAGTTCTGGTAGCTGGGACTACCATGCCTGTTGCGATCTCGGTGTTACTGTTGTTGCCGCTGTTACTGCTGTTACCACTGCTTAGCTGATTTCCTGGTTACACCGCGCTAAGCAACAAAAACAAGAAGCTAGACTAAGTTACAGTACTACAAGTTCTTATCTATCCTTTTTAACTTGATCTTGTCGCGCTCCTTGCCATCTTGTCTGACTTGACGTTCCTTCTGATGTTTCTTCTCTTCTGCCAGTTGTTATTTCGGTCTATCTTGATTGCCGAACCCCGACCGTTGTTTCCTTCTTTATGATCTTTGAACTATTCTCCTTCGCAATCTGAATATATCTGTTCTGATCCTTGTTGCCTCCCTCTGATTACGAATTTGGATTCATGCCGGAGATTTCTGTTACATTCAACCGCTTTCCTCAACCAAAATAGATCGCCGCTCCATTCTCCAGGCGAGCTCCCTGACTTCAACCACTACTTAAAAATAAAATCGCCACTCCATTCTCCGGGCGGGCTCCCCGACTTCAACTACTATTTCAAAAATAAAATCGCCACTCCATTCTCCGGGCGGGCTCCCCGACTTCAACTACTACCGCAAAAATAAAATCGCCACTCCATTCTCCGGGCGGGCTCCCCTGACTTCAACTATTACTTTAAAATAAAATCGCCACTCCATTCTCCGGGCGGGCTCCCCGACTTCAACTACTACTTTAAAATAAAATCGCCACTCCATTCTCCGGGCGGGCTCCCTGACTTCAACTACAACTTCAAAATTAAAATCGCCACTCCATTCTCCAGGCGGGCTCCCCGACTTCAACTACTACTGCAAAAATAAAATCGCCACTCCATTCTCCGGGCGGGCTCCCCGACTTCAACTATTACTTTAAAATAAAATCGCCACTCCATTCTCCGGGCGGGCTCCCCGACTTCAACTACTACTTTAAAATAAAATCGCCACTCCATTCTCCGGGCGGGCTCCCCGACTTCAACTACTACTTTAAAATTAAATCGCCACTCCATTCTCCGGGCGGGCTCCCGACTTCCACTACTACTTCAAAAATAAATCGCCACTCCATTCTCCGGGCGGGCTCCCTGACTTCCACTACTACTGCAAAAAATAAAATCGCCGCTCCATTCTCCAGGGCGGGCTCCCGACTTCAACTACTACTTCAAAATAAAATCGCCACTCCATTCTCCAGGCGGGCTCCCGACTTCAATTACAACTTCAAAACTAAATCGCCACTCCATTCTCCGGGCGGGCTCCCGACTTCGACTACAACTTCAAAATAAATCGCCACTCCATTCTCCGGGCGGGCTTCCCGACTTCAACTACAACTTTAAAATTAAATCGCCACTCCATTCTCCGGGCGGGCTTCCGACTTCAACTACAACTTTAAAATTAAATCGCCACTCCATTCTCCGGGCGGGCTTCCGACTTCAACTACAACTTTAAAATTAAATCGCCACTCCATTCTCCGGGCGGGCTCCCCGACTTCAATTACAACTTCAAAATTAAATCGCCACTCCGTTCTCCGGGCGGGCTTCCCGACTTCAACTACAACTTCAAAATTAAATCGCCACTCCATTCTCCGGGCGGGCTCCCTGACTTCAACTACAACTTCAAAATTAAATCGCCACTCCATTGTCCAGGCGGGCTCCCTGACTTCAACTACTACTCACTGATTTTCATCCTATCTTGATTACCTTCATTTGCCTCTTGTACCCTATCCTTGTTCCTGCGTTGCCTCTCGGACCACCTTCACTTCTGAGTTATCCTGTCTTGGAATTGCTTTCCCCTAGGTCGTGTTACTCTTCTTCTGGCAGCTGGGGATATTTTCGGAACTGTTTACTCGCCTGCTGGGGGTGATGCTGCTGAGGAAGTATTCTTTGTTTCCTTCACCCCTCATTCTCTTCCTTCTTCCCCTACCTCTTTTGGGACTCACGCTTTTGTTTCCTTGATCAAATTATAGGATGTAATACTGCTGGGGGAATCTCGAAGCCATTTGGCCTTTCTCAAAACTATTCTGCTCGGAGCTGGTACTTCCCGAAATCTTGTGTTGCTTTCTATCCTTATCCTCTGAGTCTTGCTTTCCAGAAAATTTTCGCAACAGGAGAAAATTTTCTGCCCCAGTTTGATAAACTTCTGGACGGTATGCTTTTCTGCCAACGAACCCTCTTTTCCTGCTTTAAATCAAAGAAAAATTGTTAGTTTCAAAATGCCGCGAGTGGTCGTGCCACTCTTGTTGAGGCCATACTCTTTCAGCCGCTTGGCCTCTCTCGAACTTTGAGGACGACGTTGACGCTTGCTTGGGAAGATGCTTTTTCCACGAACGACCTCTCATCTTTCCTTTTATTCCACTCTTTGGTTTGGTCCGACTCTTTTTAGCCGGTGATCTGTTGCGTGAAATCATCTTTCGGACATGCCACATGTGTCCATCGTACTCCATAATTCTTGCGAACCTTCCACTCAGCCTGTCATCCCAATCTTATTATCGTAACGACTTCTGTCTTATTGCCTCGTTCCATGCCTATTCACTTTCGGAGACTTGGTAGTAAGCTTTGAAAAATCAATTTTCGAAAATGAAAGAAAAGAAAAGAATACCGACCGCAAATGACAAAAGAAGAGAAAAACTTTTCTGAACTCAAAAATAGGAAAACTTATCTGAATGTGTGCCTGATCCAATGTTATGCCGCGCCTTTGAGATTAAACTACCCAGTCTATTCATGTCAATCACTTCCTGATACCGCGTCCTGCTAGAGGTAAACGGATGTCCCAACCTTGTCTCATACAGACATCTTGTAACCATCTCATCCTGCCACCTCACAGTGCCCTTCAAAGGGTTTTCACTAATGAGATTCTCTCATTTCTCTCTATCTCCCGTCGCCTTAAGGTGCCCGTAAAGGTTTTCACCGTAAGACTCTCTCATTTTACTTTTCTCAACTTCCTTCGCCTTAAGGTGCCCGCGAGGGTTTTCACCGTTAAGACTCTCTCATTTATGCTTTCTTTCCTTGCGGCGGGGCATCACCCCTGAGATTCCCTCTAGAGCGTTATCCCCTTTCGGCTTGCATCCTGGATTCAATCGAGGGTCGGGATGTCACTCCTGGCTTTCATTCACATGACTTGGCACTTTTCAAATACTGATCGAGAGGTCTTTCTGGTTCTTGATATGGTTTCTGCGCGTGAGGCTGAAGAAAGGGGTTTAGCCTCAACGGTTAGCTTATTACAACTTTCGGAGTCCACACTATCTTTCAAATGAAACAATGACTTCTGCCCCAGTTTTGTTGCTTGGGGGATTTTTGATTTTTATTTTATTATGACCGAGCCGTGTGGCGCCTACGTATCCTTCTTGAGGAATCAGGTCGAACGTAGTTCACTTTTTCTTGTATTTTTTTCTTTGTTTCTTTTTCTATTTCGTTACACATCTTCCTTGATGATTCCGAAAGAGGGTATATGAAAGAATAATTAAGGCTCAAATGGGGAAACAAAGGTTAAAGTGTTTGGGTAGTAGAAAAATTGCCTCTGTCATTTCATTCTCCGAAAAATGCCAAATACACACAAACGAAACCAAACGTTGACAAATGCATTAAAGAATTACACATAATATCTCTTGACCGCATCAGAATTGATAGCCATATCGGTGCATCTTCCCTCAACATCAGTCAGACACAGAGCGCCGTTGGATAATACTCTAGTCACCACAAAAGGTCCCTGCCAATTTGGAGCGAACTTGCCTTTTGCCTCGGCCTGATGCGGTAGAACTCTCTTCAGCACATGCTGTCCCACTTCAAATCTCATGGGACGTACCTTCTTGTTATATGCTCTCGCCATTCTCTTTTGATATAATTGGCCGTGACATACTGCTGCCAATCTCTTTTCATCGATCAAGCTCAGTTGCTCTAATCGGGTTTTGACCCACTCGTCGTCATCAATCTCAGCTTCAGCGACGATTCGGAGGGATGGAATCTCAACTTCTGCGGGTATTACTGCTTCGGTCCCGTATACCAACAAGTAAGGAGTTGCACCTACCGAAGTCCGGACGGTAGTGCGATAACCCAACAGCGCGAATGGTAGCTTTTCATGCCATTGCCTAGATCCTTCTACCATTTTCCTCAATATCTTCTTTATGTTCTTGTTTGCTGCTGCCTCGACCGCACCGTTTGCTTTTGGGCGATACGGTGTGGAATTTCGGTGTGTAATCTTGAACTGTTGACATACCTCTTTCATCAATCCACTGTTAAGATTTGCACCGTTATCCGTAATGATCATCTTTGGAATTCCAAACCTACAAATGATGTGGGAGTGTACGAAGTCCACTACCGCCTTCTTGGTCACTGATTTGAATGTTTTGGCCTCCACCCACTTGGTAAAATAATCAATCGTTACCAGAATGAACCTGTGACCGTTGGAAGCTGCAGGCTCAATAGGTCCAATACCATCCATACCCCATGCGACAAACGGCCATGGTGCGGACATCATATGCAATTCAGTCGGTGGAGAGTGAATCAAATCTCCGTGTATCTGACACCGATGGCATCTTCGCACGAAATTTATACAATCCCGCTCCATAGTGAGCCAATAATATCCTGCTCGAAGAATCTTCTTTGCCAATACGTATCCGCTCATGTGTGGTCCGCAAACTCCCGAGTGTATATCCGTCATCACTGTTGTGGCTTGACTTGCATCTATACATCTCAACAATCCCAAATCTGGGGTTCTTTTGTACAGCACCCCTCCACTAAGGAAAAATCCGTTCGCCAACCGCCGAATAGCTCGCTTTTGATCTCCGGTTGCTTGCTCCGGGTATACTCCTAACCTGAGGTATTCCTTGACATCATGAAACCATGGCTCACCATCCACCTCTTCCTCTATCACATTATAATAAGCATGTTGATTCCGGACATGGATATGTAACGGATCGACACGAACCTTGTCCGGGTGATGTAGCATTGACGCTAAAGTAGCCAACGCGTCGGCAACCTCATTATGCATCCTTGGGATGTGCCCGAATTCTACCGATCGAAAGCGTTTGGTCAAATCATGCAAACACTGACGATATGGGATAAGCTTTAAATCTCTGGTTTCCCATTCTCCCTGAATCTGATGTACCAGAAGGTCCGAGTCCCCCAAGACCAAGACGTCCTGTACATCCATGTCCACAGCTAATCGCATCCCCAAGATACATGCCTCGTACTCGGCCATATTATTGGTACAGTGAAAACGCAGTTGAGCAGTAACAGGATAATGATGTCCTGTTTCAGATATGAGCACGACCCCTACTCCGACTCCTTTTGCGTTCGCCGCTCCGTCGAAGAAGAGCTTCCACCCTGGATCCTTGGTTAGTTCTAACCCCTCAATTTGCAACACCTCCTCATCTGGAAAATACGTCCTCAAAGGTTCGTATTCGTCATCGACAGGATTTTCAGCTAAGTGATCGGCCAGGGCTTGAGCTTTCATAGCCGTCCTTGTCACGTATATGATGTCGAACTCCGTAAGTAATATTTGCCATTTTGCTAACCTCCCTGTGGGCATAGGTTTCTGGAAAATATACTTCAACGGATCCAGACGCGAAATGAGGTAAGTGGTGTAAGAAGACAAGTAGTGTTTCAGCTTTTGGGCTACCCAAGTCAGGGCGCAACATGTCTTTTCTAGATGAGTGTACTTGACCTCGTGGACTGTGAACTTCTTACCGAGGTAGTAAATGGCCCGTTCCTTCCTGCCAGTAAGATCATGCTGCCCCAGTACGCAGCCAAACGAATTCTCCAAGACCGTCAGATAAAGAATCAGGGGTCTACCTGGCTCAGGCGGAACTAGTACGGGTGGATTTGACAGATACCCTTTGATCCGGTCAAACGCTTCCTGACATTCTGCCGTCCATTCTATCGCGACGTCTTTCTTCAATAGGCGGAATATGGGTTCACAGGTTGCCGTAAGCTGGGCAATAAACCTACTGATGTAATTCAACCTTCCCATCAGACTCATTACCTCTGTTTTATTCTTCGGCGGGGGTAACTCCTGAATGGACTTAATTTTGGAGGGGTCCAACTCAATGCCCCGTCGGCTGACGATGAATCCTAGCAGCTTTCCTGATGGAACTCCGAATGCACATTTGGCTGGATTGAGCTTGATGTCGTACCTTCGAAGTCTTTGAAAGAACTTCCTGAGGTCAGCAACATGGTCCTCTTGACGTCTGGATTTCACGATCACATCATCCACGTACACCTCAATTTCCTTGTGTATCATGTCATGGAATACCGTAGTCATCGCCCTAATATATGTTGCTCCTGCATTCTTCAAACCAAACGGCATCACTCGGTAGCAATAAGTCCCCCACGGTGTGATAAAAGCCGTCTTTTCTGCGTCCTCTTCATCCATCAAAATCTGATGATATCCCGCATAACAGTCCACAAAGGATCCAATTTCGCGTCCGGCACAATTATCAATCAGGATATGGATATTGGGAAGTGGGAAATTATCCTTAGGACTTGCCTTGTTGAGATTGCGATAGTCCACGCATACCCCGATCTTTCCGTCTTTCTTTGGCACCGGCACTACGTTAGCCAACCATTCAGGGTATCGAGTGACACGAATGACTTTCGCCTGCAACTGCTTGGTTACCTCCTCCTTAATCTTCACACTCATCTCCGTCTTGAATTTCCGCAGCTTTTGCTTGACGGGAGGATATGCCGGATCAGTGGGTAATCTATGAACCACTAGATCAGTGCTGAGTCCTGGCATGTCGTCGTACGACCATGCGAAAATATCTTTAAACTCCATGAGTGTTTTGATCAATTCTTCTCTCGGATTGGGTTCAATATGGACACTTATCCGGGTTTCTTTGACGTCATCAGCATTCCCTAGATTAACGGCCTCGGTATCATTTAAATTCGGTTTGGGCTTTTCCTCGAAGTGACTTAATTCTTCACCGATTTCTTCTACGGCTTCATCATCGCCGTACTCCGACTCACTCTCGTCACTTCTTATTTCATGTGTTATTATTTCCAAACCCGATTGACTTTCTAGACTGGGTTGATTAATCTTTAAGCATGCCATATCATTAAGATCAGTTGCAAGAAGGCTGTTCGGAAAAGTAAAAAGAAGAAAAGATAAACAAAATTAGACACGAAGGAACCAAATTTCATTGATGGGAATTGTGCAAAGGGAAAACAAACTGCAAACTTAAATAAAAAATGAACAAAACAACGAGATTTTACTCCGGGGACAAACCCCCAACACAAAATTTCGAAAGAAAACAATCCAAGACAAACTACCAAGACTCCTTCCGGACAGGGAGAGGAGTAGCCTTCCAGTTATTCAGTTTCGCCCTTGGTCCCACAAATTGTATCTCGGCGTGACTAGATCCTTCACCATCCTCGAGCATACATACATCTGTGAATAGGTCTTCGAACTTCCTGAAGAACTCTTCATCTGGCCTGATCGTAGGACCGGGAATCTTTGTCGCTGGACGTCCTCTTGCTCCGGACCTGACAAAAGATTGGGAAAGGCGTGGAACAGGCTTTGGGAGCACCCATGTTTTCTGCTTGCTCCTCTTTGCTCGCCGGATGTCCTCTGAGGTTGGCTGGAATCCCAAGCCGAAGGTTCCCAAGTTCTCGACCACCGATACCGGTTGTATGATTCCTTGCAGAGATGCACCTAGACCTTTACCGGGTACGAAACCATGTCGCAACATTTCATGCGCCACCATGACATCCGTAGTAATTGTTCTGTCGCCGGGAATGCATTCCCCTTCCGGAACTCGGTGGGCGGACACCACATCGCAGACCTGATACACCCACGGCCCAACATCTTCTTCTGTTTCAACAAAGGGAATGATGGTGCCCGATTGTGGATCGTTCTCTCCATGGACGACGATCTCCTGCTGGTCCCATTCAAACTTGACGAGCTGGTGTAAGCTGGATGGAACTGCTCTTGCGGCATGAATCCACGGTCGCCCTATTAGGAGGTTATATGACACCACCATGTCCAGCACCTGGAATTCCATGGTGAACTCCACTGGCCCGATTGTCAAGACTAGCACTATGTCGCCAACCGACGCTTTGCCTCCTCCGTCGAACCCTCGAACACATACGCTGTTCTTGCGTACCCTGCCGATGTCTACCTTCAATTTGCCCAGTGTAGAGAGAGGACAAATGTTAGCACTGGACCCATTATCGACCAAGACTTTGGTAACCACCGCCTCTTCACACTTCACCGTAAGATATAAAGCCCTGTTATGCTCAGTGCCTTCCTCAGGCAACTCATCATCGATGAAGGTGATCCGATTTGCTTCGAAGATCCGATTGGTGATCTTCTCCAAATGGCTCACCGAGATTTTATCCGGTACATGTGCCTCATTCAGGGACTTTCATCAATGCTTGCCGATGTTCTTCAGAATGTATCAGCAAGGACAGCAATGATATTTGTGCCGGAGTCTTCTTTAACTGCTCTAAGACAGAGTAGTCATGCAGCTTCATCTTTTTCAAGAATTCTTCCGCCTCTTCATCGGTGACCGGCTTTTTCAATACTGCCGGAGTGGTCTTCCTCAATTCCGCAGGGGCAAAACATCTCCCCGAGCGGGTCAACCCTTGGGCTTCACAAACTTCCTCTTTCACTTCCTTTCCTCTGTAGGTCGTTGTAATCCGAGCATAATTCCATGGGACAGCCCGGCTATCAGTTACTGGCAACTGTGTTGCCGGCTGGATGATGAAAGGATCCATTCGAACGCCTGCTACTGTCAAAATGGGCTTGATTGCGGCCCCTGGTACAACTATCTTGGCCGGCTTCACCGGTACTTCGTTCACACTTTTCTTTCCTGCTTCCGACTCTCCTGGTATGTCTTTCTTGCAATTGGGCGACTCATCAAAGCTTGGCCCTTTTCTCGTTCCTGCCCCGCTAGACTTAATCATCATTACAGTCTGAGAGGCTTTCTCCTCTCCTTCCTCCGCCCGTACCAACTCGATCATATTGGTCTCATGATGAGTTGGAAGCGGGTTTTGGTTGATGTTGGGCTCTGTTGGAGTCTGGACCTCAATCCTGCGAGTGTCAATGAGCTCCTGGATGGCCGTCTTCAACCTCCAACACTTTTCTGTATCGTGTCCCGGACATCCCGAGCAGTAGGCACAATTTACTGAATGGTCCAGGTTCTTCGGAAGAGGGTTTGGCAGCTTAGCTTCAACCGGATTCAGCAACCCTACCTGCTTTAACCGGTGGAACAGACTAGTGTAAGACTCTCCTAAGGGAGTGAAAGTCTTTGGCCTCGGCGCCCTGTCGCCCCTGAATGCCTGGTTCGGACGGAAACTCGCGCCCGAGGGGTTTCTGTAAGCTCTTGGGGGTGGATGATTGTTCTGGGGGTTTGGTGCACGCCACGGTGCATGAACGGGAGGTGCAGAATATGACTGTGCATGGTGGACAGTAAAATGAGGATCAGGTGCGGGATAGTAATGTTGCGGGTAGCTATATGGGTTGTGGGGGTAATTTTGGTGGTGAGGCTGGGGTGGGCTATATTGGGGTGCGGGACCTCTATTTTTGAACCATGCCCCGGACTCGACGGCCGCCACTTCCTCTCTCCTCTTCTTCCCCAGTACTCCTCCGGTACCGCTTTGGATAGCCTGAGTGGTGGCTTTCAGTGCTGAGTAGCTCATGATCTTGTTGGCCTTCAAACCCTCCTCGATCATACCCCCCATTTTTATCACCTCAGTGAATGATTTGCCTACGGACGTTACCAGATGTCCGAAGTAGGTGGGCTCTAATGTCTGTAAGAAGTAGTCCACCATCTCGCTCTCTCTCATCGGTGGATCCACCCTAGCCGCCTGTTCCCTCCATCGGAAACCAAATTCCCTGAAGCTTTCAGCAGGCTTCTTCTCTAACTTTAGCAATGATAGGCGGTCGGGGATTATCTCAAGATTGTATTGGAACTGACCGATAAAAGCTTGAGCCAAATCATCCCACGTAAACCATCTACTGGGATCCTGTCTAGTGTACCACTCCAACGCCGATCCTCCCGGACTCTGGCCGAAGTAGGCTATCAGAAGCTCGTCCCGTCCTCCGGCCCCTCTCATTTTACTGCAAAACCCCCGCAGGTGGGCCACCGGGTCACCATGCCCCTCGTATAGGTCGAATTTGGGCATTTTAAATCCTGCTGGCAACTGGACGTCCGGAAATGGACACAGATCCTTATAGGCGACGCTGACCTGGTTGCCTAAACCGTGCATGTTCCTGAAGGACTGCTCCAGGCTTTTAACTTTTCTGGCAACTTCCTCGTGTTCCGAACTTTGGAAGTGTTTTTCCGGTTCTGCCGGATTATCCCAGTGAGGTGCATGTGATTGTGGTTCAGGAGCCCTGAAAGTAGGCTCTGGAGGATAGTAAGAGTTGTCGTGGATCTGAACATATGGCTCGCTGGCCGGCCTTTGCAGAGGAGCAGGTGGAGGTGCTACAAAAACAGGGGTGACTGGAGGAGGATTTGGTTTGGCTGGCGGAATGTGGGTGACATATGGATTTTCCCCCTGAAAGTATGGATAGCTCGGGGCGCTTGTTGAAGGATCGATGGGCGGATGTTCCGGAGCTGAGGCGAGAGTAGGACGGTTTGGTGAAGACTGTTCCCTGGCCCAAGCCAGGTGCATCTCTGTTATCTGTTGTTTTAACCGGTCTACCTCTTCTTTCATGATTTGTAGCTCGGACTTTTCTTCCTCGAGACTCTTGCCAGAACTCGACATGCTTACTGTAACTGGTCCTTTGGATCTAGTACGGTAGTGATGGCTGGCCAGTATATTCTGTCAAACCAATTGCTAAACTTTCTGGAATACGCAACAAACTTGTTAGTTCACCGAGTTTGACAGATATGTTATAGCACGTTGGATGCAATGCACCTAACCAAATAACCCTTTCTACGTGTACTCTTTAACATGCGTCATTCCGACCCTTTTTCTTTTTCTTTTTCTTTTTCTTTTCCCTTTTTTTCTTTTTCGACTATCTTT
Source organism: Nicotiana noctiflora (assembly GCA_032618575.1). Classification (NCBI taxonomy): domain Eukaryota; kingdom Viridiplantae; phylum Streptophyta; class Magnoliopsida; order Solanales; family Solanaceae; genus Nicotiana; species Nicotiana noctiflora. The sequence goes on along the minus strand of JASVEL010012433.1, from coordinate 116,934 downwards.
GCAAGCCTTATTGTTATTTAACCTTTGGATTCTTTTTCTTTCTTTTTAGTGGTGGTCGAATCTTATGCGGATTGCCTACGTATCACGACCCCGCGTGAATCAGACCGAGCGTAGTTCTTGCGACAAGATTGTGGCAAAATTCAGTAACTTTTATATCAAATAAAACCGTGTAGTTACAAAACACGTCTTACAAAAATCAGCAAAACAAAGGAAAATGCTTGACTTGGGAAAGTAAAGATAAAAATGCCAACTAGCTTGACTCAACATTTCAAAATACATTTTCAATCAAAAATCTAATGCCCTAAAATCCTTGGGGGCCCGCGAGGCATCATTCGGCCTTGCCGCGGGCCTTGGTGTGAGGTCCTTGTGCAGTTCCCTCAACTCTTCCATGATCCGGTGAACATAACCCATAATTGAAGCGAAAAGGTCGGCGCGGGGCATTTGTTCACAAGCTAGGCACTTCATGGTGACATAGTGCCCGATTTCTCCAATTCTATCCTTGATCATGTCCCTTTCTCCGAGTAGCCGCTCTATTTGCTGGTTTTCGCCCCCAATCTTCGAGCATTGTTGGTGACTTGATCTAGGAGCCTATCCACTTGTCCTTGCAGTCGGGCCATCAAATTGTGGCAACGGTCGAGGTCCGCTCTGGCATCTTGGGCTTGCTTGAAAACCCGCTCCCTAAGGACAACATTTGCTTCCCTCAGGTTAGTGATGATATCGGTGTAATCTTCTTCCACCCGTTTTAGGTGAAGTGCATGTTGATGTGCCTCCTTTTTCCAGCTAGCACGGATCCTCGTTATTTGGGCTTCTGACTCGTCCAATTCTCTTTGGATGTCGGTGACTTGGCTTTTTAAACCCCTTATCAATTTTTCGTCGGCCCGACTCCTCGACTGTCTGTCAGCATCTCTTTTCATTTGCTGGATTTGAGCTCTCAAGAAGTCATTTTCTTGTGCCAACTTCTTTTTGTCTCCTTCGTCGGTGGCAGCTTGCATGTTCTTCTCGAACTGAAGGTCCCGGACCTGCTGTTCTATCCTGCCAATCTTCGTCCTGTATCCCTCCTCCTTTGCTAACCAATCCCATTGTTCCCGTGAATCTTCCGTGAATTGTTGGACATGGGCTCTTTTAGAACATTTCCGACGAATCTGAAATCTTTTCCCGAACCACCGTTGTACTTTGGGTCCACCTCTCCCTTAGATAGTTCCCGGACCATGGTTTTAGGCTCAAGGAACCGACATTCGTGCCACAGCCTTCGAACCTTCTCTTCGGGGAAGACAACTCCCGGGCTCAACTCAATGGCGTACTTCCTTAGGTCTTGATCGGTAGGAATAACCTGAAACCTCCCTAGTTGACGTAATACACGGTGAGGGACATATGGTTGAACACCGCGGATCCCCATCAGAAGGATATAACACTCCTCGGCTGCCATATATATTACTTCAGTATCGGGTAACCACCCGAATGCCCATTCAATCTGATCGGCTTCTATTGAGCTCAGGTCGTGCAAGCCATGCCTCGACGCCTTCAGGGAATACAGCACCCATCATCCGTTCTTCGAAACCCCTGATACAGTTTTTTCCGGTCAACCCATGGTTCATGTATTGTGTTCGATGATGGAGGTGTTCTTGCATCCATAATTGAAGTAACAGATTGCAACCTTGGAAGAAATTGCCCCCTTCTCGGCATATAGTCAAGGCTCGATAGATCTCGGACAAAACCAAAGGGACCACCGTGCTGGTAGCCTTTTTGATTGCAACATCGGCTATTCCTACCAGACTTATCTCTATTTTCTTATCTTCACGCGGACAAATCACAACCCCCAAGAATGTCGTTAGGAATGCTAGAATTCGTCTGGCCTCCCACTTGGTTCTATTCCCTGCGTGAGTCAGTCCAAGGTTTGACTCTTCAAAACCCCGAGGAGTGCCGTACCGTTGATATAAGAATTGAAGATCGCAATACCCTTTCAACAGATCATCATTTTTCACCTTTCGACTAATGCTCAGTAAATCCAGAAACCCATGTGGAGATACCGGTCTTGGTGAGAGCAGGTATTGCCCTCTTAATTTCCCATTAAGTCCTGCATAGCCCGCAATTTCCTCTAATGTGGGCGTCAATTCAAAGTCAACAAAACGGAACACATTGCGGGTCGGATCCCAGAAAGATACCAGTGCCTTGATGATGTCTTCCCTTGGCTCGATATTCAACAGATCAACCAAACCTCCCAAAATTCTCCCTACAACCTTTTTGCTACTGTCTTCCAAATCGTTCCACCATATACGGAGCTGCCGAGGGACCTCACTAAAGATTGAAAATGATTTATTCTGATTCGTGCTCATCCTGCACATTTATTAAGGTGATTTAAATAAGAAAACAACTTTGTTTTGCTAAAAAAAAAATTAGTTTTCAATCACGGCCTTTCGACGTCTCGGGGACGAAGGCTTTTAAGGCTGTGGGGTAAATTGATCGAAATCAAAATTGACCCAAAGGTGGCCGTTTATACGAAATTAGCCTTCGGCGTCCCTTTCGGGAACATTCGGCTATTTTTAAAAACAGCGTCACCGACTTATTTAGTACAAAAGTTAGTTTTGATTTTTCGGCCATTTTTCAAAAGGTGAAGTTGGACCTGATGGAGGTTGCCTACGTATCTCACATCCAATGAGAATCAAACCCACGTAGTTCGGTTTTGACGGAACAAACGACATTATTTATTCATTTTACTAAAGGAAAACAAATAAGCTATTTCTATCTTAAGAACAAAACACATTTTTTTTTTTTTTTTTTTTTTTTTTTTTTTTGGTCAGCATGCAAGTCTATAACAGATAAATGCGCAAGACAAACAGGATGCAGCAGGATAGTCTGTTCATTTCAGGTCACCTGTCCTAGACGGACCCAACCCCTGTGTTGAGTCCCCTAAGCCAAATGCGACATGATGCAAATAAACGTTTCCTGCTAGGGATCCGGCATGAAGCTTTGTCATTCTAGGTTTAAAACCTGGGTTTATCTGTTCTAGACTTGGCTTACCCGAGCGGACAGCTCGAGCTGAGGAGGAGGCAGCAACCCGGGAATACAGAAGCTTCACCGGTTTTGCAACTTATCCAAACCTCGTTCTAAAATGGGAATTAGACACTATACAGAAAAGAAGTCACACGAAGTGCACCCTTCTTCATGATTTAGAAGACTCAGAGAGGAGATTGGTTCCGGCACAATTTATATGTACAGTTCACACAATATCAAAGCAGTAAAAACAACATTTGCACATTGATGCGAACATGTAAAAAAATCAGATAATAAAATATGCCAAATACAACAGTTATTCCGAGCTCGAATTCTAAAGAAGATTTTCCCCAGCAGAGTCGCCAGAGCTGTCACACCTCTTTTTTACGCACCCGCACAGATGCAAAGAGTTTTTCCAATTAAAGGACAATTGAGATGGGATTTATTTTAATTATTTCGGAGTCGCCACTTGGGAGATTTATGGTGTCCCAAGTCACCGGTTAAATCCCGAATCGAGGAAAAGAATGACTCTATTTAACAGTCCGCGAACCAGAAATCCGGATAAGGAATTCTATTAACCCGGGAGAAGGTATTAGGCATTCCCGAATTCCGTGGTTCTAGCACGGTCGCTCAACTGTCGTGTTTGGCTTATCTATCTGCTTTTTACAATTATGTATTTTGTGCAAGTTAATACCCCTTTTACCGCTTTCATTATCGGTTGTGATTTACAAAAGAGAAAGTTGCTTAAAAATATGCTTTCGAATCACGTCACATGAAATGCACCCGGATCCTCAACATATTCTTATTCAACATTTCGGGGTTTGGATTTGGGTCACATGAAATGCACGCCCGTATTTTAAAAAAGGTGAAGCTAAAATATGCGCCCGGATCGACTACTTATTTACACTGTTGAGAAAGGCGTGATCTTCGTTAAGAAACGACGCATCTCGAAATCTAAGTATTTATATGTACATTTATGACGGCTATGTGATTAGTGTAACTATTGGGCGAGGCGTACCTTTGATTCAAATCTAAAGCGAACTACATCCCACTGTATCTTACTTAAGAGTTGATTCCAAATTACTTAAAACTTGCTACGAACCACACCACATGAAATGCGCCTGTGGTTCCTGACACGCTTTGTTTATTCTTGCCCAAAATTGGGGTCGGGTCACATGAAATGCACCCCCGACTCTTTTTAATCTAATTACGTCATTCCGTTGAGTAACAACTCCCTAGTTAATCTTGCTTTTAACATAAGATCTAACGTTAACAGATTTGGAGATTACACATACGAGCAGAGAAGATTGAATAGAGATACAAAGACTAATTCAGGTTTACATGCTTATCTAACGATAGTGTATCTCTGGCCTAGCTACACTTTTCCAATAGCAATACAAGCTTAACAGAAATGTAATTAAACATGAAAACTTCAGATGACTACATGTTTCAATAGACTTTATGCATAAGCTTCAAACTTCATTCTTTTCGAACCAAGGAACTACAATAACAGAGGTGTGTACCTGGAATGCGGAAGAACAAGGAAGAGTGAACAATGGCAATGCAGCAACAGCAACAAGAACAGTAACAGGAGCAACAACTCCACACCAAAACAAATGGTGAACCAGCTAATAACCCCAACAACCCAACAGTGATCAAATTCTTCAAACTTTACCAACTAATGGACTAATGGAACAATAATGGCCAGGCAACCATCAAATGGCCATTACAGTTAAGTAGCACAGCAACAAAATAATGAAACCACAGCAACAACCAAACCAGGCAGCAAACTATAGACCAACCAGCAACCAAAACGACCAAGAGCAACAAACTACTGACCAACAGCCTCAAATGAACACCACTGCAACAACAATAATGACTAACAGCAGCCACAGTCACTCAGGCAGCACAAACAATAATATTCCAGTAGCCAACTGGACCAGCCTCAACAATGTTGAACCAACAACAATATTTGACCAAGCAGTAACAACCAATGGACCAGCAGTCACTTAGACCAACAACTAGTGACAAACTAATGAAACAACAACAACAACCAAATCAGGCAGCAACCAAACGACCAGGGCAACAACAATGCTGACCAACAGCCTCAAATGAACACCACAACAACAACAATGGCCAAACAACTCAACCACTGAAGCAAACAATCGAAGCAGTGACCACAAATCCTATGAAACAGTAGCCTTTCTCTCTGTGTGACTGTTTTGTTTTTGCTCTCCAGATACTCTGTTGTCACTGCCTATTTTTCTCTAGTTCTCTCAGTGTGTTTTTCCTCTCAAGTGTCTGTATGTATCCCCCTCTCTATGCTGTTAGCCCCCTTATACTTATAGCTAAGAGGACTCCTAAAAACCAGAAGACTCAGGAACTCCCCTCTGCCCATCCCTATTCCCTGAACCCCACTACCTACTGTCCAAAGTATGGACTCAGCATTAAACAATGCTGGTGGCAGGAGCCTCAGTGGGATGCCCTGCTGTGCTCAGTTCCACTAGCCCTTGTATGGGTGTGTGATTAAACAATTAACCTATTAACTACAACCAATTATCCCCCTTTAATCTGAATCAAACAGTGACAAGCCCTACACCAATGAATTGCATCAGGCAGATTCAGGGATCAAGGAACTAATCAAAAATATGAATTAATTGCTTGACGACTTTAATCACATTGAACCTATGATTCGTTTTAACTACTCAAAACAGAGGGAATTGGCCAAATAAAAGGCCTCAAATGAGAAGAACAGACTAACGGGTATGAGAAATTAAAAGCATGAGAAACTGAAACAATGAATAAAACAAACACACATATTCACACAATCGAATTAAAACGAACAAAGAAGGAATGAATACCTCATAAGAAAACTGCCGAACCAAGCTTTGAACCAAAATGTGGAATTATTGAAGCCAAACGGGCTTTAATCAAGATGTTCTCGATTGAGAACACCTAGACTAAAGTCCCTTGGACTTCAATTACGGCTAACCCGGCTTGAATTGAGTTTCTTCAAAAATTAGGGTTCTTGGGCTCGGATTTGGGGCTTTTGCATTTTTGGTTAGATTCGAAGCAAACCAATGTCAATGGGAGTGTGGGGGAGGTGTGAGGAGACTGTGGTGTGAATTTGGGGTGATTTGGCATTGGTTCGAGTTTGACTCGAATCTTCAAATGAAGATTCGAGGAGCTCCGGCATGATTCGAGGTTAGTGGAGGCTGGGTTCGTGATGGGGGAGGTGAGGGGAAGGTTTTGGCATTGGTTTGGTGGTGATTGGCCTACCGGAACCGCCGTGAGGCGATTTCCGGCAGGCGGCGCAAGGCGGAGGAGGGCGGCGTTACACTGGGCTTTGAGAGCTTCTGAGGGACGAAGCAGGGGGGGTCTGAAAGGGGGGCGGGGTATGGAATGAGCTTTATATATGATTTGAGAAGTTAAATCCTGATCGTTGGATCAAACTTGATCAACGATCAGGATCTTCTCACTTAAACCAAACGGTGTCGTTTGGTCAAGGCATAAGTTGAATGTATTTGGGGATTTATGGATTAATCTGGGCCGTTGGATTATAAAATCCAACGGTCCAGGATCGAGCGTTACACAGGCTGGACGGGTATTTGGGCTGGGTATTGAGGTGATTCATTTGGGCCTGTTTGTTTAGACTAAGACACGGCCCAATTCAGATCTACATGATGTACTATATGCATATGTGTATATATATATATATATATATATATGTATATATACATATATATATATACACATATGTATATATACCAACTTATAACATCGTTGTTTTTTACTACAATTAACGCACAAAATTACATATCACCCAAAAATGTAAATCACATGACTTCGATATCAAACACTAAAAATGCAACACCTAGCATATATTTTTGTATTTTTAATTCAAATAAAATAAACGTGCACACAAAAAGATAAAATAACACAAAATCACAAAAATCATGCCCAACACGAAACTATTTTTATTTTTGAATTTTCTGGGAGTACTTCTCAAGTAAGGCAAAAATCACGTGCTCACATCCCCCATGTGCCTTGTGCTTTTCTTGTGTGTAAAGTGAAGAGAGTGAGATGTTCATGTGAGTGATGGTGTGTAAAGTAAGTCTCCCATGTGTGTCCCTATGTGTCTTGTATGGGTTCTTTTTGTCCGTGTTCCCCGAGTGGTGGACTCGGATTATTACGGGCTAGGTCCGAAAATTATAAAACCAGGTAGTTTGAATCCGAATATTATTCTTTGCCCGGAACCGAGAATGAGAACACGATTTTATTTGATTCATCCTATATAAGCAAAATAACTATAAAACTCACAATTAAAACAAAACCATTTTTTTTATATTTTTTCCAAGATTAAAATAACTACAAAATGTTAATGAAACTATTTTTGTAATTTTCGTTTATTAATAAAGATAAAAATATAAAGTGCTATTTTTGTATTTTTCAAGTTTAAAATGACTATAAAACATTAATAAAACTATTTTTGTGGAATTTTCGTTTTTTTTAATAAAGATAAAAATATAAAGTACTATTTTTGTATTTTTTAAGTTTAAAATGACTACGAAACATTATATTTTTTTGTTATTATTTCTCTTTTTTTATCTTAAGGTAAAAATAGAGCAAAAGAGTCGAAATTAGCTAAAATAGCCATATTAGGCCTAAACTAAATATTTTACGCTAAAAATATAAAAAATCTCGGGTAGGGGCAAAATCACGCATCTACAAATGTCGCGACCCAGATTTATCCCACCATCGGGCATCGTGATGGCGCCTACTAACGGAGCTAGGCCAGTCAAACATTACACATTCTTTATCCAACCTCAACAATACAATATTCTAACAACGATTAAATAAGCGCGAAAGACTTTAGTTTTAACAAAATGATATAAAAGTGCAGAAGTTTGAAATACATCACTACCCAAAATCTGGAGTCACTAGCTCACGGACTACTATAGAATACTAAATACAATCGTCTCAAAGAAAGTATAAAAGTCTGTCTCAATACAAAACTAATAAAATGAATAAAATAGAAGAGACTTCGGGCCCGCGGACGTCTGCGAGACTACCTCAAGAATCCCTGGACTGAAGGCCTGCTCCCGGTCTAGTACTGCTGCGGTCCGAAAGCTACGTCCTGATCTGTGCGAAAGAAATACACAGAGTGTAGCATCAGCATAACCAACCCATGTGCTGGTAAGTGTCTGGCCTATCCCCGGCGAGGTAGTGACGAGGCTAGACAGGACTACCACAAATAACCTGTACAGCTATATGTGCAATAACAGAAAAAATATACCAATTTAAGCAGTAAAAAGGGGAGGGACATGCTGGGGGAGATACTACAGTCAAAGTACAGAAATTATCCGTAATGAAGTGAAACTGAACAATAATACTGATACGGAAACCACATGAAGTCTCTACGTACGAACACAATACACCCAGTCTATACTCCGTTGCGGCGTGCAACCCGATCCTCAACAGATATCATCATTGTGGCGTGTAACCCGATCATCAACAATCAATATCGTTGCGGTGTGAAACTCGATCCTCAACAATCAATACCGTTGCGGCGCACAACCCGATCCTCAATATCTATCAATAATCATTATTGTTACGGCGTGCAACCCGATCCTCAATATTTAATATCAAGAACTCACCCAAACAATGAACGCAACTCAAGTGCGAGGGGAGTAATAATAATCAATAGGAAATCCCGGCAAGGGAATGAAATTATCAATTCAAACATCCCGGCAAGGGAGAATATAATATATACTTACGTCCCAATAAGGGACTAATCGCTACGCGATCCATTTTCAATCACCTATCTCTAGTGTATAATTTCTAGTCCGAGCCAATGCTCTAAAAGCCAAAACCAATCACTAACCCTTCTCCAATATTCACATTATATTATACTTATCAACCCAAGCAAGAAAGATATACCATTAAATCTGAATCCAACACATATAAGACCCACAATCATGCTAAACTCTGGTGCATAGATAACTGTCACCATACCTATACACCATACTCCACATTTAGCAAAGGGAAAATAACATCCTAATCCTAATCCCTCAATTCAAAGTTAGAATAAACACTTACCTCAAAAATTTATGGCCAACACAATCCTTAAGCAATGCCTTTCCTTTCAAATTTGGCTCCAAATCAAACATATCTATACACAATTGATTTAGTATCATCAATAATACTTCACAAACTCATTCAAATGGCTAAATATATTTTCTACAATATGCTGCCCAGAATAGTAAAAATTGACCCCAGGCCCACGTGGTCAAAACACGAGGTTCGGACCATTTTCCGATAACCCATTCCCTCACGAGTCCGAATATATAACTTGTTCTTAAGTTCGACCCTAAAATGAGGTTTAAATCACAAATTCTTTGAAAACCCTAACTCTATCCAATTCTCTAATTTTCTACCTATTTTCACATGTTTAGGCCTAAGAATGTGATTGATGTTGATGAAAAATGAAGAAGACGAGTTAAATAATATTTACCCAATGAACTTTGGTGAAGAAATGCTTCAAAAATCGCCCAAAAGTTGTTGGATAAGAGAGGGTTTGAGAAATGGGATGAAAATCCCGTAAGTGTTCTATTTTTGGGTCTTTAAATCACCGGGAAAAAATTGCTCTATGCGATCGTGTAGAAGAGACTGCGATCGCCTAGAGTATAGACTGGTGTTCAATGCGATCGCAGAAGCTGTGTTGCGATCGCATAGAGTGAGACTGTAGGGCATCGCGATCGCATACCCAGGAATGTGATAGCATAGAAGTAAAATGGAAGTTGTTTTTTTTTAATGTTATGCGATCACGTGGAAGAGAATTGCGATCACAGTCAAGGATGAGGTAAAGCTATGCGATCACATGGGTTCTATTATGATCGCATAGAAAAATGGGGCACTAAAAATTACTCTATTCAATCGCGGAAGCTCCTATGCAATCACATAGAGTAACGTACCAGATACCAGCAAACAGCAAAAATACCAGATTTTTCTAAGTCCAAAATACTCCGACACCTATCCGAAACTCACCCGAGCCCTCTGGGCTCCAAACTAAACATGCACACTGACTCAAAAACATCATACAAACTTGCTCAAGCGATCAAATCACCAAAATAACATCAAAATCAATGAATTGAGCCTTAAAATTCAAGAAATCTTTCAAATTTCATAAACTTCCAAATTTTCCAATTTAAGTCCGAAACACGTCAAACGACGTCCGTTTTCAACCAAATTTTACAGGAAGCGCTTAACCAATATATATGACTTGTACAAGGCATCAAAACCAAAATACGAGCACGCTACCATTACTTTATTATAAAATTTCATTTTCATTTTCCTTAAATATTTTCAAAAAACAATTTAATGGAAAAATTCATTTCTCGGGCCTGGGACCTCAGAATTCGATTCCGGGCAAATGCCCAAGTCCTATATTTTGCTACGGACCTTTCGAGATTGTAAAATTATGGGTACGGGTCTATTTGCCAAAAATGTTGACCGAAGTCAACTTTAACAATATTAATATCAAAGTTTTCCAAATTTTTCACATAATTCATAAATTACAACATCAAAATTTTCCGGCTTCGTGTCCGGACTGTGCATGCAAATCGAGGCAACTATAAGTGAGGTTTCAAGGCCTCAGAAGGTCGAAATGACTGAGAAAACAAGTAATCACCCTTTGGGTCGTCATATTCTCCACCTCTAAAATAATCGTTCGTCCTCGAACGGACAAAAGAAAGAAGTACCTGAGCCAAGGAATAGATGTAGACAATGGATCCGCATGTCAGACTCGGACTTCCAGGTCGATGCCTTAGGAGGCTGACCTCTCCACTAAACTCGCACAGAAGGGAAATTATTCGACCTCAATTGTCGAAACTTCTGGTCTAGAATAGCTACTGGTTCCTCATCATAAGATAGATCCTTGTCCAATTGGAAAATGCTGAAATCTAACACGTGCGATGGATTGCCGTGATATTTTTGGAGCATGGATACATGAAACACTGGATGCACAGCTGACAAGCTAGGTGGCAAGGCTAGGGATAAGTTTTCCCTTCTTCCCATATCTTATCACGCCCTTCATAGGCGACACTAGGAGCAATACTCGCTCACCAACCATGAAAGTTATATCTCGAACCTTACGATCTGCATAGCACTTTTGCCTGGACTGAGCTATACGAAGCCTATCTTGAATGATCTTGACCTTGTCTAAGTCCTCCCGAACTAAATCTGTACCCAACAATTGAGCCTCTCCCGGCTCAAGCCATCCAACCGGAGAACAACACTGCCTACCATGCAAGGCTTCATAAGGAGCCATATAAATGCTCGATTGATATCTGTTATCGTAAGCAAACTCTGTCAAAGGAAGGAAATGATCTCACGAACCTCCAAAATCAATAACACGGGTTCGGGGCATATCCTCCAATATTTGAGTTGTCCTTTCAGATTAACTGTCCGCCTGTAGATGGAATGATGTAATCAACTGAACCTAGGTGCCTAACTCCTGCTGAACTACTCTCCAAAAAGCGCAAGGAAGCTCTGTACTTCGGTCTACAATGATAGATGTCGGCATTCCATGAAGGCGAATAATCTCTCGGATGTAGACCTCAGCTAATCTCCTCTATGAATATGTGGTGGCAACCGGAACAAAATGTACTGACTTGGTCAGCCTATCAACAATAACCCAAACAGCATCAAACTTCTTCCGAGTCATCGGAAGGACAGTAACGAAGTCCATAGTGATTTGCTCCCATTTCCACTCGGGAAGCTCAATTCTCTAAAATAAACCACCAGGCCTCTGATGCTCACATTTAACCTGCTGACAGTTCAAATACCGCGTTATATATACCACAATATCCTTTTTCATTCATCGCCACCGATAATGTTGCCGCAAATCCGGATACATCTTTGCTACGCCTGGATGAATAGAATACCGGGAACTTCGGGCCACCGCTAAGATCAACTCTCGTATACTTTCAATATTGGCCACACATACTCGCCCCTGAAACCTCAGAACTCCATCCACATCTAAAGTCACCTTCGTGGAACCTTCACGTTGCATCGTGTCTCTCAAGACACACAAATGAGGATCATCAAACTGTCAATCACGGATACGCTCCAAAAATGAAGAACGAGCGATCGTGCAAGCTAAAACTTAGCTAGGCTTAGAAATGTCCAACCTCACAACTCTGTTGGCTAAGGCATGAACATCCAAAGCAAGCGGCCTCTGATTGACTGGAATATAAGCAAGGCTGCCCATACTGGCTAAATTCCTGCTCAAAAAATTGGCCACCATATTTGCTTTCCTTAGGTGATATAAAATGGTGAAGAATTCTTCAACAATTCTAATTACCTTTTCTACCTTAAATTCAACTCCTTCTATTTAAACGGGTACTGAAGGATCTTGTGATCGGTGAATATTTCACATGGCACGCCATACAAATAATGCCTCCAAATCTTCAATGCGTGAACAATCGCCGCCAACTCCAGATCATGAACTAGATAATTATTTTCATGGATTTTTAACTGCCTCGTAGCATAGGCAATGACCTTGCCATCCTGCATTAACACTGCACCAAGCCCAATACAGGAGACATCACAATAAACTGTATAGGTTCCCGAACCTATGGGAAAAACCAACATCGGTGCTGTGGTCAAGGCTGTCTTGAGCTTTTGAAAGCTCGCCTCACATTTATCTGACCATTCGAAGTGGACACCTTTCTGGGTCAATCTGGTCATCGAGGTTGCAATAGATGAAAACCCCTCCACGTACAGCTGATAATAACCTTTCAATCCCAAGAAACTCTAATTCTCTATGGCTGATATCGGTCTAGGCCAGTTCTTAACTGCCTCAATCTTCTTTGGATCAACTTGAATACCCGCTGTCATCACAATATGACCCAGGAATGCAACTGAACTTATTCAAAACTCATACTTTGAAAATTTTGCATATAGCTGACTATTTTTCAGCATCTGGAGAGCCACTCTGAGATGTTGCGCATGCTCCTCCTGACTACGGGAGTATGTAAATATGTCATCAATGAAGACTATCACGAGCAAGTCTAAATGAGGCATGAACACTCGATTTATTCAAATCCATAAGAGTTGTTGGGGCATTTTCCAGCCCAAAAGACATGGCCAGGAACTCATAATGTAACTTATGGCCAGGAATTTATAATGTAACTTATCTCAATATTCCAAAATTCTCCTAAATTTTCTTGGGAATTTTGGCAGAGTCTCCCTTGTAATTGGCTTATCCACCTGTTAGAGTGATACCCAAAATAACTCCTAGCAATATTTTCACAACCCGACAACGCACCAAAAAGTATATATAAATAACGCTAACCTCCGTATTTTGAGAAATACATTATCACAATGATATCTAGACATGAAACACACCATATGCATGTCAATTAACCATGTCTCTAGCCATATGAGTTGTTCATAAATTACAACCTTGCCAATTAATCTTCTGTTAATAATTACCTTATTCCAAAACTTACACTTTACTCGCAGTGAGGCATGGAGGCCTCATGAGTTCTTTCTCGAATTAATGAGTCACATTTATCCTCACATGGATGTTCATCTCATAGGCTAAAACTCAATGGTTACAAAATAGAAATGGCTAAATATGAACAGAAATTATACAAAAATTGTCAAATAATTCTAACAAGCATGACACCCATTTAAAATATAGTTCAAGATTGTTATTTTCATAAAAGGGATATTTTAAACACATAAAATTTTCACCACCAGGACATTGTCCTTATATAATATCAACCGCAGCTTGAAGCTCGGTTTAAAAATATTTCACATTATACAAAAAATTTGAGGATCTTATCCTCAACTCTGAATTATAAGTACTTGCACATTGCTCCAACTGAAAATTTTCATTTCCTTTCTTTCTTCTTTTCAATAATTGCTCGTCAAAGAAAATCATGACACAAAATGAACCCTCATACCGATAGGGCGTATAATTGACAATTAAAGTTAATTATCCTGAAAGTACGTCAAAACCCACTGTGGTAAGTAATAGAAAATCACTCTTAGCCTCGTAGATATTCTTAGTGACCAACACATAATGAGAGGGATAACTATCTCCATATAATAGCCCAACGTGAGTATTCACATAAGTAGATTTGATGATCACGAAGCTTATTCATGAGTGGAGCATATTAAGAGGACTTGCCGAAATGTTTTAAAAACCAAATCAAATTAAAAACCCTTTTTATAACAATAAGAATTGTATATGTGATGACGCCATCTGGTGTAGTGACCTCAGCCATACCATAGAAATTATATCTACAACTGGGTCTCCACCTCTAGGAGTCTCACCTCCACCTCTAACATCCTGACCTCTACCTCTGGCTGGTCATGTAAGATAAGTATTGACTGCAATGGATCACGTAGCTTGGGTGCTTTCCTAAGTTATATTTCTTCAAATTACCATGGTGACCTGGCATGACGACATATTCGGACACTGTCATGGTGACCTGGCACAATCGTTCAGATCGCATATGCCACTTATGGCAAAGAATTCGGGAAGTAAACTCATTCAAAACATTTCTTAAAATAGAGTTGGGTAGGTAGTGTTGCACTAGCCAGTCTGTCCTCTTCGTAGGCTTGTCACAAACACCAACGACTAATTTTCTCTTATGTTATGATGGCTTGACACTGCTGAGCTACCCCATTTACTCATATACTGGTCGTTATTCTTTGGGGTGATTTTTACCCCTTGCAGAGTACCAAACCTTAAATATGTATAATTTATTTGGGGTATATATATATATATATATATATATATATATTCCAAGCCATGCTCACATAACACATGGTCATCCTGTCCATTCACTAATAGTGATATTCCCCCTTTTTGGCTCTAAGTCAGAGTTATAACATCAGATAATCCACAATATTTGTCATTCACAACTCAATTAAATCAACCAGACTTCAAGGTCTGTTGAAACCACAACTGGTTAGTAAATACATTATGTTTCCACTACTTCATTTGCCATCCGAAGCACAATAGAATCAACCCCCCTCGCTTTCAACTATTCCCACGTTCTACAATACCTTATAGCAGCAATCAAGAAATTCCCGTGGGTTCTCAAAAGATGCACCACTGAAGGAGGTAGCGAAGAGTTTGGTGAAACCTATCCGACCTCCGCAAAACTTCTGAAGGCGTCGTTGATCTATCACCAACTTGTGCCATTGTTTGGCTGAATAAGTGGCACGTGACTTCGCCATTCATGGGAGGACAAGAGTAGAAGTTCAATTAACATTTGAAGCACAAATTTGCGCGATAGGAAAGAATGAAAATGAAATGTTTCCTAACTCTGTAGCTTCTGGGGGATAAATACAGACGTCTCTGTACCGATCCCTCAGACTCTACCAAGCTTGTCCGTGAGTAGCGAGACCTATGAAACCTAGAGCTCTGATACCAACTTGTCATGACCCAGATTTATCCCACCATCGGGCGTGGTGATGGCGCCTACAAACGGAGCTAGGTCAACCAAACATTACACATTCTTTATCCAACCCCAACAATACAATATTCTAAACCAATTAAATAAGCACGGAAGACTTTAGTTTTAACAAAATGATATAAAAGTGCGGAAGTTTGAAACACATCACTACCCAAAATCTGGAGTCGCTAGCTCACGGACTACTATAGAATAATAAATACAACCATTTGAAAGAAAGTATAACAGTCTGTCTCAATACAATACTAACAAACTGAATAAAATAGAAGAGACTCCGGGCCCACGGATGTCTGGGAGGCTACCTCAAGAATCACCAGACTGAAGCCATGCTCCCGGTCTAATACTACTGCGGTCCGAAAGCTGCGTCCTGATCTGTGCAAAAGAAATGCACAGAGTGTAGCATCAGCACAACCGACCCCATGTGCTGGTAAGTGCCTGGCCTAACCCCGGCAAGGTAGTGACGAGGCTAGATAGAACCTACCACAAATAACCTGTACATATATATGTGCAATAAGAGGAAAAATATACCAATTTAAGCCATAAAAAGGGGAGGGACTTGCTGCGGAAAATACTACAGTCGAAGTACAGAAATTATCTGTAAAAAAGTGAAACTGAACAATAACATTGATACGGAAACCACAGGAAGTCTCTACGTACGAACACAATACACCCAGTCTATACTCCATTGCGGCGTGCAACCCGATCCTCAACAGATATCACCGTTGTGGCGTGCATCCCGTTCCTCAACAATTAATACTGTTGCGGTGTGCAACCCGATCCTCAACAGATATTACCATTACGGCGTTCAACCCAATCCTCAACAATCAATACCGTTGCGGCACGCAACCCTATCCTCAGTATTTATCAATAATCAATACAGTTGCGTCGTATAACCCGGTCCTCAACATTTAATATCAAAAACTCACCCAAACAATGACCGCAACTCAAGTGCGAGGGGAGTAATAATAATCAATAGGAAATCCCGGCAAGGGAAAACAATAATCGATTCAAACATCCCATCAATGGAGAATATAATAAATACTTACGTCCCGGCAAGGGACTAATCGCTACGCGATCCATTTAAAATCACCTATCTCTCGTGTATAATTTCTAGTCCGAGCCAATGCTCCAAAATCCAAAACCAATCACAAACCTTTCTCCAATATTCACATTATATTATACTTATCAACCCAAGCAAGAAAGATATACCATTAAATCTGAATCCAACACATATAAGACCCACGGTCATGCTAGACTCCGGTGCATAAACTGTCACCATACCTATACACCGTACTCCATATTTAGAAAATGGAAAATAACATTCTAATCCTAATCCCTCAAGCCAAAGCTAGAACAAACACTTACCTCGAAGGTTTACGGCCAACTCAATCCTTAAGCAATGCCTTTCCTTTCAAATTTGGCTCTAATTCAATCGTATCTATACACAATTGATTTAATATCATCAATAATACTTCACAAACTCATTCAAATGGCTAATTGTATTTTCTACAATATTCTGTCCGGAATAGTAAAAATCGATCTCGGGCCCACGTGGTCAAAACATGAGGTTCAAACCATTTTTTGATAATCCCTTCACTCACGAGTTCGAATATATAATTTGTTCTTAGGTTTGACCACGAAAACAAGGTCTAAATCACAAATTCTTTGAAAATCCTAACTCTACCCAATTCTCTAATTTTCTACCTATTTTCACATGTTTAGGCCTAAGAATTTGATTGATGTTGATGAAAAATGAAGAAGACGAGTTAAACAATATTTACCCATTGAACATTTGTGAAGAAATGCTTCAAAGATCACCCAAAAGCTGTTGGAGAAGAGAGGGTTTGAGAAATGGGATGAAAATCCCGTAAGTGTTCTATTTTTGGGTCATTAAATCACTGGGCGAAAATTGCTCTATGCGATCGCATAGAAGGGACTGTGATCACCTAGAGTATAGACTGGTGCTCAATGTGATCGTAGAAGCTGTGTTACGATCGCATAGAGTGGGACTGTTGGGCGTCGCGATCACATAGTAAGGAATGTGATCGCGTAGAAGTAAAATGGAAGTTGGGTTTTTTTAATGCTATGCGATCTCGTGGAAGAGGATTGCGATCGCAGTCAAGGACGAGGTAAAGCTATTCGATCGCAGGGCTACTATTGCGATCGCATAGAACAAACGGGGCAACTAAAAATGTACTCTATGCGATCGCGGAGGCTCCTATGCGATCGCATAGAGTAACGTACCAGATACCAGCAAACAACAAAAATACAAGATTTTTCTAAGTCCAAAAGACTCTCACACCTATCCGAAACTCACCCGAGCCCTCGGGGCTCTAAACCAAACATGCACACTAACTCAAAAATATCATACGAACTTGTTCGAGCGATCAAATTGCCAAAATAACATCAAAATCAATGAATTGAGCCTTAAAATCCAAGAAATCTTTCAGGTTTCATAAACTTCCAAATTTTTCAATTTAAGGCCGAAACACGTCAAACGACGTCTGTTTTTAACCAAACTTTACAGAAAGCGCTTAACTAATATTTTGACTTGTACCGGGCGTCGAAACTAAAATACGAGCACGATACCATTACTTTTTGATAAAATTTCATTTTTATTTTTCTTAAATATTTTGAGAAAATAATTTAACGGAATAATTTATTTCTCGGTCCTGGGACCTCGGAATTCGATTTCGGGCATACGCCCAAGTCCCATATTTTTCTACGGACCTCCCAAGACCGTCAAATCACGGGTCCAGATCCGTTTACCATTGACCGAAGTCTACTTTAACAATATTAATATCAAAGTTCTTCAAATTTTTCACATAATTTATATGTTTCAACATCAAAATTTTTCGGCTTCGCACCCGGAATGTGCACGTAAATCTAGGCAACTATAAGTAATATTTTCAAGGCCTCAGAAGCTCGAAATGACTGAGAAAACAAGTGATGCCATTTTCGGTCATCACATTTAATTACTAAATTTGATTAACCTTGAAAGGGTACATCGATGAAAAAGTATCTTCAGACGACTAAAAAATATAACTGTATAATAATAAAATTCCCCCATGAGAATATTTTAATAGATAATATATTTGTCAATTTCACTTAACATGTATTTACTTATAAAAAATTGAACAAAGTAAGATTGAATTAATATTTAAGTAAAAAATATCTGAAAAATCCAAAAGCCCGGATAAAATCGAATCAATCTAAACGAATATAATTAATCTAAAAGATAATAGCTATTTTTCAATTACAGGCGCTGAAAAAGTGGCTATTCTGAACATGGACCGGAAGAAAAACTTCCTTCTTATACATTGCCTTATGTGTAAAACCCATTGCTCAGTGTGGACTGCAGTCCAACTATACAAGTCCCAATGGTACAAATACGGGATTTCAACCAGGCTCACACGCGATAAAAGAGCAAACAACGCCCAAGAAGTTCTAGTTGGAAGTGCTATCTACGGATTAGCCAACATTATTTTTGTCTTAAAATTTTAAACTAAAAATTATAAATCTAAAATAATTTTGGACATTTATGTCCTTTAAAATTTAACTAAAAATTTAAAATTCAGAATATATTGACTAATTCCTAAATAATAGTCCTCTAGAGTGTTACCTCGTGTCACTTCTACAGTAACTTAAGCCTTTAGTAAAGAAGAATCAACTCAAATAACTACTTATCTAACCATTTAAATTAAAAATAGCCGTTCGAAGTAGAATACATCCATAATTTATGTGTGATATGTGCATAATTGTGTATAATCAATGCAGAATCAATAAATATAACTAAAAGGTAAACGATTAATATAATTGGCTATTTGTGTAAAGATCCCTTTAGTATACAACAACAAGAAAGCCCATTAATTTTGATTCTCTTTGTAGTACTGCAACTTAATGAGAAAGAACAGAATTTCATTTGTATTTTCAAAGCTTTTTTTCCCCCCCCCCCCCCCTCTTTTTCCTATGTGCTTTGCTTGCATATAGTTTGTATTCTCAACCTCATACATATAGTGGATAACAACTTGTTATATATTTGGTAATTAAAAGTTTAATTAAAAAGAAATTCTCATTGATGACTTTTCTTTTCTCTTTTGAGCTCAGGGTTACGTGTATAATGGACTCCACTAATGAGAATTGCAATGGAGATAAACTAATTTCAAATCCAAAACATAGGTAATTTTTGCGGTGATGAAATTAAAATCTAATGAATTATCGCACTTCAAGTTTACCATTTCAGTCACGATTTTATAGGCAGATTGTGTGGTTTTTATAGTATGCTTAAGCTGTCCCTCGCAAAAACTTAATTATGGAATTACTTAAACCTCATTTGTTTGTACTTAATAAAGGTATATGGATCTATTCGACCCGTCGTCTCGTGAGTTACTATCCCGTACTTCCCATTTTCTGCTTCCTTATATTTCATTATCGATATTGGGTGCGTCAGAATTTAATTGGAGTGATTTTATTAAGAAATGAGACACTTAGTCTCTTTTAAGAAGGCTTAAGTTAGAAAAGTCAACTGGATCTTGACTTGTGAGTTAGGGGGCTCGGAATTGAATTCCGATAATTTGGTTAGCTCCGCGTGATGATTTAAGGCTTAGGAGCACAATCGGAAGTAATTTTGGAGGTCCGGTGAAGAAGTTACCTTATTTTGGCGAAGTTAGTATTTTGGCGATTTCCTGTTGATAGGTGATATTTTGATCCAGGAGTCAGAATGGAATTCCGAGAGTTTCAGTAGCTTCGTTACGTGATTTTGGACTTGTGCGTAAAATTTCAGTTGATTCGGAGGTGTTTAGGTCAGATTTTTTATTGAATGCAAGTTTTGGAAGTTTTAGTTTAACTTAAGCTTTGAATTGATGAAATTTGATGATTTTGATGTAAACGATAGTGTTTTGATGGTTCGAGCAAGTTTGAATTAGGTATTAAAACATATATGTACTTTTAGTTGAGGTCCCGGGGACCTCGGGTGTGTTTCGGATGCCCAACGAGTTATTTTTGGAAGATTTTTGTTGTTTTGAGCATAAACATGTAATGATCAAAAAGTCCATTTTTAGTTCTAGAGATCGAAATTTTACTTCGAGACTTCCAGAATTTAAATCATGAATTATAGGGCTCATCTAAAAAGTTTGGTATAATTGCATCAAGTCGCGATTGGGTTTTTGTCATGAATCATGAGTTAATTGTTTAACGAGCAAAATGTATATTGAATTGAATAAATAAGGTCTGAATCGAGTTTCCCAAATAGTAAATGACCCCGCGCTCATCATACAATGTGTGTCTCATCTCAACATAGTAGTATGTTGTGCAATCCGGGGTATTCGTATTATTATTTGTGACTCATAAGAACAAGAATCATGGAATTCCGAGTTCGTATGATTGAGTTATAGTATTTGTGACTTGGTCCATCCCGAAGATATTTTACCACGTATTTGATAAATACTTGTTGTTTTTCACCATAATTTTTCTTACTAATTGAAATATTATTTGAACTCAGTCCAATTGAATTATACTATTTCATGAACTCAGCTACATTTATACGCAACTTGAGATTTAAATGATGTTTATAATGTTATTTGAGCTTAGTACCATTGTTTTTCTGATGCCCAAGGGGCTTATGATTATTTTTTGGACTGATTGAGGCCGAGGGACATATGTGAGGATATGTTAAGTGATGTGTAGAGGCTTTCAAGTCTCGAGTGTGATGTGTGAAGGCTTTAAGGCCTTATGATATAGCGCTTGGGCTGTAGGAGCCCCTCCAGAGTCTATACACACCCCCGAGTGAGCGCAGGGTACCCAAGTGAGTTGGGAGAGGGACCGAGTGGCCGATGTTTGTATTTTTGTGAGTTGGGAGTGAGCCCGAGAGGCTGATGTTGTGTGTTGGTGAATTGGGAGTGAGCCCGTGGGGCTGATATTGTATTGAAAATTTGATATTGAGCGCGAGGGCCAAGTTTCTGATTATTCCTTACTTGTTGAATTAAATATTTATTTTATTACTCACTAAGTTGGAGTACTCACTGTACTCCCTGCACCTCGTGTGTAGATGCAGGTAATTATTTACCCGGTAGCGGGTTTTGAGCTAATTGGAAATTTTGCCATCGTAGCTAAGCAAGGTGACCGTCAGCGTTCCCGGCACCGTATCTTTTCCTTTGATTCTAAATTCCATTATGTATATTACTGGTCTTATAATAGTGTTTAGATTCTTTAGATGCTCGTGACTTGTGACACCCCGAATTCGAGCTGAATTGGGCTGGTTCCCTGTTTTATCATTTCCTTCTGCATTTATGACAATGTACACTATGGTTTGACTTATTCATGTTAAGTAACTATTAAAAGAGATATTGTTAATCTGTTGGCTGGCCTTGTCTTCACGAGAGGCGCCATCACGACTGAGTTGAGATTTTAGGTCGTGACAGTATGAATCTTAATACTTCAGATGTCAGTCATTAAGTACATTTAAGTTTTGGAATTCAATAGCTCCGGGCTCCCTCATTGCATTCCAAGGCAAGCTCCTACTATTTCTGATACTCCTATTTGATTTGAGCAACTCGATTATGAACAATGTATCGCTATGCCCCTCGCTTAGCCCCGCTCTTTGGTTTAGATGAATCTTAACCATTAAGCTTGTTTTTTATAAATTGTATGACCATTTAATGAGTGTGAATAGATCTTAATCACTAAGAGTTAAGATCTATAATATAGTCTTAATATCATTAAGATATTGTACATACAAGAATTTATATAAACATAATATTTAGCCATAAATCCTACACTTTCACCACTAAACACCACCACCATTGCTATCGCTGTTCCCCGCCATTAAATACTACCACCACCACTTAGCATTACCCATTACTACCAATCTTAAGCCATAACTACCATTGTTGTCAAGCACAATGTTATTTTTCACCACCACTAGTCATCATTTACAACCATAACCGGCAACTACTATTACCACAACAACTATCGATCACCACTATCGGCCACTACTATATAACAAACATCGCAGTTATCAGTAACCATCACCATTAATACGATGTTCCGATAGGTCATCTTATATTTTTTTAACCTAATTCTACTCTTTGAAGCCTTAAAAAAATCTCATTTTCACCCTTCTCGATTTGTATATGCTGTCCGGACATATTTCCGAAAAGCTTTAATGCTAAAAACTGTGAAAAATATGAAATTCTAGCTTTGAAATTTATTTGAGTTAACTTTGGTCAATGTTTTGAGCAAACAGATCTAGATTCGTATTTTAACAATTTCGATGGGTCTATATCATGATTAAGGACTTGGGCGTATACCCGGGATTAAATTCGAAAGTTCCTAGCCCAAGATATCGGATTTTGTCAAAATATGAAAGTTAAAGGCTTAATAAAATAGAAATGTTTGACCAAAGTTTGACTTTTTGGATAATGCATCTGTATTTTGGTTTTGAAATCCAGTATAGGTCCAATACCATATTTATATAACTTGTCTATGAAATTTAGTGAGAAACAGAGTTTGTTTGACGTCATTCGGACTATTGGGTCTACCAGGCCCAACGTGAAGGGGTAAGTGTAAACACTTAAATACCCATCTACATGTGTAGTAATATCGTCCTTGGGCCAGGGAACAGCTACTTCCTTTTTTGTTCCATTTACAGTCCTCTCGGAATATGGAATGATATCTTCAGTAATGGAGCATATGTATCTCCATGCTACTTCACTCCGATCTTGTTTGTTGAAGTCATCCCTAGTTCAACAACCCCTAGGTATAAAGCTTTTCATGGAGGGCTGCAGCCACCTTGGGAGCATCCACCTCGGCAAGATGAAGGGGCAACTTTCTAAGGAACTGATTCGGAATTTTTAGCTATCTTAATTTAAAAAATATGAAGATTTGAAGAAACAAGTATGAAGATTTGGATAAACTTGTACGAAGGTTGAAGATAAGAGTATGAATGTTTTAAGCAGGGATGAAGATCTAGTTAAAAATCTGAGAACAGAGAACATTTGAAGATCAAAGATGAAGATATGAAGATTTGAAGGAGTTAAGATCCGCTAGAATATTCGAAGATAAAATCTAGGATCGGAAAGTGAAAGAAGTATAAAAGGTCAAAGCTTTTATACGGGAAAAACATGATCAATACGCGACGTTACACATTTGAAGGTGTCCAGTCGATGATCGACACGTGTCCGAAGTGAATACGACGCAATTGATGGGATATTTTGCTTACATGTCATCTCGGTTGTAGTGCACGAAAGGAGGAACCGGAGTTCATCTATCATTTCCTATCGTTTCGGTAAATCTACTCTTTGAAAAATGAGGGGACTATCTGTATACGGGTAAAACTGGGATCAATGAGCATCCCGATTTCTGGGTTGATCAAACGAAATAAGGACATAACTGCATGGGATCAGAATCGAAGCTGGGGACTTCTCGTACTAAGGTCATACAAAGTGCTCGCCACCGGGCCTGATAAGACAATAGTTCCTCGAGTCTGGAATGAGCTCCAAGACCTCGAAAAGTATGACAACAATTGCACACGATTTACAAAGCGCCGCGATATCCGCCCCCCATCGGATATCACGACGAATGGATCAGTAATTGAGAAGAAATGAGGATTTTTTTACCTTTGTGAAACTCTCCTACTATATAAAGGGAAAGTTTTTTCTTTGATAGGACACATTATAACATGCATACCAAAATAATAAAAAGTTATTTCTCTGCTTTCTAGCTACTGCAAATTCTTTACTTTACTTTTGTTCTTTATTTTTGATTGTTTTCGAACCCGAGACCTAGCCGAGGGAAGAAATTATTGTCCAATCCAAGTTCAAGCTAGGTCATTACGTTACAATTGTCTTTAACTCATTCATAACATTCTTGATTATTGTGTTGAGTCAATCCACATATCTTTCAAATCGCGTAAATTTAATTGTTATTTATTTTAAGGGCAAACATAGATAAATTTTAATATTTTCAGGAATTAGTCAACTACCTTATATTGATCTGTTGATGAAGGCAAATGTTAAATACAAACAATATAATATCTTTTATCGTTAGAAATAATTAACAACTCTCTAAAACGATTTTGCCCTCTCATGTGAATAAATATTGGAGAAAATATTAAGAAAAATACTCGTTTTCTATATTTTTAAAAAGCTAAATACATGCTGGAAACTTCTTGGCAATGGCATTCCAAAGATGCATGAAATCTTGTTTGATTCTCATTTCATTAAAAAGTATACTTAATCCTTTTGCGTATCTACAAGTAGCAAATTTGTACCAAATTTAGGTGACATTTTGATAGAAAATGGAATTGAAGGAGGAATAAATGTGTAAAGATCTTTTTTCCCAGAGTATCAATGAGTACATTGTATTAAGACTAGTGTGGGATTGTATAGGATTAAGGAAACCCCAAAATATATATAAATGTCTTGTGAGTAAAGCTAAGTTAACCATTTCCCATAAATGGTAAAATATCAAATGAAGTAATATACTACTATTGGATAATGATACTTCAGTGAATGCAGTGATCCAAAAATGATTCTCTACAAATTAATGAGCTGTATGTGCCCCATTTTCACCAACAAATCTATAGCTTTACCGCAGCTTGCTGTTGTCTGCGTTTTTATCCTGCACAATGTATCTCACATTCATGCAGGTTTCGGAAAAGGGTCGCACCATTAAAATATATGATGTAAACAATCTAATCTAATGCAAGTATTAATGACTGCTTTTACTATTCAAATTCATGACTTATAGGTTACATACATGAATAATAGCGGAGCCAATATATTTATTAAGAGATATCAAAATATAAAAAAAAATATACCGAAAAATCAAAGGAATTCAACGTATAGTAAATATACATAAAATAAAATATCAAGCAATATAATGTAATTTTTCGAAGAAAAAATATCAATTGACATCTTTAGTTAAATGTGGTTACGCTACTATACACGTAAACAACTTTACGTAACTGTAGATAAAACTAAAATGATCGACGTATTTGTAAGAACCATATTGGTTCAAATAAGCGACTTAGAGCAATTTTGCGATCATCTTCGTTTCTAAGCTAACTATTTTAATTTTCTCATGTCAAAATGATTCAATAATTTATATGCGAGCACTCACTCTGCACACACATAAAATAAAAATAAAAATGCGTTTTTACCTTATTAAAAAGTATTTTCTCGGTGAAGGAAATTAAACCAAACACACATACCAAAAAATAATCTAAGCTAAGAGAGCAGTTTTAGCTGCATTAACGTGATAAAGCTTTTTTATTTTTATTTTTTTTTAATTCACAAATTACTGTCAGTTCCTACTTCCTTGTTTAGTAGAGTAAATTTCGCAATGATCATACAGTTAAATTTTTTCTCCATATTCGTATAACTATGTTTCCTCACAAAAAAAAAAAAGCCATAAAACTTTCACTATTCACACAAAAATTATAGTACCCAAAAAATACAATTTTCTGAAATGAAAATTAAAAAAATACTAAGTGAATCGTTCTCCCTAGAATGCATTAGAATAATAGTCACAAAACATAATAAGAAAATAAAAATTAAAAAACATCAAATAAGAAAATACTACGGGAAAGTTGTGTTTTACCGTCTCTATAAATTTTGTGTGAGATAGAGAAAGTTTTATGATATTTATGTGTGAAAAACATAGTTATATGACTTGGAATGGAAAAAAGTTATATTTTCTCAATTTAATTTATGTGAATTTATTTGACTGTGTACAATATTTAAGGAAAAAATAAAGACTTTCGAAATTTGGTCATAGACAAGTTCAAATGAGGCTTGAGTATTTGTGTGGTTATAAAAAAAATTCATTAAGAGTAGAATTGTACGTTTAAGTTAAATTGTTACCAAATTTAGAAAGAATTCATTCTTTTATGAGCGGACCAAAAAGTAAATAAGTTCAAATTAACTAAAACAGAGGGAGTAGTTATCTATAAATTTTGTCATGAAAAATACCCTTTATTATTATTATTATCATACAATAAGTTTGTACACACTAAACACAAGCAAATTTACCTCCTTCATACGAAGTTTCAAATAAAGTGCCTAACCACTAATACTGACACTGTCTGATAACTTTTTGTCACTTCGAAAATATATTACTTTAGTTAAATATGTTTCTCAAAATCTCTATTCAGTTAGGTAACTTGTTTTGGCGGTGGTCGTTCAATGAAGAATTAATGTAATAAAACAATTTCAAAATTGACCCTAATAACTTATTGTCTCCTGTATTTTTCTCCTAACAGCTCATAATCGATTGAGACGAAACGAAAGCACCCACTCCAATAATTTAGTAGGCCACAAAAGCCAGAGCCTCAGCTCTAAAATGGTACATCTAACATTTCGATATAAATTTGGTTGAAATTTTAAAAAAGAAATTTTTAAAGTTGTATTAAAAAATAGTGTGAAAGTCATATTTCGACATATATGTTATTAAAAATTTGTGAGTGGGGAAATTTTCACACAAAAACTGGTCAAAACTAGTTTTTTGAACCTTTCCTTCAATTTTTTTTCTTCAAAAATTGATCAAATTTGATGAACAAACAATATTTTTTTTTTCGAAAAACAGTAGCCATAATCTATGTCTAGACAGGAGCATAATAATTAGAGCAGAAATAAAATTTTGTAGTGATGCAGAAGTAGAAAAAGAAAGGTAACCACCATAACTAATTGTGTTGACTACAAAAAGGAAAGACGTGAAAGGACAAGAGAATGTACTCTTCCCATTTCTCACGCGGAAAGTATGCAGTTGTCGAACTATTTAGAGTATGAAATAATGGTCGGATAAGGTCAAATTAACTGGGTGGCAATTTGGTTGGAAGGGAACACTTTGGGTCAAGTTATTTTTCTCCTCTTTATCTCTATTCACCTCTCTAATCCTATGAAAAGATTTTCTAATAAGAGACTACATAATGTAGAAAATACTGTTGTTTGATGTATCTTTCCGCCTAATAATATTTCACAAATAGTGACGTATCACCATAATTTGATTAACCTATTCTAAGTTTATAAATGAGGAATATAAATCAGCAAAATAAAACTCATCTAAGAAGCAACCAAAACAAGTTTTTGTGTCTGTACAAAAGTTCAAAGGACTGTATTTATGGGCTAAAAGTGTAACAAGAAGTTTGTTTGCGTAAAAGCAGGCTAAAAAAATAACACCTTGTTTTTACTGTATCTATAAGTTCTTTCATATTGAAGCAGTCTTTTGTTGGTGCAGTCGTTAATAACACTTAGTAGTAATTGTTGGGATATCTTATTAATCATGCGGTTTAGACATATTATTATATTTATTCTTTATGGAACGATTGTTTATTTCATTTATTCAATTCAATAATGTACTATTTTAAATAGATCGTTTGTTACATGTGTATCCTTTTAGTTATGTAGTAAACAATTTAGTGTATGGAGTCTTAGATTATGAATAGAAGATTAAATTGTTGGTTCTCATAATTAATAAATTACGTTTACAATCAAAGATATTTGTTTGGCTCAAAAGTTAACAATATACTTTGTAAGCTAGAAAACAATCAAAAGTATGAAATGGTAAATCGTAATCAAATATAATAGACCTAGAGATGTAAATGATGTTATTGTTGTAGATCTAATATTGTAAGATGATAATATGAAGCCAAGAGAAGATGTTCGTTGGAGATAGAGATACAGAGAGAATAGGAAAAAATAAGAGAGTTGTATTATTTAACAATAACACTGATGCCCTCCTTTTTACAATGGGAAGATCCCCTTTTTATAATACGAGACCTTCCTCGAAATAATTATAAATGTACAAAACGTAGTCGAAGTCGTCTTCGTTCTTACGTCGAAGTCGTACCCTTACTTTAATGGACGTATGCTTCACTAAGAGTACCATTCGGAGTAGAGACGTTGAGGGTCAAATTTAACCCCATAGAGTTAGTCCATCCGCTAGTTGGAGGCGTATCCAATAGACGTCTTCAATGGACGGAAATGTAGACCTCCTCTTTAGAAAATTTGACCTCACTATGGGGGGTGGTGACGTGAGTGAAGGGAAACATATGGCATCGTTGAGCTGCTGATGCGTGGTCCCCCTTTTCGAAATGACGTCATTGCCGCATGTGTCATAATTATACTAGCTTCCGAGGCGGTTCAGGGGATGATGTGATGTTTTAGTTTTCCGCGCTCATTTTGAATCATGCCTCTTCGATTTTCGTGCATCCTAAACCTATAAATAGAGGGAAGATTCAATCTATTTTATCTTTCGAACCTTTGAACTTTTTTTGCTTCTTTTTTCATCATTCTTTCTAGTAATCGCTATTTCGTGCGAGACTCTTCCATTTCTTTTGAAACCACACTTCTTATCGTTAGAGCTTCATTTCTCGTAGAAAATATTATGACAAAACGTAAACAAAGTAGTAAAAATGCCAAAGATAATGTCCCATCTAGGGTTCCGCAATCTTCCGGTGGTGAAGGGAAAAAGGTAGAGAAGACCTTTGTTTCTCTTAGTATAAACAACGTCCTCCCGAAGGATATGCATGTTCGTAGGGATTTCCTGACTAAGAGCCCAGCCCTTCCCTAGGAGCACAACGAGTTATTACAATCCCACTTAGATGATCTGCGAGAGAAGCACCATATTCCGGACCACGTGGAAATGGTGTCGGCCGGGACGGACTATGCTAATGTGCACCCTCCTTCCCCCAATAGCAAAATCGTCCAAGGTTTTTCCAGCAAAAAAAAACAGAAGACTGCAGCCCTAGATTTTTGTTGTTTGGAAGGTTTGTGCATCTACTTCAAGAGGTTTGTACTTCTAATCTCGTTATTATTACGTTGTCTAGTTTACATGTATTTGATGCCTGGATTATATGCTTGCTTCTGTTGCGCATGTTCTTATTGTAATTGCAGTAATAGTGAATTTCTCAAAGATATATTTTCTAGGTACACCACCAAAATCTTACTGCTCAATTTATTATTCTTCATACATTATGTATTCAGCTTTTTCTTATACTTCTTACGATTAAATTTTCACCAAAAAGTGTAATTCTATGGATAATCATTATAATCTTATGTTAATATATGATTATGTCCATTTCACTAAAAAAAATTTGTAAACACTACTTACCACTAAAATTGATAATAAAAATAAAAAATAATATTCCAACAGTTTGAGAATATAAAATTTAACAAGTAATCATGCATGCCATTGATGTTCTAGTCTTCTTCTTAAGCTACTCACATGTGGATTTCATAAATTACAAAAACGAAAACCCTAGAAGGATATTCCTTGAACAACACAAATTTCATATTCAAAATTGTTGTGGTTGTTACTTAATCAATTTCTTCTTACAAAGAAATCAAATAATTTCATAAGAAGTAGACATCCTATCATTCCACAATTCAAACCCGTTGTCTATAGATCACAAAGGGAAAACCTAACCATTGCTCAACCAATTTAATGCACTTATACACGAGTTCAGAACCGAGCCTAAGCGTCACAACTAAGGTATTCAACAAAGTCAAGAAACGCCAGCTCCATTTAATACATGACACAAGGCTTCACTAATCCTAAAAAAAACTAACTACACCCGGTTCAAACAAAACCATTGAAAAAGAACCGCGACACAAAGGAAACCCAATGGGAAATTGTTATACTACATGTGAAAACAAAAAAAATGACTCAAATTTTTTTCTTCGACTTAAGTCCTTCAAGAATACAACTGAGGAAATCCATCATCAGAAAAAGTTAATTTTTTTTTGTAAATAAAAAAAATACATATATACATAATTACAGCCCCCCACCCACATTTTAAATTATGACATGTCCCCATGACACATATATAAAAAGAAATAGATAAAGAAAACTTTCTTGATTAATCTGGTTGGAGTCTAAATCGAAGTTGGAATCTCCTTTGCACTCCCAACCTAGTGCACACATCCATGCTGAGAACTTTTACGGCCTTCTTTGGGTTCACCCCATACTTAACGATTTTATTCTGTCAAAGTTGCTCCTTTAGGGGCCCCTTTTCTCCTTCCATCTTGAAGATCAGCCTTTCTTCCCCCACTCTGAGCATGAGCTACCTTTCCTGAATATCCAAAATTTTTCTGCCCGTACCCAAGAAGGATCTTCCAAAAATTAGAGGGACCTCCATGTTATCCTTTATGTTCACCACGATGAAGTTCACAGGGAACACAAACTTGTCCACTCGAACTAGCACATCTTCCACTATCCTTCGAGCATGATTGTTGTTTAATCCGCTAGCCACAAGGACACATGTATCAACCTAATTTCTTCAATCTCTCCCTCTAATTTCTGAAAGTAAATAAAGGTATAATATTAATAGAAGTACGTGAATCACACAAAGAGTTTTTAAATTTAGTACTTCCTAAAGAGCAAGATAAGTAAAACTCTGTGGATCTCCGCACTTTTTGACGGAGTTTATTTTGCAGAATGGTACTATAGTGCTATGTGAGCTTGACAACCGATGTCTCTTCCACTTCCGCATTTTGGACAACGTATCTTTAAAAGATTTAGGGTAAGATGACATCTGTGATAACACCTCTGTGAAAGGTATATTCACATGCACTTTCTTAAATACTTCTATAGAAAAGCTAAATTGTTTGTCCAACTTCTCTTTTCTTCGCTTCTGCAGGAAAGGTAGAGCTGACATATATTTACTCTCTTCGATCTTATCATTACTTCTTTGTTTGTCTTTCTTCTTCCTTGTTGAAACTTTATATTTATGTTTTTCTTCAATTCCTCTTCTTGCTCTGCCCTCACTTTATTCCTAAAATGATTTTACATCAGCTCATTCTCGCCTGCTACTAACGGATCTTGAAATACTTTATCATTCCTCAAAGATATTGCATTTATTGTTTCCTGTGAATTCCTTTCAGTGTCCACGGGGAGAGTTCCTGAAACCCTCTCAAACAATAGATTAGCTAGTTTTTCCACCTCTCTTTCTAAGTTTCAAAAGGTCGTTCCTAATTCTCTGATAGCTGCAACATGGGTATCAAGCCTTTTTTATATCTTAAAAATAAATTTATCCACCAGATCTTCCATGCCAGACTGACTAGACATGAAGGATGATATTATTGCCTCTGCTAGTTTTGAAAACTTGGAGCTCCCTATCCTTGGGTTTTTCTGTTATTTTGCTACCATAAGTTTCCACTACCACCTGTAAACTCTAAGAAAAATCTGGGTACGTCTGTCCCATAGAGTCAAAACTATTATCACTTTGGTAGTTGCCTCTATCAATGCTCCCTACAATAATTACTACGTCAGCTGAAGCTTAACACTCATGTGTAGGATGTCACATTCCATAAAAGTCACATACTGCTTGTGGCTCACTCTGAACCTTACCCAATGTTAACTTTCTTATATCTCCGGCCATGGTATCTAGTTGGGCTTGCACTAATGTGTTAGAGTCCACCTGGTGCAGCCCACCTAATTTTCTTCTATGTTTATCATTGTAGACCATTGATTTGCGTCTTTACATAATTCATCTAGAATTGCAACAATCTCCTCAAGAGTTTTCTTTATAAGAAGACTTTCAACAGCGTTGTGTAGCGTCCTCTTGCTAGAGGGTGTCAGACCTTCCCAAATTTCTTAGCGTCCTCTTGCTGCAAATATGATTTTTGTCTCTTTTTGTTCATAGTTGTGGATCTCTCTTCGAATTTCCCCGTTTTTTCAGCTAAAAAATATTTTCAAGGAACTTCCTTGCCATGTCTTCCCAAATTTAAATTGACCCAGTCGACAAACTTGGCAACTAGTGCTTAACATCTTTCCTCAGTTAAAAAGAGAATGTCCTTATATAGATAGCATCTTTCGATACTCCGTTGCTCTGGAATGTATTCATAATCTCATCAAAATCCATCGAATGAGTAACTGGATCTCTATTGGGTTTCCAACGGAAGACAAAATTATTCTGAATGGCCTGAAGTAGCCCTTGATTGATCTCAAAATTATTGGTTGCAATCGGAGCGGGTCGCACACTAGATACTCCTTTATTGTAGATTGGCCTAGCGTAGTCTCCCAGTGATCATCCAGGCCTGAGCATATTATTTTCAAATTCATCTTCCACCGGAGGTCGGTTCAGGTTAAATCATTGTCCTCCATTCCCCTCAACTGTTTTATCAGCTCTAAGAGTTGCTTCAATAACAGCCCTTGTGGTTGCTTCTTGTTGGGATGTTTCCCGTGTATCCAAATCAACTATTTTCTCATCGTTCTTAGCCATGTTCTATTGGGTTGAAGATTGCCCAAGAATTTTCCGGTGAGTTCTTTCTATTTCCTCAACTGTCACAGGCGCTTTTCCACATCTGGATCATATGGAATCATTTCGTTAGAATAAGATCGAGTCATACACCAAAGAGTTTAACATGTTGGCAGCACACGGAAGAGAAAAATTGTGAAAAATAAAAAATTGGTTCCTAAATTAGCACCAAAAGCTAATTTGAACACTATTGATTGCCAATCCCTAGCTACAACGCTAGAATTTGATGGTGCGAAACACAACACAAAATTGATACTCATTAGTCAAAGATAGTATAGTTTAAATATCGTCTCCACGGGGATTGAATTCAAACAATGCTCTAGTAATTTTCGGTTTAATGCTATTCAGGATGATTATTACTTTGGTTGGGATGGCTTATGAATAAATTAACCATGAAAACTAAAAAAAATTAACAATTGATCACAAAAAGACAAGAGTTGAGCAACACTGAATATCATTGGGAGAAATAAGGGTCTTGACAAGATAGGTGCAAGATAGCTATTCGAGCCCAACTCTAGTTCAATTCACTCTAATATTCTAATGATTCTCAGGAATTCATTCGGTAATTAGTCCAACCGTGTAGTCAAGACTCCTCTCTCGATTAAATATTAACTCTACGAGGTAAACGAATATAAGCTCTGTAAAAATATGCATGTATGTGTTAATGGATTAGTCTTCACGAAAACGTCTTACGTATACTCTCCTAACTTGATATAATCAATACTCAACAAGCTCTTTCGATTACTTTAGAGAATCACTGAATTAAACCAAATAAAATAATACAAGGTTATCACCACAATATTCCTCTTTTGATTAAATAAACTGGTAAACAAATTTGCAAATAATTCAAAGCCCCATAAACAAATTCAAGCAAAGAAATAGAGTTAACATCCACAAATAGCAATAAAAATACCATATTCGTCAAACCCTAAGGTAAATTACTTCATATTCATGGAGAAATTCATCACAAATAAAGTTGATTAATAAGAAAATACGAATTCAATCCAAACCGGGTGTTGAGTTGAGGAAAGAATAATGAATCCTTGTACTTTGAATCTCTAATGCTCTTCCAATCTTTCAAATCTTTCATAGGTCAAAAGTTCTCTAAAATTTGTGTTTTTGGTGTATTATACCCTGTTGGAATGAGTCCGAACGAAACTACCCTTTCCAAACTGAAGTGAAAAAACTTGGGCGAAAAAATATACTATCAAGGCGCACCGGGTAGCGCGCCTTGCGTCTCATTAATGGGAATGTTTTTAGGCTTAGTTCTTTCACTCAGCAAATACCCCACCCCCAATGTACATGGCGTGGCGCGGTAGTGCATTTTTCTTAGAATAATTTTATTTTCTCACTTTTTGACATTTAGACTTGGTCCTCGAGTCCCGAACATGATCCCATCGATCTTAATTTCTTGGATTTTTACTCAGACTTCAAAGCTCCAACTTGTTCAACCTAGCTCCATATTATTTTAATAGCTCGGAACCGTTTCTTGTAAGGCATAATGTACCTAATAGGCAAATCATCAATAATTAAATTCAAACACATGTAAAATGTAATGATTAGAATGCACTCTATGACTAAAATATGGTTTTCTAGCCTATCATCAGATCACATCTCAAGGAAGTGTGAAGTAGGCAGCCTATCGTTCCAGACAGCCTATCATTCCAAGATTCGAATCCGCTATCTATAGACTATACGAAGATAATTTAATCATTGCTCCAAGCCTCTCATTTCAAGCAAAGAAATACAATATTAAAAATTGAAGTGGCTAATAAAAATTGTTAAAATGAGACGACAAAATTAGGAGGAGGATTTATGGGTGAAAGGAGAAGGCAGTTTCTTGATGTAGGAGAAGTAAACAACAGGACGGTGAGGGCCAGCTGTAGTAATAGTATTACTTTATATATTAACTACCCAACTGCTTCTTTCCTTTTCTACATTTTCTACAAATCAATCAACCAAAATGCCGCGCTATTATCGAGTCCCTCGCTTATTTTTCTGACACGTGGGCGGCTCTACCCACTCACTTCTTTCGGTTCATTCAGATATGCAAGCGTGCATCTCCCATTCCATCAATCTCCTAGAGCGTGCAATACAACGGCTCTAAAAATAATACTCAAAAAAAATAATATTTAGAAGTAATTTTCAAAAGTTTGATCAAATATTTATTAATGCTTTAAAGTACTTTTAAAATTAATTAGCCAAACACAAATCGATTCTCATCAAAAGTACTTTTTTCAAAAGTATTTTTGAAAAAAACACTTTTCAAAATAAACACATTTTAGAAGCTTGGCCAAACAGGCTATGAATCGACGACCTATACTTCAACTAAAGACGCAAGGGCATAGCAAGCACATAACTGAGGAAATGCGCATGGGTATCCTTGAAGAATGAAACCGTGAAGGACTGCTTAAAGAGTAAGATGCTGATTTTATAGCCCTCTCATGTAGTCGTCGGCCTTCCCCAGCCTCCCTTCCTCCCCCCCCCCCCCATTGTCACTTTTGGCGAAGCTGTAAGTTCATGAGCAAGTGAATGAAGTGTACCGGTTGTTATGTCAATAGCAGTGTCGCAGGCAACTAAGTTGGTATGGAAGAACTGCTGCGCTACGAGAAATCCTTCTCTATACAAGTTCTTGGACGAGGTTTTAGAATAGAACTTCGATAGACGAGAGGAGTAAGCACCGCAAGGTTCGTGACCTAGAGTGTGGACGGGTTAGCCTTGAGCCAAGTGTCTTGACTAATTCTTTTCTTTCAAATAAAAGCATATGCTTTTTCGGTATCTTTTTCCCTTGTCTAGTAACCTTTTCTTTCTCAAAAAGAAATTACCCTAATATTTTATTGTAGATGGAAAGAAATTTTACACCTGTAAATAACAATATTTCTTCCTTATGTTATGGTATGGAAAAAATATTGTAGTGTGTATGAAAAAAATATTTTTGATGTACTGGAAAAAGAGAGTTAAGAGAAGGAGAAATTTAAGTCTAACTTATTCTCTTCAAAAGAAAACATTATTTTGTTCAAGGAAGGTATTTCTTGTGCTGGAGCTTTAAACTCAACAACTTGTTGGAAGTTTGTTTTTGTTATACAACGTTATCAAACTGTTATATTGTGGAGGAACAAGCCAATATATTACTGCTGGACTGATGAAGCGATCTGTGAGGATTTGGAAAACTTAAAAAAAACGAGTTATCTATAGCTTAGCTGGAATAATATTATTATTATTATTATTTTTTAAACTATAATTACTTTTAATTTTACCAACAACCTATAAGACGAATATATTTGATCCCTCCGACTTTTATGTATAACGTTTTCGAAGTTTTTTAACACATTGAATATTCAAACGGCAAGAGAATGTGCTTGAGACTTGGATAGTGCGCGTGGACCTAGGCCAATATTTCCCCAGATAAAACGATGCTGAAAAGTCAAAGGAATGCAGACTCGAATCACGTGAGATTCGTCCAGGCTGTTAATGGGGTCCATTCCTACGTGGAGCTACTTGAAGTCATCCTCAAGCTGCTGAAATTAATTAGTGCATATCTCACCTTTTTCATTAGTCGATTGATCACAGCCGTTGATTATAGGGCAAGAGAGATCTCGATTTGGATTCGCAGCTGTAAGTCTGTAAAGTTAGTCAAAAGTTGTAACCCCACTTGACAATTCTTTGGGTTTTAAATTTAAAAAAAAATGCCAATAATAGAAATTTTAACATGAATACGGCGTTAGAGTGATAATAATATAGCATAATGATGTTGTTAATTATGATTAAACAGCTAATTCTGGCTTTACTGTCTCTCATGTTTTAAACGCTCCCCCTTGTTTTATGTTAAAACCCTACCTAGCTAGCTAGTACGAGAATGATTGGTACTTATAATTCTCTCGACTCCTTGTCACGTACGTTTATTTCCACATCTGCCCTTACTCATTGCAACAAAACCTTCTTAACTTTTGCCCCTCCTCCAAATAGTTCTATAGTACTTTAGTTGTTATTGCCTTATTGTAGGGCAAAAAAAGTGGTACAACGAAAAATCAAGTAAAATGTAAAGATAATCGACGTTCTTTTGGCTAAATTATACTCCCACATGTCCAAAATAAGTGATTGTTCGAACGTTTTCATACATATTAAAAAAGTCACTTTTTAATATTAATTAGCAATAGAATTGATCATTTTAACATTACTATCTTACATAAACACTTCTAACACATATTTTAATACTATTTACTCCAAGGACAATGTATGAAAAACATCATTAAGTCATTCTTAAAAACTGAAAAAATCACTTATTTTGAACCACAAAAAAAATACTAAAAATCACTTATTTTGGACCAGAGGGAATAGCTAGTACTAAATCGGTTTGCTTTGCTTTTAGTGTTGTTCAACTTCTAGCGGTTGTTTTATCTAGTTATGAGCACGTTAATTCAACGGCAAAGGGTAGAAAATAAGTTATGTTTAAAAATATAACAAAGATAATAACAAAGTATAACTCATAAATTAAATAGGATCTGGAAGGATAACGTATACGACCTTACCCTTACCTTATAAAGGTATCTATCAGTTAAAAATAATGTGCTTATTCGACCAACTAGTGATTCTATTTAAAACAACGTCGTAAGCATACTTAAAGACACTTTAAAGCTAGAACTGACTATGCTGAGTTCTAAAAAGTTAAATTAGAGGAACATTGTGCAAAATCATAATAAAATTCTTTTCAGTTTATCTCAATATTCAAGAACCACTGCCTTTGTAAATTACAGTGTGACAACTCTTTTGTTTCTTCAAGTAACAAAAGCTATTGTTCAAGTAAAATATACAACGAACCATGTGGCTATACTAGCTATCTATGGCATAAATAAGTTTAATTGTGACTGACGTAATATTGATCCTTTTTGTGATTCTTGTAGGAACCATGTACCATTGTTGTTGTACGGAAGATGTACAAAAAAGATCGCTATTTAAAGATCACAAGGATTCATTTATGAATCTGGACTATATGACAAAAGAAAATGCAGTGAAATTGAAGCAATAATAACACTTAAAAAACCTTCAATAGTAACACTCTATTCAATGTATCTACTAGGTCTCTCATTTTCTTGACCTAATATTAATAATAAGAATAGTAATTATCTTCCTCCCCCTAGATAATTGGATATCTAAATTCGTCAATCTACGTACTAATAACGACAAAACACCACCAGCCGCGACAAATCTGTTCATATCACATAAAATTATAGAAATATAATAATACCCTATGTTTTTTGAGTATGTGCTTAACAACTGGTTGCAGATCTACGCACCCTTTTTAGTTACAAGTTATAACCCCTACCAACTTTACATA
Source organism: Nicotiana noctiflora (assembly GCA_032618575.1). NCBI lineage: Eukaryota > Viridiplantae > Streptophyta > Magnoliopsida > Solanales > Solanaceae > Nicotiana > Nicotiana noctiflora. Next base: position 78,857 of record JASVEL010012433.1, on the reverse strand, counting down.
AGGCAGTTTCCTAGAACCAACCCCTACACCACAGTCCAAAATCTCTAATTCCACCTAAATAGTCTGAAAAAAGCCATTGGCTTATGTTCATGCACCCTCAATTATACAACTATCTCTTTATCATTTCTTAAAAAAATTGAAAAAAAAAAAACTGTTATCATTTCTGCCTCTATATATACCCCCTTTACATCACTCTAACCCCACTTATTCACTAAACTAACCATTAGTATTCAACCCAAACACAACAAGTCCATTTTCAAAATTTCCCTTATCTTTCTTGTTGTGGTTATTTTTGCAAAATGGAATTTTTAAACAGGTGTTCGACATCTACTACTTCATCTTCATGTGAATCATCTTCATCTGAATCTTCACTCTCTGGTAAAACACCAAGAGATGGGAAAAAATCCGAGAGAATAAAGGGACCGTGGAGTGCTGAAGAGGATAAGATTTTAACAAAACTTGTTGAGCGATATGGGCCTAGAAATTGGTCTTTAATTAGTAAATATATAAAGGGTAGGTCTGGTAAATCTTGCCGGCTCCGATGGTGTAATCAATTAAGTCCAAATGTACAACACCGGCCATTTTCGCAAACTGAGGATGACACCATTTTGGCTGCTCATGCAAAATATGGAAATCGTTGGGCTACTATTGCAAGATTACTTCCGGGTCGGACTGATAATGCTGTTAAGAATCACTGGAATTCGACACTAAAAAGACGTTACCAACAGTTACTTCAGCAGCAGCAGCAGCAAAATCAGAGCTCAGTTGTTTTTTCTGATGTGAAAATTAACGGGTCAGCATCGGGATCTGGGCCGTGCATGGATTATATGAATGCTAATGACAGTCCAATTAGAGGGAATTTTCCTATTAGTAATGTTGTTGCGACTAATTGTAGCAGTGAGTTTGATGACCCAATGACGACTTTGTCCTTAGCACCGCCGGGTATGGGCGGTGATGAGTTGCCGGAGAAGAAAACGGAGAGTTTCCCGGCAGGGTTTTGGGATGTGATGAGAGATGTGATTGCTAAAGAAGTGAGGGATTATGTTGCTTCGTCATTTTCTGGGGCTTCTACGGGATTTCCTTAATTAGCATTTAAAAGAAAAAAAAAAGAATTACAAATTGTTTATTTTTATTATTGTCAATTCTAAAGTTGGCTTTGAGCTTTGATAATCAATTGATTGTTTATAAGTTTGATTATAAATTGATAAGTATATGTTAAAAATGTTCTGCTAGCTTAATTAAGCAGGAATTCCATCCCTATCAACCGTTTATAACTACTTAATTATCTCCTTTTTTTGAAACCAAACTACCCAATTATCTTTTGTTGACTAAAAATTTGTTCTAACCTATGGTAGTACCAAACGACCAAATTCTAATAGTCTGTGCTTAGATGTCAAGAAGAGAATATTCTATTTTAATTTACCAAAATTTTGGGATAACTAAAGTTTTCATTAAAACGTTAAATACAAGAGAGAAAATGATGAGGCATTTCGTTGTTCAATTAATCAATTTCTATCATATAGGAATAAATCGTCAATAATTATGTATATTATTTACCGTAGTAAATTCAAATTTTGGACATAATATTAAGTTAAGAGTGTCTGTTGAAAGACTTATTTTTAACTTACTTATTTTAACTTTTTATTTAATAGAACCAAAATAAACTTATTATCCAGCTACTAATTGATAGGGTGATCATACAAGTTGCAAGTCTTGAAATTTTAATAAAGTCAAACTTCTAAGCTTTCTGTAATTGGTAGAACATTGCCCCACTTACCGAATGTACATTAGCTGTCATTAATCCACAATTTACCTGTTTTGATTGGAGGATTTAAATGGTCTGTAGGTGTAACAAAATACTCTAAAAAAACAAGATCCAGTAAATCAAATTTTAGCAATTATAATAGTGGACATCAAACTAGCTCATTTGCGGCACCGTTAGATTTCTCTATAGCGATCATCCTTTATAATAATTAAAAAAAAATTGATATGAATTTCTCATGTTATCTTATACTCCATCCGTTTCAATTTATGTGAACCCATTTATATTTTATATAATAGCACTTTATTATAACAGTTAAAAGATATTCAAACAAATGAATCTATTATAGAAAATTTGACTATATATCTTTTTATAAAGGGTTTACCTTTTTAATTGTGCGATTCGAAAATATTCACGACTAATTGGCTGATATTAGTAAGATTCATAATCCAAGTATTTGATTGATTCAACTTAGTGAAAAATGTGAGTTAATTGAGAAAACACAACATAAACATGGACGGAACATTTCATTTTGTGATTTATTACAACAAAAATTTAAAAGGTTTTTTTTCTTTTTCTAGAGCACATGTCCTCCATTTTTTTATCAATATATCTAGTTACGGGGGCAAAGAAAAGGTGGTGGGACAAGGAAAAAGAAACGAAAATACAAAATATATTTCATGTTTTGTCTTTTTATAAGGTTTGAAATAAAGTGGTATTAGAAAGAATGTTCCTACTTGCCACTTTACGAATATAGAAAATTTTGGTTAAAGGCAAGCATGATATCCATATTTTGAACGTGCTCGAGTCCTCAGTCCATGTGAACGCGATTTCTTTTAGCTTTACAAAGTTTTACGGTTTTTAGGCAGGGCGTGTGGGCTCTGCTCTGTTTCTCCGGGAGATCAATGCAAGCGACAACTTATAGCATTATAGGGAAATAGGTCTTTAGCGGTGAAAAATTCGGTCGTTAAAATTTCAAATTTAGTCGTTATCACTTAATTATGATAGGATAAACATCGGTCATCGCCAGTCGTTAATGCCTCCGTCGTTAAATGTAAACGACCGAATTTTAACCCCTCGTAAAAACTCTTTTAACAATGGCAAGGAATCCAAACATTATACCCAGATTAACAAGGGGATTTACCCATCGTTACATGTCGTCACAGTCATTAAAAACTTCAGTGACAGTAACTAATTTTTAGTTGCTGTTAGTGTTTGGCGACCGAAATTCCATTCGTTAATTGTATGTACTTTCAACGACATACTTTTTAAAAACCAAAATTTTCGTTCGCTAATGTTAAATATTAATTAATAAATATATTACACGCATTCGAAATCATACAAAGAATATAATGAAGTCAATATTGAAATAAAACATCATTTTTAATTAAAGAGAACTAATCAAAGTAGCAATAATATTACACCCAAATTGCATGATCCTTGTTTTCAATTCCTTAATGAATACAAAAATTAACGAGAAAGCAAAATTGTAGTTTGTACAGATGACGACTACAACTTCTAATAAAACAAAATAGATTTCCCTCGGTCTTCAACAATTCTAGTTGCTTCAACTTGTTCGGAACTATCTTGAAGATTCTTCAAACTTCAGGGGTGGGTTTGGCTTGAACATAGGCTCAAACAAAATTTGAAGGGTCGTAGCTACGCCATGTATTCATCAATACAAAATCTGGAAAGCTACAGGATCTGTTAAAAAAGGATCATATTAGTTGAGTAAGAAAACAAAATTTAAGTTAGTACATATAATGTTATAGGAACAGAAAAACTCCTTAGGCTGTATAGAATGAAGATATTGCAATGACATTCATATTTAGGTACGAAACAGAAAATGAAGATAAAAGAATAAAGAAAAGATTCTAATCACCTAACAATGCAAACGAAAGTTCGTACCGTTAGGTGTTTGTCTTAATTTTCTTACTATATTTGGTTTTCTTATCTCTTGAAGGAAAATGACAATATAATTATATAAGTTGGGTTTTCCTTTTTGTAAAAGGAAATTAGAAATTCTTCCATATTTGGCTAGTCCCTTTTCTTGTAGGAAAAGGTTTGGACTTCTATAAATTGAGCATCCTTCCTTCACATTCAGTAGCATTCACAACGTAGCCATAGGGGGCTTGAGAGTAGTGTTTAGGGGGAGAACTTTTCGGGGCAAGTGTTAGTGTGTCACTTGTATTTGTCTCTTCGTGAGGTGGTTTTCTCGATATTTTGTACTCTCTTCTTATTATAGTGGATTGCTCATCTCCGTTGTGGACGTAGGTCAGTTGACCGAACCACGTTAAATGTTTGTGTCTCTTTTGGTAGATTTCTTTCTATTATATGATTTATCGTCGTTTAAGGTTTGCTTTGCTATCTTCCGCGTGACACTTGGATTTTTCGGTCCTAACACATATTCAACATAAGAGAAAACTCTTAAAAAAGATATGGACTTACTTTGAGAGTGGAAAACTCTTAAAAAGGATCATTTTTTCCATTGTCTTTTTGTTATGCTAAATGTTCGTTGGTGATTTCAGATCTGTAGCATGTTCTGGTCTCCATTTTCTTTGTAAAAATAGCAGAGGAGGTCAGACTCAATGCATTACACCTTAAACCACATTTATAAGAATATAACCTTAAGTCGTGAATTTCACGTTACATCCTTCTGTTCTTACTGCTTCATTTTTGGGGCCTCTATAAGCCAGCTGAAGTTTTCTCAGAGTGCAACACAAAGCACCATGGCCTTGAATGAAGCAAGCTAGCTATATTACAGAGGAATATCAGCTACTACTGTATTTACAAAATTTCATTTACAGGTTGCACAAGTTGCACTGCATGATGTGCAGGGAAGGTATTCAGGACTGGAACAAAGGCATTCAACTTTGGTGAAAGAGAAGGAATTGACGCTTCATGCAATGGAGGAGATGAGGATTTCTTTAGATGCAAAAATTTGTGAACATGGCAGATTTGTCCCCATGAGTGATGCACGGTTGGCTGGTATGGAATCAGAGATGCATCTTTTGCAGGAAGAATGTCAATTAACTAAGCAAGAGTCTGATAAGCTTCTTGAAAAGTATACGGAGTCTGACATTCTCAACTTCACCTTACGGACATCCACCCTAGATCTTGAAGGAAAATGTTCTTCTTTGCTGTGTGAGTATCAGAAGCTTTTTGAAGCCTCTGCATTACCTAAAGCTTTGATTTCCGATTTAAAGCAGCAGAATATTGAACAAAAAATGGAAATAAAATCCTTGTTTGATCAAGTTATTACTATGAGAAATGAGATGTTTAAGTTGCTGAAGGCTCTTGATATTTTCCCAAACCATGCATATCAAGACAGGAAAGACCAAATACATCTTGATCATATTTTTCATAGAGTTGAAGTTGCTAAAGAATCATTGTACAAAATTGAGGAAGCTACTAGAATCTTATGTAGCCATGTTCGTTATTTATTCATCTAGTTCAATGCAACATGCTATTACACCAAACCAATATGGAATACAGGCAAAGGTTTTAAGGGAAAGCAGAGAGATGACACACATAAATGATCGAAAATATAGTGTACTGGTTTGTTGTTGTACAATAAACTTACTCAACAGTATGCAGGGCAGAACTATTTTTTCCTACATATGCAAGAGCTACTGGGAGGAAGAATGGAGCAGAACGAATGGAAAATAGATCTGGACTTTTTTTTTCTTCTTTTTTTAACCCCTCCCAAATTAGGAGGATCTATAGTGTTTCCACACTTCCCCTCCATGGTGACTCGAACCCAGGACCTAACGGTCGTAGGTGGATGTGCTTACCAACTGAACAAGCCTCACTTGTCTAGATCTGGACTTCAAACAACAAATCTGAGATGCACATAACTAATTGAATTTCAATGTTAGAGTAATTTTACGTATGTTAATGTCAGTACTTTATTTAACTAACAACAAAAGACTTCGCTAAATTTATTTAAGGATGTACTTTATTTAACTAACAACAAAAGACTTCGCTAAATTTATTTAAGGATATTCATGAGGTCATAGTTGGTAGAAAGCTTACGAACCTGTAAAAATATTAATTTCAACTTGTACTTTGTTGACTTGAAGATGGTGTTGATGAAGGTTGATCACCGAGTAAACTTATAATATGTGCATACTTAGAATCTATGTCATCCATACGTATTTCTAGTGATTCTTTTGCTTTTTTAGTAGCATTCAGCTCGATCTATAGTGATTCTTTTTCTTTTCGAGTTGCATTCATCTCAGCCAATATTGCAGCCTTTGAAGAGCTACCGCCTTTCAACTCCTTAGTGGTTATACCACCTCCTAATCCAACCACGTGACTTTTATTTTGAGGTCCAAAGCATTTTTCTACTTCCTCGATATTCGTAAGAGATTACTCAGACTGTACCATTTCTTGTATCTCAGCCTATAAAATACAAGAAAAATTAAAATAACAAAATACAACAAAACAATATGAAGGATGTATAATGAAGTTCATCAATAAATATACATATTTTTTTACTAGCTTCAGGTTCTACAAGCGTGTCATTTTTCTTGTGAGTCTCAAAGAAGATAGTCGCCATGTTCGGTGGATTGCCGTCTTTGACTCCCTTCATATTTAAATAAACAATAGGATTGCAATGTGCACTTACAAGTTCGTAAATAATTTTTCTAATCAGCTTGCTACCCGTACGATGAGGCATTCTCAACTTAGACCTATTGATCGAGTTTCTAATACTTGTTTCCTATATTAAGAACAAACCATTAAAATAATGAAGTGTTACTTACCTAAGAAGTTAAAAGTAGTTATGAAGCAATTTGCTTTATTAGTCCAGTTGATGTAGTACATGATTTTTGAAGTTTATTGCATGTATATGTTTGAAATAATCTCTTTTGTTTATTAATTAATGAAGTGCTTGCGATCTTTATACTTAAGTAATGACCTCAAATATACGATAGGGTGTATAAAAAAAAATATAATTTTTTTGAAGTATAGTATCAAAGATGGGGCTGCCCTTGGGGTGCGGCCCTTCTCCACAAAGACTCTGCGTGAATACGTGTACACCAGACTGCCTATTTTAGTAATAAAGGCCTCGCTTCAGCAGTCTAGCTTTATGACATGAGAAGGGTAGTGATTTCGAGGATTTGTGTTTTCACTTAAATTCATGCTCGTGATAGTACTATCTCTTCATCTTGTTTTTTCATTTGGCGTGCTTAATAAATTCTACATTTTTTCTCTCTCTATTGATATTTTTTTGGTTAGAAAAAGATTACCAAACTCATCTAACTCGCGTAATCCATCCAAAAATTAGTGGGTTGAGATACAAATATTTTAACTCATGGGTCTATTTGGAATGAGTCAAGTTAACCCATTATTTTTTACAAGCTAGAATCATAAATACAATCCCCAGTGGGGGAAATGGCAATACAAAGAGGATACAAATATGATATTATCACTTATCAGAACTGTTAAAATGTGCATTTTTATTCTACTTATATAAGAAATATGTACTTTGAAAATTTAAACGATTTTTAGAACTGCATTACAAACTAAATATGATATTATCACTTATCAGAACTGTTAAAATGTGCATTTTTATTCTACCTATATAAGAAATATGTACTTTGAAAATCTAACAATTTTTAGAACTGCATTACAAACTAAACATAAAATATAGGTAACTAAATGATATAATGGGGAGTAGCTCGTTAAATTTGTGAAGATACACAAAAAGAGGAATAAAAAACATATTTTAATTCAAGGTTAAATGCAATGAGTCACATAACATAAAGCCTAAAATCATAATTTTGTCTATATTTAAGCACTAAAAGCACATTTTCCCTAATTGATAGATGTATTTTAACATCACTTATACTTAATAAGCAACCTCTCAGTTCACTTTTAGTTGATCCCTCTCGACTCATAATAATTGTAGTATATATTTTGTCTTATAACTCCTCATAATGATAGCATTTCAAAGAGTCTTGGGAAATAATTTAAGAAAATGAGTGTAACAACAAGTTTTCGCGTCGAGAAAAATAAATAATGAAGATTGGAAAATTGTGTAACAAACGTAGTATTTGAGTTCAATAAATATTGAGTGTTACTATTTCTATGGTATTCATTTGATTCTTCAAGAGTATAAACTATCTTGATGAGTTTGACTTTGATTTGATTCAAAGGCTTGTAAAGCTTGGTCTACAATCTCCTTCTTGGACTTAAATTTTGATTTGATCATGAACAAGTAATTTGATCTTGAATCTCCTTCTTGAACTTAAATTTGAATTTGATCACGAACAAGCAATTTGATCTTGAACGTATTCTATTTGGCTTCGTTCTTGATTTTGAACTTGAACTTGAACTTATAGCTTGAGTGATCGGTGTTTGATCCGCCTCTCTGATTGCATTTTATTATCACTTCTCGTGTCTTCAAGTTTTATGAAAACCTCTCTTTATAATTTTAAGGAATAGTGTGGCTTTATGATTTGATTGGCCCATTTGAACTGATCAATACTATCTAGACATTAAGACAACTCTATTCGTTGTTGATTTCACTTGGATTGCCACCGTTCTTGGCACGTGGCATATTTTCATTGGCTCATTTATTTGGTTGAGATTGCCACATTATTTGACATGTGTCTTAATATTATTGGATCGTTCTTTTGACTTGAATTTCCACATCACTGGACACGTGGCATGAGCTTAGGTTTTAAGATGGACTAATAACTATTTGGACTTTGGGCTAATAAAGTGGGCTAATCATTTAATTTGTAGTCTCATTTAATGGACTAGACCAACACATATGTATTGCATTTAAATAATTAACCCGGTTTACAAGCCAAAATATTTACTTGGACTATTATCTTGAATTTTTATGGTCCAAATTATTTTACGTATTTAAATCTAATAAAATTTAATTGCTTACAATGAGTAATTAATGATAAGGGTAAAACAAGAAGAAACAAATTAATTTTCTCTTAATTTGCTAAAATTGAACATGTAAAAATAAATATATATTCTTTCAGTATAGTGCACAAGTAAATAAGTTAACATCTTTGGTAAACAAATTGAGGTTTCTATTCTATCCAAAAAATGAAAAAAAAAATAAAGGAAAAGAAGAGAGAGGGAGAAAGAGAGAGAACAAACGATTATATTATACGGGTTTTACGTCAACAGATCAGTCCAAAAATCTCGAGGACAACTGGACATTTGTATCTATACCCGCTTTTGTCACATTTTAACTTGTGCCCGCTTTGCAAAATAAAATTACAAACGTACCCGCTTTTTCGCATAACTTCAGCACACAGGGCTGAAGTAGCAAATGCAATTACAAAAAACTTCGGCATTCTAGTAGCCAGACCTGAAGTTCAGCTCTAGAGCTGAAATTTTTGTTTTGCAACTAGCGAACTTCTGCTCTAGAGCTGAAGTTGTTGGGTTGTAACTGGAAACTTCAACTCTAGAGCTGAAGTTTTTATGTTGTAACTCGGAAACTTCAGCTAGAGCTGAAGTTTTTATATTGCAACTAGGAACTTTAGCTCTAAGCTAGCTTGATATTACTAAGCTAGCTTCAAATTGATGTTTCGTTAGATAGCCGCTATAAAGTATTTGTTCATGCTTATGAGTAATTTATCTAGTAGCTAGTAGTAGCCTGTTGCAGTTTGCTTGAAGCCATCTAACTCGTTGTTTCTTATTATCATATATCACCAGTTTGTCCAGTAGAGAAATATCTGTAGATGAAAAAAAACATCAGAAAGAGAAAGATTAAATGCACAAAAAACTTGGATACAGCTCTTATCAAAATCTAGTTCCCCTTTAGTACTTATGCAGATAATGAACTGCATTTTCTCTTCACTTTGTTGATACTATTATTCCATCGTTATTTATAAATGTTAAAACATAACATTGCTTTCTTCTGGTGAGGTAGGGAAGGGGATGAGAAAGGGAGCTTAAATTGATTAAAAAGTGGGTACAAGTTTAAAAAAAAATTAAAAATGAATATAGGTTAAATGAGGGTGACCAAATAGTTATATCGAAATTAAAAAAACAAGCATGGACTAGGGTTTTTATTACTTATATATTTTCAAGGTTTTTATTAATTAGTATATATTCAAGGTTCACACTATGGGTAATTAAATGATGTAACGGGGAGTAGTTTGTTAAATTTGTAAAGATATAGAAATAGTGAAATAAAAATGTTCTTAAATAATTAAAGGTTAATGTGATTAGCCACAATTTGTCAATATCTTTGGTTAAAAAAAATGAAGGTTTCTCAAAAAAAAAAAAAAAAAAAAAAAAAAGGAGAGAGAGAGAGAGGAGAAGTGTTTTACGTCAACAGAGTCCTAAAATCTCGAGGGCTCCTAGTTTAGGTTAGAAGAATTTGCATATATATATAGGGTAAACAACAAGGACTAGGGTTTTTATTCATAGTATATTTTTCAAGTTTCTAACTACGGCCTGTTAATCAAAAAGAGACATGGCGAAAGGAAAAGAAGAGACGATTGATTCTTGTTCACAGGTTGCTGGTCGAATTCTTCTAAAGGAGGTAACTAAAGAAAGAGATAAATTTAAGTATATTAACATATTATTGTCTCCGCTATCTTTCCACGCCGTATTGAGCATGACAGCCGCCGGAGCAACGGGACATACATTAAATCAGATGCTTCAGTTTCTTGGCGTTAGAAATATCGATGATTTGAATTCCAACTTCTTAAAAATGGCTGCTGTTTTTGAGAGCAACAGTGAGAAGGATAGTAATTGTCCAGATTTGAGCTTTGTTAGTGGAATTTGGGTGTCTTGTACCCATGAATTGAAAGATTCTTTCAAAGAATTAGTCAATACTATCTATAAAACTGAGGCTAAATCTGTTGATTTTCAACGAAAGGTGCGTCGCCATTTTCTTTTGTATTGTCTGGTTTCCTGTTACGTACATATTTTTTTGAGTATTTTCACATAAATAACAATTGATACTTTTTGTTATGCTTAACTCTCTCAATTAGCATAAACATTATATTATGTCAACAAACCACTAAGATTCTAGAATTATCCATCCTTAAATGGAACTATATATATAGTTTATATACATTGGAAGAATAGTCTAAACTCCTTCCTTGTTATATACAACAATATATGATAATCTCTACACACGTGTTATTCCTTCCCTGACTACTTGTTATATGCATGGTTAATTTATTTATTTATTATCTTTTATAATATCACATCTCAATATTTCATCGGTACGTGCATCCTCCAACCACTAGTACAAGTATCGATTATTCCTTCTGGCCAAAATTTAGACATAAGAATAGATATTAATAGCTAGACTATATACTTAAGTAGTGGTCAATGCCACCCTTTATCCTGATCTGTAATTTATTTCCTACATATATACAAATTGAGTTTAGTTTATCTATGAACTTGTGCATAGGAAATAAGCTATTTTTATGCAGGAAGAGGTGGTAGAAGAAGCTAACTTATGGGCTAGCATTGCATCAAAAGGCCTCATCACAGAAGTTCTCAAGACAAAGTGCCTCAACGAATATACAACGGTCATTTTTGCAAATGCTTTGTATTTTAAAGGTACATGGAGAGAAATGTATGACGAACATCAAACCAGTAACAAAGACTTTTACCTTCTCAACGGTGACAAAATTTCAGTTCCATTTATGACTGGCTGCAAAGATTTTCTATATGGATCATTTGAAGGTGTTCAAGTTGCTAAAATTCCATACTCAATTGGAAAAGACAAAAAAGAGTTTTCTATGTATATTTTTCTTCCAAAAGAAAAAGATGGATTGCCTAACTTATTGACAAAAGTGAATTCTTGTCCAAAATTCTTTACCAAAAAATACAGACTTGGGAAGGAACAACTTGATGCATTCTACATTCCAAAGTTCAAATTCTCATACTTTGTAGTGGATGAAGTGGTAGAAACAATGAAGGAAATGGGGTTGACTCTCCCTTTTGACATGAAATGCAAAGAGATAACTGAGATTGTAGAAACTAAAGGGCCATTCCTTATCAATAGGATATTACAAAAAGCATTTGTGGAAGTAAATGAGAAGGGTACTGAGGCAGCTGCTATTACTTACGAGTCAGATGATGATATGGCATTTTCATTGTATTATATGCCACCACCTCGTCCAAGGTTTGTAGCAGATCATCCTTTCTTGTTCATGATCAGGGAAGATGTTTCAAGATCGGTGCTTTTTGTTGGAGCTGTGCTAAATCCATTGAGTGAATCAAATGATTAATTGAGGATGTAAGGTTTCAAGATTGGTACTTTTCACTGGATGTTGTTTTGTTTAAGAAATTTGAGGGTTTTTGTTATCACCTGCTATAACGATTCTACTTGCAAAATAAAGGAAATTAACAGAAATAAGAAACATTTAGAGAAAAAGAGGATTGATATTCATCATATTACGCTATTCTTGATTCTCCTTCTTTAGAGGTGATGATTTCTAATCGTCACATTCCACTCTTCTTCAGCAAGAACCTTGGTTTCTACAAGGTTCATCAAAGTTTGGAAATTTAGATTTTAGAAAAGAGTATTCTTCTCATGTTGTCTCATCATTGAATGAGTACTTGAGATATGGTTGTTAACTTCAAATTTCTCCTCACTGCCACAGAGACTTGGCGGTAGGGCTGCATCTTAAGGAAAACCCAATCCCAAATTTCAAACTTCCTATCAACTATATATGCCTATCTGCATTTTGTTTCATTATAACCTAAGCTTTTTCGAGATTATCTTTGAGAAATCGAGACATCATCTGCCTGTTTCTGATGACTTGGTCAGCTGGACTCAATGAGGTTTGGGCAATCAATTCAAATGATGGTTGCGGAGGGTCATATCTATATAGTGCTTTAAAAAGGGTCATACCATTGTTGACCGGAAGTTTGAATTATACCAAAATTCTGTCAGTGCTATCCATTTGCTCCATTCCGATGGTCGATGACCAGTCATGCACCTCAAGTATGTTTCCAAACATCGGTTCAATCTTTCTGATTGTCCAACGGTTTGAGGATGGTAAGCAGAACTGCACCCCCAATCCTATAAAGAGTTCTTTCCGTAATGTACTTACAAAAATAGGATCCCTATCCGAGACAATTGAACTGGGTGACCCATGTAACTTGAAAATATTATCAAGAAATAACTGTGTTGATTAAGGATGTGAAAGCGCAAAAAAATGTGCATACTTGGTATAACGATCAATGACCACCAAGATGGAGTCTTTGCTAGCAGATTTCGGCAATCCATCAATGAAATTCATTGCCACATGTTCCCAAGCACTTGAGGGAATTGGCAGTGGTTGTAGGAGGCCGGGATATGCCACGTTCTCATCTTTGTTGAGTTGACAGACTTTACAACTCTGCACTTGTGTTTTAACTTCATTAGGCAAACCAAGCCAATAAAACAAGGACTTTAATCTTTGTAGTGTTGCTAGTGCTTTCTGTTGAATTTGTCAAAGTTTCCCGTCCCACATCGGTGGGGAACTAGTATTGGGAGGATTTCTTCCTATAAAAGAAGGCCTAATGTTTAGGATTTAAACACACATTTCATTTGCCTTTCTTATCTTCTTAAGGCATTTGTATATTCTCTCTTTAGTATTATTTCACTTGTATTTGGAGTGGAATAAAATATTGGTTGTGTCCGAGGAGTAGGCAAAATTAGCCGAACCTCGTAAATTCTGGTGTTTTTAATATTGTTGCTTTATTGTCTTATTTATTATTTGGTGGCTGCCATAATTTTTGGTATAAAAGTTGTGACTCATTCACACTATATACATTTGGCTTACGCAACAACTGGTATCAGAGCCAAGGTATTATCTCGGTATGCTCTGTGGTTGCAGCGTAGTCTGATCTTCCACATCAGAAAAGATTTATCTTGGTAATTGAGTCAAGGTTCTGACCCAGTATGCTATGTGGTTGCAGCTTAGTCTTATCTTTCACATCAGAAAGGAAATAATCTTGATTTGTGTCGTCAGCTATTAAATAATATTTGTGTCAAAGATGGGAGATAATAAACAAGAAGAATCTACATCAAGTGTCAGCAATACGTCATCATTGGCATCTTCGCTTATGACAAGTTGTGTCAAATGCAAAATTTGCGGTAGAAATTTTTGACGGGTCCGGACATTTTGGGATGTGGCAAAGCGAGGTTCTAGATGTCCTTTTTCAACAAGGGCTAGATCTTGCTATTGAAGAAAAGAGACCGGATGGTATTGGAGAAGAAGATTGGAGAATTATCAACCGTGTTGCTTGCGGTACCATTCGATCCTACCTTGCTAGAGAGAAGAAATATCCATACACAAAGGAAACTTCTGCAAGTAAATTATGGAAAGCACTGGAGGATAAATTTTTGAAGAAAATACTCAAAATAAATTGTTCATGAAGAATAGACTGTTTCACTTCACCTATGTTCCTGGTACCACGATGAATGAACATATCACCAGTTTCACTAAGTTGGTCACGAATTTGTAAAATATGGATACAACTTATGATGATGGTGACTTGGCCTTGATGTTGTTGGCGTCACTTCCTGACGAGTACGAGCACCTTGAAACTACTCTACTCCATGAAAATGACGAAGTTTCTCTCCGAGAAGTTTGTTCGGCTTTGTACAACTATGAACAAAGAAAGAGAGAAAAACAGAAGGGCGGAGAAGGAGAAGCACTGTTCGTGAGGGGTCGTCCTCAAAAACAAACGAGGACAAGGAAAGGAAGATCTAAGTCAAGATCTAAACCCAGCAAAGATGAATGTGCCTTTTGTCGAGAAAAGGGCCACTGGAAGAAAGACTGTCCGAAGTTGAATAATAAGGCCAAACATAATAATGGAAAGGCCATTTTGAATTCAAATGTAGCTGATTGCGATAATTCGGATTTCTCATTAGTTACAACGGAGCCGTCAACGTCATCAGACATATGGTTGATGGACTCGGCTTGTAGCCATCATATGTGTCCCAACAGGGATTGGTTCGTGGACTTTCAAGAAGGAGAATATGGAGTCGTCCAAACAGCGGATAACAGCCCTCTTACCTCATATGGAATTGGTTCAATACAATTAAGGAACCATGATGGAATGATCAGAACATTAACAGATGTTCGATATGTACCGGGTTTGAAGAAAAATCTCATCTCTGTGGGAGCCCTGGAATCAAAAGGGTTCAAAATTATTGCAGAAAATGGAGTGATGAGAGTATGCTCCGGTGCATTAGTGGTAATGAAGGCCAATCGGAAGAACAATAACATGTACCGTTATCTCGGTAGTACAACAGTGACGTCTAGTGATAACAAAGAGGCAGAAGCAACCAGGTTGTGGCACATGCGTTTGGGACATGCTGGAGGAAAATTCTTGAAAACTCTATCAGTTCAAGGATTGTTGAAAGGGTTAAAGGCTTGCAATTTGGAGTTTTGCGAGCATTGTGTCAAAGGGAAACGGACAAGGGTTAAATTTGGTACAGCAATCCATAATACTAAAGGCATTTTGGATTATGTACATTCTGATGTTTGGGGTCCTTCCAAAACACCTTCATTGGGTGGGAAGCACTTTTTTGTAACCTTTGTTGATGATTTTTTCCGAAGAGTATGGGTGTATACAATGAAGAGCAAAGATAAAGTGCTGGGAATTTTTCTCAAATGGAAGACAATGGTGGTGAATCAAACGGGCAGGAGGATCAAGTGTATTCGCATAGACAATGGAGGTGAATACAAAAATGATCATTTCAATAAGGTCTGTGAAAACGATGGCATCGTCCGACACTTCACTGCCAGACATACACCACAACAGAATGGAGTGGCAGAACGCATGAACCGGACCTTGCTGGAGAAGGTACGGTGTATGTTGTCCAATGTTGGCTTGGGCAAAGAATTTTGGGCTGAGGCAATTACATATGCATGCCACCTCATTAATCGCTTACCATCTGCTGCTATTGATGGCAAGACACCATTTGAAAAATGGTATGGAAAGCCTGCTGTAGATTATGACTCTTTGCACGTATTTGGCTCAATTGCATATTATCATGTGACGGAGTCAAAATTGGATCCAAGGGCAAAGAAGGCTATTTTTATGGGGATTACTTCTGGAGTCAAAGGACATCTCTTATGGTGTCCTATGACAAAGAAAGTAATATTCAGTAGGGATGTTACCGTCGATGAATCTTCTATGGTAAACAAGGTAACAAATGAAGATACCAAACAAGATGATGGTGCTTCTAAGCAGATGGAGTTTGAGGGAAAATTTATTTTTCCTACACAAGAAGCAGAGGAGGAAACAAATGAAGATTATCCTCTGGAAGGAGAGCCAGTAGAGGAGATTCCAACTCAAGAACCTCAACAGCAACTTGAATCAATAGCAACCAGCAGACCAAAAAGGAAAGTAACAAAACATGTTCGTCTCATAGAGACAGTTGCTTGTGCAACCGTAATTTCAACTGACTGATGATGTTCCCACCACTTATAAAGACGTAGTCCAAAGTTCAGAAGAAAATAAGTTGAGGATTGCCATGAATGATGAAATATAGTCCCTTCATCAGAATCATACATGGAGATTGACCAATCCCCTGAAGGGAAAGAAAATAATTGGGTGCAAATGAGTATTTGCAAAGAAGGAAGGATTTCTTAACCAAGTAGATGTTCGCTACAAAGCAAGATTGGTGGCCAAAGGACATGATCAAAAGGAGGGAACTGATTACAATGAAGTATTTTCTCCAGTTGTAAAACATACCTCCATACGAATTATGTTGGCTTTGGTAGCACAATTGGATTTGGAACTAGTTCAGATGGATGTAAAAGCTGCGTTTTTACATGGAAACTTGGAGGAGGAAATCTACATGACTCAGCCAGAAGGATTCAAAGTTGCTGGTAAGGAAAATATGGTGTGCAAACTTGAAAAATCATTGTACGAGTTGAAACAATCTTCTAGACAATGGTACAAGCGATTTGACAAGTTTATGTTGCAGCAAGGGGTACAAGAGAAGCAAATACGATCATTGTGTGTATTTGCGCAAGCTTAAAGATGGTTCCTTTATATATCTTCTCCTATATGTTGATGATATGTTGATAGCTTCCAAGAATTCGGAAGAAATTGATAAGTTGAAGATTCAACTGAAGAAGGAGTTCGAGATGAAGGATCTGGGTGAGGCGAAGAAAATTCTTGGCGTGGAGATAATAAGAGATAGACGTTCAAAGAAACTTTGTTTATCTCAGAAAGAATATTTGAAGAGAGTGCTACAACGTTTTGGCATAGATGACAAGACTAAGCCAGTTAGTACTCCACTTGCTCCTCATTTTAAGCTAAGTACTAGTATGTCGCCATTGGATGAAGTTGAACGGGAGTATATGTCAAAGGTACCATACGCAAATGTTGTTGGTAGTTTGATGTATGCAATGGTCTGTACGAGACCTGACATTTCACAAGCTGTTGGAGTTATTAGCAGATATATGCACAATCCAGGAAAGGAGCATTGGCAAGCTGTGAAGTGGATTCTACGGTATATTCATAATACTGTAGATGTCGGGTTAATTTTTGAGAAGGAAGACAATCAGTCTGTAGTTGGATATTGTGACTCAGATTTTGCGGGTGATCTCGACAAACGAAGATCAACTACTGGTTATGTGTTTACTTTTGCAAAAGCACCAGTTAATTGGAAGTCTACTTTGCAGTCAACAGTTGCTTTGTCTACAATAGAGGCAGAGTACATGGCTATTACAGAGGCTGTGAAGGAGGCAATTTGGCTTCAAGGATTGCTAAAGGAGCTTGGTGTTGAACAAAAAGGTATCACAATTTTTTGTGATAGTCAAAGTGCTATTCAACTAGCGAAGAACCAAGTTTATCATTCAAGGACGAAGCACATTGATGTTCGGTATCACTTCGTACGAGAAATCATAGAAGAAGGTGGAGTCACGGTGAAGAAAATTCATACTACGGAGAATCCTACTGATATGTTAACAAAGGTGGTGACTGCGATCAAGTTTCAACATTGTTTGGATTTGATCAACATTGTTGAACACTGACGATTGAAGATGAAGACACAACCAAAATTTATTATAGAGAGAAAATTGAATATGTGAAATTTTTGCCAAGGTGGAGATTTATTGTATTTGTCAAAGTTTCCCATCCCACATCGGTGGGGAACTAGTATTGGGGAGGATTTCTCCCTATAAAAGAAGGCTTAATGTTTAGGATTTAAACACACCTCTCATTTGCCTTCTTATCTTCTTAAGGCATTTGTATCTTCTCTCTTTAGTATTATTTCACTTGTATTTAGAGTGGAATAAAATATTGGTTGTGTCCGAGGAGTAGGCAAAATTAGCCAAACCTCATAAATTCTGGTGTTCTTTATATTGTTGCTTTATTGTCTTATTTATTATTTGGTGGCTGCCATAATTTTTGGTGTAGAAGTTATGACTCATTCACACTATATACATTTGGCTTTCGCAACATTTTTCTCATAGAGTGGCATGCATATCAGTGATTAATTTTGATCTCAAAGTGCCATTACCATTTACCACCCACCCATATTCTATTACGGTAACTTAAAATACCCTATTGAAGGGCAACATTTGGTACTGCATTTTGATCTAAAGTGATCTTGGTGATTAGTTCTTGTGCCTTAGCATTATTTCGGTAGCTTTCAATTACCTCTAACATCCACTTAGGTTGAACTGTAGACAAACACAAACACTCTCCTTCACTCGTTTCTTCGCATCTCCTTGATAGAGTGTCTGCTACCAAGTTCTCAACTCCCTTTCTATATTGGATCTCATATGTTAATCCCAATAATTTTGTAACCCCTTTTTGTTGTAACGAGGTAGTGCTCCTTTGGTCTCGTAAGAATTTGAAACTGACATGATCTGTTTTTATCACAAAGGTCTAGGCTAAAGATTATGCCTCCATTTCTCCACCATGATCAGTAATGCTATAAGTTCTTTTTCGTAAGTTGAAAGTCTCAGGTGTTTCAAACACAAGGCCTGGCTTAGGTAAGCTATAGGTCTGCCATTTTAAGTCAAAACCGCACCTACTCCCCTTACCACTAGCATCGACCTCGTTCACAAAAGGTGTTGTGAAATTTGGCAAAGCCAATACTGGAGTGTTGCTCATTTCTTTATTCAATTCATTAAAAGCATTTGTGGCTTTTTCATTCCAATGAAAGTTCCCCTTTTTAAGAAGACTTTGAGGGGTTCACTGATGGTAGCAAAATTCCTGATGAAGCGTCTATAGTAGCCCGTGATCCCAAGGAAACCCCTTAACTCTTTTAATATTTTGAGCTATGGTCACTTAACCATAGCTGCAACTTTTGCTTCGTCTGTGCTCACCCCATATCCCGAAATGATATGGCCCAAATACTCCACTTATTTTTTAGTTAAAGTACATTTTGATCTCTTGGTCACCAATTGATTTGTTCTCAGAATCTTAAACACAATATCCAAATATTTCACATGGTCTTGTAATGATGAACAATAGACCAAGATATCATCAAAAAATACCAAAACAAAATGTCTGAGATAAGGCCCAAAAATATCATGCATTAAGGATTGGAATGTTGTCGGGGCATACATTAATGTAGACAATATGTAGATAAATTGAAAAAAATAATGTTTCATAAAATTCAGAACAGCATTTTTTGTAGTTGCATTGTAGCTATATGTAGTTAATTGTAGTGAACGCACAAAACTAGTAGATTTTTGCAATGTCGAATTAGACAAACCTGCACTTGTGCTCTCGTTTGTTATTTCCAATTTCATATTGAAATCGCTTATATTTATGCATAAAGGATACGAACCTAAGTATTTATTCTCTTTTTTTGTCTCCATATACACATGAACACCCATATCATTACGGATCTCCATTGGAGGACAATTTTCGTTCACAATATATTTGATTACAACAATTTTTTGTGATGTATCAATCGAAAGTTGTTCCGCAATTGTAGAAATCAGATTTTCGTAGCTTGAATTATCATCAACAACAATCGCATCAACTTCAAATTTTATGTATCTTCCACAATTATCCCAATTTCCATTCACTTTAAGCATAATTGGTATTTTTGACATCGTTTTCTGTAGTTGAGATATAGTTTCTCAACTATTAATGAAGAATACTGAGAGAGAATCAGTTGAATTGATATGCGTCTTTTGAATTTGTAGTTAGACAGAGAATTTCGCAGCTTCTGTGTATTTTTTTGCAGCTTCAGTTTCTAGAATTTGAAGAATACTGAGAGAGAATCAGTTGAATTGATATGCGTCTTTTGAATTTGTAGTTAGACAGAGAATTTCGCAGCTTCAATGTATGTTTTCCGTTTTGAATTTGTGTATTTAATGTAACAGAATCAATCACAAATTCTCTGCCCTGTTTTTCGCGCATTATAATAGACAGAATCTGTCTATTTTTGAATTGGTATAGATTTTGTAGTTAAAGAATATACAGGGCGGGTAATTTCCATAATTTGCACAATTTTAGTAATAAGGTTTCATATAAGGTATACATAGTAAAATTTCTCTACAATATAGTGCTATTGCAACTGATGTCGAACTGTCCCTAATATTGGGCCTATTACGTTGGGCCTGTTAATAATTTGGATAAGCCCAGCAAGGCCTGTAGGTGAAGCCCTAAATAGTGTATACCAATTAATCCCAAAAAACTGAAATCTCAAAGTTGTACAGCAAACAACTGGAATCGAACAAGATAGAGCAAAAATGAACTCGATGGTGGCTTTAGGGAAGAAATTCACGAGAAATATTCAAGATCATAAGCGTAGGCTTTTATCAGCAAAGTATGAATTAAGGCGAAAACTTTATAAAGCGTTTGTTCAAGATCCTGAACTTCCCCCAGAAATGAGAGAAGCTCATCGTTACAAGCTTTCAAAATTGCCAAGGAACAGTTCATTTACTCGAATCAGAAATCGGTGCGTTTTCACTGGTCGGCCTCGTGCTGTATATGAGAAGTTTCGAATGTCGCGTATTGTGTTCCGTGGTTTGGCTGCTCGTGGTGCTTTGCAAGGTGTTAAGAAAGCTTCTTGGTAGACTTACACACCAGGTAATTTTCATTTTCATTTTTTTTGTAACATTTTGATTGTGCTTGCTTGTTTGCTGGAATTACTTAGTTTCGAATAAGTTGTTTGAATTTGAATATTGCATCTGGATTGAGTAGTTGAGACAATGTTATCGCTGCGTTTGAGCTAAAGGTGTTTGTTGAAATGTCTTAATGGGAATTTTAATGCATTGTTTTTGAAATTTCATGAAAATTATTGAATATTGAATTGCAGCTATAATATTTGATACTCTCTATATCCCAATTTATTGGCATGCTTTCCTTTTTATTCTGTCTAAAATAGAATCGACACTTTATACATCTAAAAATGATATCAGTTTACCCTTAATGACCTGATTTATAATTACATAAATGTTTAAGTCATGTTTTAGAACAAGTTTCAAAAGCTCTTTTAAAAAAAAAGTGCCGTACCCAGTCAAAGAAGACCACATAAAATGGGGTAGAAGGGGTAGTACTTTGAGAGAGTGTAAAAGTATGGTATGACTCACCCAATCTGTATGATAGCATGCTTCGATTAAACTTAGTCTTCTTGTTGTCATCCTCTTTATGATGAGATATGATGATTTTTGTAGTCCAGACAGATTTTGTTTCTTCGTATGGCAAGTGTAGTGAATTAGAACTATCTTTTTCATTTGTGGAAAAGTGATCACCAAACCTCAGAGATTGTGGCAACTTTTCTAGTTTCAATTTACTGCTTCACATGAAAGGTTATGCTCTTAAAGCCTGAATGAATGAAAAAGATACACAAATGAAAATTCATACAAGGAAGAGAATAAGATCAACCTTCTTTGATTTTGCACTGCTTCCTCCGCCTTATGAAGCGGCATCCTTCTGTTACTTCTCGATTAGTAAATTATGCTCATAAGAAGAATTAGAATGCGAAGCATTGAGAGCCATAGGGATGATATTATCAACTGTTGCTGGATGAGATTGCAGTTAGTTAGGATATACAACATTTAGGTAGGAGGAGGATTTTGAATTTTTGAAGAAGTTTGAAACTGTTTGTTTGAACTTTTCGTAGCAGTACTGTTGCATGGACGATGTTCGCATTTGTTGCAGTACCCTGGAAAATATGATGTTACTCCCTCTTTGCTGTTACGTGACGCTGTTTGCATTTGTTGCAGTACCCTGGCAAATATGATGTTACACTCCCTCTTTGAGTAGCACTTTATTGAACTAAGTTAGAGTTGTACGTTTAAGGTTTATATGAGTAATTATTTTCTTTTACAAACTCTATCTTGACAAGGTTGTTCATTCTACTAACACATGACTATGTTCTTTCTAACACAGGATTACTTCATTAGGAGGCTACCAAAAGCATTACCATTGGTCATTGGATCTCATATACCAAAGCAAAGTAGACTACAGTGGGACTAAAGTTTATATTTCAGAAGTTGTCGTAACTTTTTCAAATAAATTGTCATGCTATGTTATGAGATTTCTGCCATTTCAAATATACTTTTTACCTCTGCTTGAAGGTTTCTGGAAGTTCTTAATCTGCTTGGTGGAACCTTGCTAAAGTTTTTCATTGTCCTGAAACTTCTGATTTTATGAGAAGGCCTGAATTATTACTTTGGACTCTAATTCCAGATTTGAACTGTTCATCAAGCCTTTGCAGGCATCCCCCCCCCCCCATCTCTTCCCAAAACACACAGTTTTCGATCGTCTATTGCACTACCCTTCACGGTGCATGTTACACTGTATAAAAATGACATGTATCATCCTACATTAGTTGTGTTTTGAATCTTATTTATACTTGATTTGCCTTTAATTCCAACTTAATTTGGAACAGAGATGGAGGAGAAGCAAAGAACTCAGCTCCAATGTTTCAAGTCATTGAGGCACTATTGTAGAACAAGTGAAAATGAATGCTCTGTCTTCAGTCTATCTAAACTTCCCTCGAAGTTGCGTTTGTATATAATTTATTATTCTCCAGTTCCCATGAGATACATTCAAAAGATTCAGAACAGTAAGAGAGAGATGGCAGAGAGAGATGGCTTAGAAATTAATTATCTTTCAGATAGGGAGTTTACTTGTCAATGAAAGTTTTGTTCGGTCCAAAGCTTGTAGAACACATAAATAACAAAATTCTATCCGATAATGCAAAATAATGTCTTTGCTCTGCGCTGAGAATTCAGATTATCAGAATACTCATTGACCAACGAAATATACTTTAATAGTCAACAATACACTTGATAATCCATTCATTACTAGTACATCCTGACACTGAAGAAAACTGCAACAAATTAAATAGAAACATTTCTTTCGTCAGTATGAGAACAAAAACAGAAAAAATATGAGAACAAGCTCTACATCTTGTACAAAACAAAAATAGATGTTGGACAAAACAGCAAGCCGTCAATCGGTTGACGGCATTTGAGATAACGAAATATAAACTAGAGTACTGCAGGGTCTTCAGTGGAACCAGTAGAACATTCTCTCAATGGGTAGAGCTGTTGCAGAATTCCCCATCCACCACATCCCATGATAGCGAACCACCAGTACAAGGAGACAATCTACTATATCAATGCTGTACAAAGAAAAATAAAAACAGAAATAATAATCCTTAGCCTTCATTCAATCTCTTTGACCTGAAAAGAACTTTCCTGATTTGGAAGGGACTGCATTGGAGCTCGGTGCATTTATCAAACTTCCATTATGTGACATATAGAAATGGTTGTAATTGATTCTGGTAACTAGATCTTCCAAATGAGGAAACTGGCCCACATTGAGCTTGAAAGAGAGGATCTGAAATTTTGCAAAATGGTATAAGAATCAATCAAGTCCCAGCTATTGAAGTAATTATAACGTTAGCGTTAGTATCAAAATAAGGGAGAAATGAACTTACCCTCAGGAGGAAAGCTATGCAGTCATCAAACTGTTTCTCTATCCTATTGATTTCCATTTCACACCTCGCCTTGATAGCTGAAATTGCCCCTCCACTGCTAAGAGTCTGCTGTACTGAATAGAAATCCAGAGCTAATCCAAGAATACTGTTGATACGGCTAGCAATCAGTGCCCACTGAAAAAAGGAAATTGTTTCCAGTTAACCCCTCAAGGCTTGATTCTCCACTTCCATGTTTAGGAAAGGGGAAAAAACAAATAAAGATTGCGTCCATGTAATACCAGTTTTTCTGGAACAGCGAAGCACTGCCTTTGAATAGCCAGCAAGTAAGCCTCGTGTATTTCGATGACTTCATCCAATGATCTCGCTGCAGCCATACCGTCACAGAGTTCACCCCATGCACTGTGATACACCTACATAGTTACATGGTGAGATACTCATAACAGACATAAAATGTAGCAACAATTGTTTGCAAAGGCCGTCCTTTTACTGATGTTTGATGGCGTTACAGTCAAGTGCAGATAATGAACAGACTAATATTTTCTGTTTCTAAGAGCTTTATGAATTCATGATTTCTTCATTTTATCAAGTATGTCAGAAGCGGCATTTATCCCGACTAGTTTGAGATAGAACCTTGATTGATGATAGAAATTGCATTTACCTTATAATAGGGGTCTAAGCTCCGGTAAAAACACAAAGCAGAATGCAGTAACACTGTGATAGTAGTAATTGTTTATGAGAACATAGACGAATATAAAGGCAAATTATAAAATTTGTATTTTCCACGAAGAAATCACCATGCCCGTCAATCCACCTCATGTTACAACAATTTTCCATCAGTATCAGTGCCCTATACTTCCCCAACAGAAATGCGGACTGGCAAAAGCCACAACATCCAAAGTCAAGTAAATGTTTTCACAAATCAAGAGAGCAGGGAAGATACTGGCATACAAGAAGACACAGTATTAAAAAGGCAAGATTGATTTAATATCGAAGAGAGAGAGAGAGAGAGTACCCTGTCCATCACATATTGGTGGAAAGCATCCACAAAATGTAGCAGTTTTTGTTCCAGTAACCAATGATGCTTGCGGTTAATAGATGTGGAGCTTTTGTCCTGGAAGACGAAGTTGCTACATTAACATTTTAATAAGAGCAACTAAAGGAACACGTTAGAAGACATAAAGTACACCATTGTTAAAGAAAATGGACCTTAGGCCTAACTCAACCCCAGAAGCTTATTTAATGAGGTGAAGATTGTCCAATAAGTAGACAAATAGCCCATCCCTTAATCAGTGTCGAACACTTAGCACCCCCTCGCATGCCCAGACTGGATATCTGGAGCGTGGACAATATAACATGGGTCCCAACATCGGACAAATCAATAATGAGATGGGTCTGGCTTTGGTACCATACTAAAGAAAATGGATAGCAGTTGACTCCAAATGCTTAGTTTATGAGGTGATGATTCTCCAAGATTATATAAGGAGACAAATAGCCCATCCCTTAACCAATGTGGGACACTTAACATAAATGTTATTGAATAGCTAGCAATTTCTATTTGGTTTGCAAAGTAACTATAGCAAAAGAAGATAACAGAAAACAGACCTTCCACATCCACCTCCGAGCTTTATCAAGAACAAATTTTGCACGTCTGACCTTCAGTAAGAACCTCATAACCTGAAAAAGATGATAAACTACTGAGCAGAACATTTAGATCGATTGAATCATGAGGGGAACTACAGCAGTTCATTAGCTACCTGATTATACTTCTTTATTGCTTCTGTATTTGCAATTAGTTCAAGGGGCCAAGGAACCTGTTACATTTCAACATTAAAACAACATGTCAAGGTTGTAAGACACCACAGATCAGACAGCCCAAAGAACCACAAACAAGTAGCATACCTTATATGTAAACATGAGTGTATCCAGGCCATCAATGCCAAAGTTCTGGTCTCGACTCTTTCGAGGTGTCGAAGTTGGAACAGGCATACCATGTTGGTCATCATCACTAGTGGCATTATTTCTTGTTACAGACACGATTAATGAATCGGGCGAGCTTAATAGCGTGGCATCAGCAGAGTAGCGGATTGATTCCTGGATTAAAATAAAGGTTAAGTGCATACAAAAAAGGGCTTCCTCACTTGCAGACTCAAGAGACTGGAATTAGAGAATTCAGACGTCAGTAGCAGAAAACAATTTAAAAGTCCAGACAATAGGACAAATAGGAGCGGGAACACCAATTATTGGCTTCTGCAGACGCCAAAGGCTGCAGTAGTTTTAGTTCAACCTCTTTTCAACCATTAAAGATGAAGGCAAATGGTCTATCTGATCTTTTATTCTCCTTTTCTGATATAACAGAGAGGTCATTGACCCTACTTTCACACAATTCTTTTTTTTTTTTTGGGGATATCGATGGTGTCCAGGCCAGCTCGCACGTACATAGTTCTTTATTCCAGTTTGATATACTGTGTAAGATTATCTACAATACATATTCAGAGTTCAAACTACAGCTGGAACCTAGTAGAAAACGAGAAGCTGTTTTCCTTTCTTTGGATGCATATTTTAAAGTTGCCAGTAAGTTTGTTCAAAATTTAATATCATTAACCAGAAAATCACCAGTCTTCCTCTTTTAGAATATGAATCCTGATCAAGTGCTATCTATAGATAAGAAAATCAAGTTGTTAAAAGGCAAGGAAAGAATTGGAAAATCTTTTCCCAACTGCACAATGGCACTTTTCCTTTTGGGGGGTTACAACTAGTAACTAATAGAGAAGCCACTTTGACAACATAAGAGAAGAATCTTTCATAGAAAAATTCTGCCGACAGATAGATGGGAATTAATCAATCAAGCAAAGGGATTGAGTTGACCAATTGGACCTGCAGTGTTGTGTTTAATTCAAAATCATCATCCAAGCTTTCTCCTTTGTCTAATTTATTGAAGACCACTGTCAACAAGTGCTGCAGCAAATCACCTGAAGAGAGTAATATAATAATCATGTAAAGAATGCAAATGACGATTGACTACTAAAAAGCTAGCTCATCAAAAACCAATGTAGACCTGAGCCTAACAAGTATATAGCACGCAAAACTTCCAGCTCTTCTAGCAGTCTCCACTCACATAGTAATTTTGACAGAATATTCCTGCCAATACAATCAGCCTGCAGTGCATAACAAGAGGCAGTTGGACATATACCTTCTCAAAAAAAGAGAGGCGGTTGGGCATATTAAATCTCAACCATGTAAATATAAAGGGTATTTTTAGATGACTACGTGCTACTACCTGTTTTTTTATGAAGAAAATAAGGCATTCTTGAAGAATAACCGTAGGCAACGGAGTATTCCTTGGTTCAACCCTTCCAATCCAGTTTAAGGTCCTTGAAGGGAGTGTACTATTTTCCTGGAAAGGAAACACCTCCGATACGTGATGATCCTCCTGTTCCAAAAATAATGTTAAGTTTAAACTTATGGAATAAAACTTAGACTAAGACAACTACTAGCCATAACCCCAGATGACTTGACACGAACTATTTAAACTAAGTTCAGTTAAGAAACAAACTATGTAGAGCCTAATCTTGATACAGGTGCACTTCCAACTGAAGATTCAATCAATTTAGCCAATCTGTTAAATTTCAAACTCAAAACCCAGTCTAGCCAGTCAATAACAGAAATGTCTGTCATAATCCATGCTTAGATCATGGTTTGATGTCCCAAATGAGATTGTCAGATTCCCAAGGGAAGAAACAAGAGGAGGATGGTGACAGATTGAGAGTTATGCAAACTGGGTTCAGAAAATGCTGCAAGTTGAAGTCTTGCATGGATGGTGCTGGAAATACAAGAAAAGCAGTAAGTTTAAAGGTCCTGGAGAATTTGATGGCATGCTAAACACAAATTCCAACCTCGATAATTAAATAATGAGCAGTAGCAACCTGTCAGAATTGACTTTCTTACTGGAAGAAAACTATATTCAGTAAACTAGGCAGTTGGTCACAGTATAAGTTATCCACCCATTGTGGAATACCATAATGAAGCAATACCGAGAAAAAACCAAAACAACTTTGGCTGAACTAGAACATTTTCGGATGCTTCGACGGTTTAGACCACATTATCACACCCCTTGTTTTAAAAGTTGTTTTTTACTGGTGTAAAGTACTACATATTTATATGATATGACCTGATATGAGAAGAAAATATTAGGCTAAAAGAAAATCATAGATAAAAGACCTCCTACCTAACCTTAAAAGTGAGGGTGAGGACTACTGAGCATGTTAAAAACAACAACAACAACAAACCCAGTAATATCTCACACCGTGGGGTCTGGGGTGGGTAGTGTGTACGCAGACCTTACCCCTACCTCATGAAGATAGAGAAGCTGTTTCCAATAGACCCTTGGCAGCATGTCAAAGACAAGTTAAAATATTTTTCTTTTGACTACTGAGGTTCCAAGATATCAGTACCTGAAAAGGAGGAAGAAGAGTTGGAAATGGGAACAGCTCCTCCAGAAAATTGACATCTTCCTCTAATCGATCACATACAGAGTCACCAAACTGAAAACCAAAGGTATAGTTTGTATTTTTGGTTGCCATGCATGATCCACCACTTCCATTGAATATTGCCTGCCTTAATCCCTCATCATTAAGAGGGGGGAGGTAAAACTCTCTAGATAAATTCAATGCACCCCAACCATCCATATTTGCATGAAGAAAATTTTGGCTAGTAGTTATGGCTGGATTTTCAGGACGGAATCCTAAAGATAGAATATCATTTCCATCTAAAGGTAGCTTATCTACTTTCACAACAAAGCTATCCACTTCCTCTCCAATAGCATGACATGAATGGAGATCAGCTCTTCCTTTCTGAGCCACTGTATCAACCAATAACTTACACCATTCTTTCTCTGAGCATGCCATCTCTTGGAAGCTCTCGTTACTTCTTTCTACTTTTTGCCTTGCAATAATTGATTTAACTAATGATACAATTTTCTTCTCCTGGAAAAAGTAATCAGACATGTGATCCCCACAGCCAATAAGAGCTGATAAAGTGACACAAAAAATCTCTGACAAGCTTAACCCAGCAATACGGCCGCCAGTTTGAATAGAACTGGCAGATACTGAGGATCTCATCGTAGTATGTTGAACAAGCTGCAATGACTTTCCAGCAGAGATAATATCCCTGGCTATCTCTTTGATGAACAGAGGACATACATCCAAACCTCTCTCTTTTGCCTCTTTTTCATTGGCCAGTCCAGGCACATCATTAGGTTCTCTTCTACCCATATCGTTTGTCCGCTTTATTGAAAGCAAAGAATCAGCTTGACAACCAGTATCCAGTTTTGCAGATCTCAGCAGATAGCTCTTCTCCCAAAACTCAGACTCATCAACTGCAATTCCTTTGTTAGCACAAAAGAACATCTGCATAATAAGCATACAGACATAAGATTGTGTTAGAGAACTTCAATGTCTAAACATAGGTGTTGCTGAACTGTCCGCCATAAGCCATAACTATGAAAATCAAAAATGAAAAGGAAAACATACTAAAATTACCTAACTCATACTCCAAATTTGCTGAGGAAAATTCACCAGTTAACTAATTTCAACAATTCGTACAAATGCCATAACTTATAATAATTACACATCATACCTTTTAGATTGTATCATGTTATATGTTAAGAGCACAAATAAACTTTTCGTAAGAGCATTAGTTGCTTGCACAACAGCATGAGTAATGGATGTCTTGGAATCATAATACAATTTTGGCTCCATATTAAATAATCCGTGAAACGCTTTATCAAAACAAGCACTATGGATCACCGTTGCATAGATCATCATCCTATTATATGATATCAGATTAGATACTTCATATGGTACAAGATATATATCTAATATATATTAAAGTACCCTTTATCCATACCAGTATGCCATAGTCGAGTCAGTGTAACATATCTAGCGACATACACTATTAGATTAGCTTAATTATTCATGAAATCTAAGTTCTGTAGCAAAGTTAAAAAGGTATATCATTGAATAGCCCTTCTTCCTTTACCATATTGCACTTTAGGCATACTTCTTTTTCCAATAAAAGAAAAAAAAGGTTAAGGTACTCTAAACTAATATAGCGAACATTTGCCCTCCACTAGACTTTTGACTTCAAAATGCACTTGCCATAAAAATATGCTAGGATGTTGAAACATGCAGATATAAGCATGATCCAGGAAGCTATTATTCTGATCTATGTTAAAAGCTATATGAAATCATTTGCTATTCCATTAACACGACAATCAATAGAACTTACCTCCTCAAAGGGGTCGTCAAGAATTCCTTCATAAAGCCATGAATCAAGGCCCTCAATGTATGGCAAAAGACTGCTAACAAATGCATGTAATATCATCCTGTAAGCATCCTCCTGAAAATATTTACTCCAGATGATGAGTTATAAGATGAAAGACTAAGCAAATATGTCCAGGAAAGCAGTGACACACCTCGCCTCCTTGCACAAGACAAACTTCAGTCAGCTTCTTAAATAAATAATTAAGAATATGCACAGCAATAGCTGTGGCAGAGATAGAAGAATTAGTTTCATCATAAGCTTGCGGAATGGCTCCTTGCACTAGTTGAAACAAAAACTCAGCTCCTGCACACAAACTAATATAGCATTGATAAATCCTGTTAGGAACTTTAATTAATAACCACTAAAAAAAGTACAGGGAAAAGATCTGTCAGCAAGACCAGACAACCAAGTGAGCTGTTAAAATTCTTTTGGATAAGGCATGCAAAAGGGGAGCACAATGGACTCCCCCTTGGCATTTCAAAAGGAAGAGGAGGGGGAGGGGGGTTCCTCAAAATATGTACACACCTAATCAGGATAGCAGAAGAAAGGCAGCAAAAGAAAGTCTTGCAGAGAAAGGACAATGAGGACGGATAACAGGTCCACCAAAGATGGAAGTAAGAATCAAACGCATGTTTCTTGCATAAAAACAGCTCTCTCTCTCTCTCTCTCTCTCTCTCTCTCTCTCTCTCTCTCTCTCTCTCTCTCTCTCTCTCTCTCTCTATATATATATATATATATATATATATATATATATATATATATACACAAACATATACATCAAGCAACATTTTAAAATGCTGCAAGATCGGAACTACATAACAGTTCGTGTTGGAAGAAGTAAATCCTGGAATGAATTCTCAGAAATTTACGAACTTCTGTTAAGATATGAGATATCCACTATATCCACAAACAAATAGTAAAAGAAGCAGAACGAAACATGCGATGCACATATTACAATCAAGAAAAATACATATTGAAACTGCAAGAAAAGGCAATAAGCAATTCCCTTAGTTATATGTATGAAAGTGTGCACCAAAGCCCAGGCCAATCATCCAGCATAGAGGAATTTATAGTTTGGAAATTCTCTCATATAGTTCTCCCAATCAAACACTTTGTGATTTACCAATCTTAGAAAGTTCTTCTCTCATCTGCAATAAGATGCCAGGATTTCATTTACTCTCTTCAACTCCAATTAATTGTAATTTCCCAAAGATGGAAAGATTTTCTCTTGCCACCCTTTTGGTTTATCTGATTTTTAGCTTATGATAACTATACTAGACCTCTATCATAACAAACCCAACTAAATATCCTCTTATCTTCACTTAGTAACCACTGTTTTAGCTCTTCATCCCTGGCTCATATTCCATTTACTTCTATGATGACTACCCTACATAATCTTCATTCTTCACATCTTCTTTCCATTTCTTTTTCCTTGATTTGATAGCTTTTTTTTTTTTTTTTTTAAAATCCCGCCCCCATATGCCCCCCCTCCCCTCTCCGCAAAGGCAATAGTGGTTCTTCCACTTCCCATCCCCCTCCCACCTTTGGTGACTCGAGCTTCAACTAATGGTTAGTGGTGGAGGGACTTTTCCCCACTTTTTTCCTTTATATTATGCTTAATGACACCAGCATCACTTCTCTGTCAATGAACTAGACCATACTATATTTTTCAAAATTTACATTTCACAAGGTAATTTATTCGGATACAATGTACCAACCTTGATAAAGAACTTGACAATCCCAAGAGGGTTGGAGTAGTTAAACTAGAGGAGTTGACCACCTTCATCTCCTCTTTCAACGCGCCTTCGCGTAACCACTGCTCCATAAAAGAAGTTCAAAATCCTTTTGTTTATACATAAATTCACGAGTTTAGGTTATACACATTTATCGGTGTGAGGAATTTTTTACACTACCAGGTCATCCAAAGGATTATCTACATATAATTCACCTTAAAATGTGGGATTTTTCTTGAAAACAAGACAGATTGCGTGCTACAACAGGTAAACATGACCTGATGGTGTAAAAGTTCCTTACACTGATGAAGAATATAACTTAAGCTCTAAATGCATACACTCAAATATTAGATTAAGCAAAGAACAAAGTAGACACTTACTGTTAGCCAAGTGGAGATAGAGCAACAAAATGCCCTCAAAGTGGGTGGTGGTGAAGGCACAAATTTCTCAACCTTATGAATTCTAATCTCAACCATTTTCAAGCAAGTTGCTGCATAAGTGAACTGATTAAGTACATGATAAAGACTGGTATGTGAAAGATGACTAACGTATATTCCACTCCGCACACAAAAACGCTGCCCTAATCCATCCCAATACAACAGCGTACTCGAAAAACCTTGTAATATTTGCAGCACATTTCGCACCTAAAGAAAAAGAAAATCACAAATAGTGGGGAAAAAAAGGTACTAAATTAAAAATGAAAACGTTTTGCGAATTCAATAAATCAACTAATTGAGGCCAGCACTTACTAAATCAACTTCGTTAGTTCTGAAGGAGGAAATTGGCTTAGCAAAATGTATGCCGTCGGAATAAGCAGTGTATAATTTGCCGATTAAACTCTGGGGAGCTTCCATCATTACTTTTGAATGTTTTTATGGATCTATTTTAGTTACGAAATGGTTTCCATGTTCGGAATTCGATGGAAATTCTGCCGCTTTAAACAGATTGAAAAGGAGAGTAGAAGGGGGAAAGTCTGCTCTATATTTTCCAAATTTTACTTTTTCTTTTACTTATGTGTTCCATTTGGAGAAATTTTTATTTTGTGCCGCTAGTTAAATAGTAGTCTGACGTGGCAATTCAAACCACTGATATTACTGTTCAAATTGTTACTATTTCTTTATCATCTATCTATCTACATGAAAAAATTTCTCTTTAAGTCAAACGGCAGCCTAAAAAAATACCACATGATATAATTGATTACTAATTAGTTATTTTATTTATACTTAGTTATTGATTAATTATTTTTAAATTTAAATATGTTTGATAAAAGTAAAGTAGTGCTATTTATACTAACAGCTCTATGTCAAATTTGAGAGAAATTACACTATAATTTGAACAAAATAGATTAGATTACACCCAAATAAATTATTGGGTCATGCCTTTCATGTTTTTTCTGGAGATAAGTATTTGGTGAGGCCTTTCATGTTTTCTAAAGATATGTACAGCCTGTACTATAGTTGTATCATTCCTTTCCTAGAAATTACTTACCTGCACTTTGTGTTTATACTTATAAAATGAATAATTTAACTCTAATCGTTAAAAATTAAAGTAATAAAATTATATATATATATATATATATATATATCGAGTGCGAGTAACTTTTTACGATGGGTTTCTTTGCGACATTCCTAGTTATTCTGTAAAGTTTCGAGGGAACATAAGTGTTATTAGAGCAACTAAACTAATTTAATTGGTATATTTTGTCGCATATATCAGCTGGGATGGAGTCTTTTTAAGTCTACAAATTCAAATGGACTAGATTTCAAGTTTTAATCTATTGAAAAAAGAGAAGAAAAATTACCCATTCAAATCGAGAAGTAATTTCAAGTTGGAGTTCTAAAATAATTTTAAAATAAAAAACAAAATTAAAAATATATATACATACATATAGAAATATTATAAAATATAATTAAAAACCCAAAAAATAAATATATAAAAATAACAACCCATTTAAATTTCGTGGGAGTGGTTTCAAGTTTATTTTTAAATTATTTTAAAATAAAAAGCAAAAATAAAATTTACCTATAAAAAATGAAAATAAAAGAAGAAAAACTACTCATTCAAATTGGGAAGTAGTTTCAAGTTGATGTTTTAAAGTTCAATATTACATTCCAAGTCGCAATTGACTGTAATTTTATTGAGGGTAAAATTTAATTATGTAATTTGACCAAATAATTTGTGACTATAATTGTCAAAAATATCGATAAGTTCAGAATGTTTATGTGCCAATTCTCAGTACTTGTACTGAGTATTGCCATTTATCTGAGTAATAAGGGTCCCTATTTCCAAGTTGATTACGTTATAAACATGCAAGCTTTCAATGCTTATGTTATAGTTTTGATTTTCTTCGCGTTATGAAAATAACTAACCATTCAAATTTGGTAGAAGTAGTTTCAAGTTTGAGTTTTTAAATTATTTTAAAATAAAAAAAATTACCAATAAAATAAACGAAAAAAGAGA
This sequence comes from Nicotiana noctiflora, assembly GCA_032618575.1. Lineage (NCBI taxonomy): Eukaryota > Viridiplantae > Streptophyta > Magnoliopsida > Solanales > Solanaceae > Nicotiana > Nicotiana noctiflora. The sequence continues at coordinate 44,710 of JASVEL010012433.1, read as the reverse complement.
AGAAAAACTATCTATTCACATGGGGAAACATTTTTGCACAAAATTAAAAATAGCAAGTTGTTGTAAAAATCTCTCTCTCTCTCTCTCTCTCTCTCTCTCTCTCTCTCTCTATATATATATATATATATATATATATATATATATAATAAAGTGTCAAAGAAATATTATAATGACAAGTGTCATAATTTCTATTAACAATATAATTATACTAAATATTGGATGATATAATAAATAAAAATGCATAACGAAAAATTATTTGATGACTACATAAGTCCCTTTAATTTAATTGAGATTTTATTTATTAAAATTGGACAATTCTATTCTATTTATATAGAATAGGATAATCAAATAATTGTGATAATACCATATGTAACATAAAAATAAAATAAAAAAGTGACAAATATTTTTTTAATTTTAACCGCGCATGGCGCGGGTGCGAATACTAGTTAAATAGTTATGTATGTTGGGGAAAAGAGTATGTTTGAATCCTACTTGTAAAGATTTTTAGTTATTGCTTTTCTTCATTTTTTTTTTTCTTCTTTTTTAGGAGGAATACTTTGAATGCCAATTGAATATATATTTATGTCGTTTTTTGTTTAAGATCTACAAATGATGAGAAAGTATCGCTTTTGTAACACTTTATTATGTTTTAGTCATTTCTAGAAGTGTCAATGCAACTATTTTTATATGCGAATAAAGCATGCGCTTTTTGTTTTATAAAACAATACGATTACATATTTAGAAACTAAAAAGAAAGTAATATAAATCACTAATTTTGTAATTGTGAATATTTAAGAAAAGTTTTCCAAAATGTAGTGAAATAAACAACTTTTTACTACACAAATGTCAAATAGTAGTAACGCACTACATCGCTTTTATACAAGAACTTTTTAGTTATAATAAAATCTCCTTTCAATTTTCAAAGTTGAACGATAAGAGGGCCATATACTTCTATATATATATAAAGGAGGGAATACAAAATGTGACTTGGCACCTCTCTTTGGCCAATAATCATATTTATCTTTTTTCTCCTTTTTTACATTTTCCCTTTCATTCTTTTCATTTAAATTGTTTAGTAATTGAAAATTGACCATTCTCTATCCTAATTATTACATCTCATTATATTTATTTTAATTACAAAAGAAAAAATTAACAGCTTAGTTTATTGGGTTTCTTTCTCATTTTAATACTTTCTTCTATCATTAATAAATTAACGAAATATCATGTTATTAGTTTTCTCAGAAGTCATGTTCTTCAAAGAATTGTGCAACGGTTGCAAAAATCATGCTCATAACTGATGCAATTTCAACCGACACCAGTTTATAATATGTCATAATAATTATCTATATAATTATTGTAATTAAAGTAGTAAATCAACACATCACTCTTCCTATGCACAAATGATCTTTCACCCATATAATTGTGATAATTAAAGTGGTAAATCAAAACCACTCTTCCTCTTTATAACTGATCATTCACCAAATTTCTCTTTATAAAGTTTACTGCAAAGAATATATGATATTCGACAAAGAAAAAAAATTTATTTGAGTAATCTACATGTTTGTTTCTTTTGTAGTAGAAATTCTGCATTACTGTTTTTTGTAATTCTTCTTATGTAAGTGCTGATTTGTATTTATTTTCTTCTTATAATTGATTCATTATTTGTAGGACGGAACGATATTCTTTTCTGTTTTGGCAATAGAATAAAAAATATTCTCAAACATATTTTCCTTATAACTTTTTATTCTTTTAGAAATATATATTGTGATAATGCTATTACCTTTTTTTGAATTACAAGAAAAATTATAAGTTGATTCATTATTTGTAGGACGGAACGATATTCTTTTCTGTTTTGGCAATAGAATAAAAAATATTCTCAAACATATTTTCCTTATAACTTTTTATTCTTTTAGAAATATATATTGTGATAATGCTATTACCTTTTTTTGAATTACAAGAAAAATTATAAACACACAGTTATGAGTATTGTGTTTCATTTACTTCGTTGAATTGGACTGCTTATGCTTTTTTTTTTATTTTTTTTTATTTTGCAGGTATGATACAGTATAATTGATCCGGAGCAAGCATTTTGAGAAAGTATTCTTTCCTCATAAAGTTTGATTTTCTAGGTGTATTTGATAATTATAACTTTTTAGGTATCATTTGTTAATTGTTAGTAGGCAAAAGAAATTATAGCTATTAGCAAATACTGCTACTTCTCGAAGTTCGTCTTTCATTGTAGTTTCTGCCCTTATATTTCCCTTTTTGATCAGTTTCTATGGTGACAATAATGGTGTTTTCATACCAATTGTTGAGATGATCAACTAATTGCAAGAGAATAATGGCACTTAAGAAACTTATGACTGATTAATTTATGAACTATATACATGAGTTTTCACGTAGAAAATTTTTAATTTATATAAGAATTAGTGAAAAGCAAATAATTTTTTTTTCTCTACCTTCTAATTTTCATAATTTTATACTCATTATTATTGTTAATGCAATGTATCCAAACATTGTCAATCATTCCACCCACACTTAATATAAAAAAAATGTATTATGCTTAGCAAGTACTTGGCATGTATATAGTAAAATAAAAATCTTTTACACGGACTAAGCATATAAAAAAATAATGGGTACAGAAAAACACCCATCCTAATGTTGTTAGTAGCAACTTTTTAATATTTTAAAGAAAAGATCGTTTGTATAATATTTTAAATTTATTATTATAATTATAATTATTATTATTATCATCATCATCATTTTGTGTCTGGACCCTTATATTCTGCAAATATTTGAAAGTTTTGCTTATTTATTATTGCTTTTTATGTAGCTGACGTGATATATGGTTTTTACTTAATTTTTTTTTTTTTGGTTATGTTATGGACTCAACCTAGAGCTTGATACATGGATAAAGTTTTATCTTTAGATGAGGCATTATTCTACTCTTAAACAATTTAATTGAATCACCACATTGACAGAAGAAGTCACAATTACATCATCTTTCTCTCAAGCTGGCACTCTAAAATAGGATACCACCGAAAATATTGATCATTTTCTTTTTGTTATTTGAAGTTGTTCTTATCTATAGTAAGATATATGATTGAAATATTACTCCGTTAACAACATTTCTTAAGAAGGGTAAATCATCCAAGTAAGCATCAGTGTCGCAAAACGCAATCCTCACATTGCTCAAATACATCAGACAATTACTCATGGTCTTGACTGTTCAAATATGTAATTTTTCCTTTAATTATTTGATTTCGTAAAAATAAGTTGATTTCCACTAGAAAAATTTATGAAATTCACATTAATTATTTCTTTAATTCTTTTTAAACCGCGCGAAGCGCGGATAGATACACTAGTTGTAGTATATTTTAATAACTTCTCAAAATACTACAAATAAAAGAGTACAATAAGAACATTGCTATTGAAACTTAAACTTCATTTGGCCATACATTTTGGCAATGTTTTTTCAAAAAAAAAAAAAAAACTGAAAACATTGTTTGTTCATAGATTAATGACCTATTTTTAAAATATTTCTGAAATTATTTTTCAAGTTCCCAAAATCTAGTTTAGGGTAGATTTTTGGTAAAACTTGTTCTCCCATTCAGAAAACTTCAAAAAGAAATTCAAATAAAATGCATGTCTAAATATAATTTCAACTTCCAAAAATTATTTTTCAAAAATACTTCAAAAATAATTTTTTCAATTTCAACTAAATTTATGTCCAAACGCTATCTTATTGTCACCTAAAGAATTGTATCACACAGGCAATTAAAGATGGAAGAAGTTCTGTATAATAGTCAAAAGAAATTGTGTGTAAGAATTACTCTTAATATATTCAGAATTTTTTACACAAGTTCATAATAAAACTAATGAATTTTACCCTGTTCAGGATATCAGCTGAGGAGATGGATTAGATGTCCTTTCAGGTTGGCACTAAGCACAACAAAAACATTTACATCCACAAAAACCTTTCACTTTTGTGTACCTAAGTCATAATTTCAATCTAAGTTACACTATTAACTTCAGAATCATCTTTATGAATCTGTTCCAAAACTATGAAAGCCTTTGATAGCTTTATAAACAACATCAATGATACAACACAAAGACGCGCATGCATATGGAATTGTGTTGCATATCTCTCCCACATATGGCAATATTCTGACTAATCATCCGACTGAAGTTTTGTATCTAAGTTTCCTGATCTGTACACGAAAATCCCCTCACTTTGTATATTTATTTATCATCTTATACAGATATTTGGGGTTTCCTTTCTTATGATCCTATAAGGACTTCTGTTTTCGGGTCCCGGGGGTAAGCTACTAGGAATGCTTGGGGTACTGGCTGCACGCAAACTTGAGTTCAGCTCCAGTGAAGAAATACAGGGAAGGACTTCAAGTGTCGAACGGGGAGAGTGGTGAGAAGCTGCTCCGTACTCGCAGGTTTCAGGATGAGTTTGCTGGCAATTTTCACTGGAAGAGCACAGTTAAACTTGCATAAGCTAAGTCAACAGGGTAACACAAAATACAGAATCTAGCTGGAACTATTGGAATTAATACCAAAAGAGGGGAGTAATCAGCTATTTCACAGAACAAAGCGCCCGATTATAACCCAAACATGACAAACAGAGAGAGAGGAAGTTCAAAAATTTATTACCTCCTATATGGTGATTTTCCATGCCTAGCGGAAGTTCCTGGTAAAAGTGGCTTTAGTTCCTTTTTATGGTTAGTTGGGTCCTTAGGACTCTGCAGAGCATCCTAAAAATGTAACAAATTCAGAGATTCAAACCATTTGAATTCAATATTCAAGTAATAGGAGGAACAATAAAAGTAGAGAAACTGATAAGCAGTGCACAAATGTCATGTAGTCAGTAGCATGTAACACTCACATGAAATTTCATCCCTGAAAAATCCTCTGAACAACCAGCAACAGTATTACGTAAAAAAGCATGCTCGAGTAGCATCATAGCTGATGGCCTATCTGCAGGCTTCCTCTGAAAGCAGCACCGGAGGAAATCCTTCCCTTCTGACGATAATTTTTCTGGTATAGGTGGTGATTTGTGCAAAACACTGAACATAGCTTGCACCTAATAAGACAAAGCAAGAACATTTAGACACTTAAGAAATCAATTCTAGAACGCCTGAAAACCGAAAGGTAAGAACAGAGTTCTGGAATGATTGAGATTAAGCCACTGGATCATGACTAAGTAATCAGCTAGCCTTGCTGTATTTTCCCAAGCTATGATGCTATACTGACAACCTAAAAGCTCACCAATATGTTTACACTTGTAACATGATTACATTGTTCTCAAATGAGATAAATTTAAACACTTACCCCATTAAATTCACCCCACGGGGGCTGTCCATTAAACATCTCAATAACAGTGCAACCCAGGCTCCATATATCGACAGCAAAGGCAAGCTCTGGATTGGCATCTTTCCGCAACACGGCCTGCATTACCTGCATATGAAGTGATGGCCAGACATAAGCACAAGCCAACAAGAGGGGCGGGGGCAAAAAGGGCAGGCAGTAGACGTAAAGTAGCTTTACGATGCCTACCTCTGGAGCCATCCAATGAGGGCTCCCTTTCAGAGAAAGATCAGTTGCACAGCTGGAAAGCTGGGAAAAAGAGAAACAATATGAAATTATAGCAGTAGGGGAGACATGGAAAAATAATTGATGAAAGATTCTGCTTATCGTTTTGTCTACAGGTTAGGGTTTACAAGAAAACACTAAACTAGAACAAACAAAGAAACTCTAGCAATTTCAGTTTGGCATTAGAATTCTGAAAGCTTACACAAACAAAGAAACTCTAGCAATTTCAGTTTGGCATTAGAATTCTGAAAGCTTACATGTTTTGCTAATCCAAAGTCTGCAAGCTTGACAATGCCAGATGCATCTACAAGCAAATTTGCTCCCTTAATGTCCCTACTCAGAAGAATCATTGAAACCAACCATTAGACTGAGCATCACTGCCAAGGTAAAGTTAAAAAGAAAACAAAGTTTTTTTTTTTGGTAAAGAGAAAAGGTTCTTGCTTGCTTATGACATGGAATTGCAATCCAGAGGCTTTAGTGTTCCGTTAATGAATCTTTAAATGAAGTGTCATTTTCCACCTTGATGCAACCCAGTATCTACCTGTGTATTGTCTTAGTGCTATGCAAGTAAGCCAACCCTGATACAATATGCCTAGTAAAGTTTCGAACTATTGATTCTGTCATAGCTCCGCAATGTTCCCGAACATACTTATTAATTGATCCGGGGTGCACATATTCCAAATATATGCAAAAGCGGTCCTCCATCTGAAATGCCAAAAGCATTTTATCTTTCAATATTCTGAAGAAATGCCTGAACATGGAAAAAGAACAAGAAAGATAGGTGTCTTACTATTTCACTATCATAATATTGAACAATATTTGGGTGCTTTAACTGCCGGAGAACTCTTATTTCCTGCAACAGAAGTAAGCAAGAAACTGAGTTGATTTAGAATAGCATTAACTGGCGAAAAACACGCCATTGTAACTGCAATCCAGTGCAAAGCTTCATCCTTTCAGAAATCTAGAATGTGATAAACTGTGTACAGTAGAATGGGAAATACTGCAATATGAAACCTTAATTTTATCCCCAAGCCATTTACCAACATTCTGAGAAAAAAACTCTAGCTGATGAAAATGTGAAGGAGGTTTATGAAGTCAAAGAATATGGTCAACAAAAGTAGTTCTATGGATACATTATTGATTTTGCATCTTCAGGCACATGATAGTTATCTCAAAGGACCTTGATTTGACTAATTTGCTAATGCAAGTTAGAGAACCACGAGGTAGTATATAACATGCTTATTACTTATTTAAAGTTCTCTTCACTTCTTTTAAAAAAAGATTTGGCCTCTAAACTATGTTTTCTCTCGCCATGTAACTCAAAAAATTGTAATTTACACAATTTTTATTATGTAGACTAAGAAGATATGAGGAAGTCACCTGTTTTAACTGCTTTATACATTCAGCAGATTTAGGATCATCAGGAGTAAGATCAACTTCTTTTATTGCACATAAAGCACCGGTTTCACTGTCAAAAGGGAGAAAAAGAAACAGAAGCGAATGTTACATTCCTACCAAGTTACTTACTAAGCAAACTTTATTGCTTACCGGTTGGTAGCTTCATATACACTTCCATATGTACCACGACCTAAAAGCTTCCCCTTTAGCCATTGACCCTTTGTTGGTGATAGACATGGCTTATCCATATTGCTTTGGATGGTACATAATTCTGGTTGTCTTTGAACTCCTGGTGGAAGGGGTAGCGGGTGGACATCGATGTTATTACCTTCAGTCCAAGCCAGAGAACTTTCCGGAAGAGATTTATGATGAGAATGCACAGCACTACTTTTGTGATTCCTGGTTCTATTAACTGGATTTGGTAATGTTGGGCTACTTAGTGGAGAATGATCAGCACTGTTTATAACCCTTGTGGGTGAAAGTTGGAAAGAGTAAGCCTCTGAAGGTGATGACGGCTGATGAAATGGAGGTTGGAAAAGGTCCTGTGTGCTAAACCTTTTCGGGCTAGGGACAGGGCTCGTAAAACCACTACCTGGAGCACTTCTAGCAGGAACATTCAGCCTGAATTCAACACCCTCAGCATTCAGATCCTGAGGGAACCTCCTACGCCGATAAGTTGGAGTAGGTGATCTTGGATGCTGAGAACTTGTCACCTCCACTGGAGTCCGATCAGAAGTATCCCTGCAACTTGCAACAGGTTAACAGTTCTGTATTCGTTTTTTCTTCTTACAAACTCATCATAGCTAATCAAACATTATGATCGAAAACCGAAGTAGCACACTTAAAGTCGTCATTTGATACTAAGACCAAGCAAGACAAAATCAGAATTGTTACATGTCCTTAATGTTAGATATTAAGGAATTTAAATCAACTAGTACGAGGGCTCTTGCTGGTTCGACTGAATCCATTACTTTTACCTCCAATTATGTACATATGTCAAAAGAAAAATGGGGGTAAAAAATCAATCCCATGGTCAAAATGTGTAACTGAGTTTTCGGGACAAGTTTAGGGGAGCAACTTATGTATTTTCCCAAGGAAAAAAATTAGAAGGTATCACATCCACGGACTGGATTTGCCTACCAACTACCTTCTACTTCTAGTACATACCTTTGCACACGAGTTACTCTAAGGGTGTATTTGATAAGTGGAAAATATTTTCAAAAAATAAATGCATAAAAATTAATAATAGTATCTACAAATAGAAGAGTATTTTCATGAAACTTTTGAGTACTAGAGATTAATAATAACGTTGAACTGTTAGCGAAAAGCAAGTAATGAAACTAAAAGGTAAAGTAGTTGTAAGAAAAATGACTTCCGCCCATTAGTGATGGAACTCATTTTCAGCTGAAAATGACTTCCTCGTGAAAAACTCATTTTCCCTCCTACCAAACACACCCTAAGTGAAAAGCTTTCATCTTTAGAACAAAAACAATAACGACTGAATCCCAAACTAATTGAAATAGGGTAGATGAATCCTTCCTGAGAGCAATACTAACCTTGCAAGAGGAGGGCTTAAAGTATCCCTGTCAACTCTAACCGGCAAATTAGAGTCAACCGCTGAATTCTGTTTGGGAAGAGAATTGAGCTCTGGAAGCGGCAACGGCAGTGGCACAGGGGAGGACTTGGACCAGTGACGGAGATGGTGGGGCGACCGAGAACCCGACCCGAAATCCACATAAAACTCAGGAGAAACCGGTAAGGATTTCGAACGCTCATCAATAATTAAGGACTGAATATTGAGGCCCCGTAAACCAAGCTCATCATCACTAACATGCCGCAATTTGCGCTGCCTTGTCAGTCTACTTCCACCGCCGTAAATCCTACGTGTATTTGGAGAACCTGTAGGAGAAGTAGTACTATTTGAAGAAGAAGAAGAAGAAGAAGAAGAAGAAGAAGAGTGGGATGAACTTGATGATAGTGAAAATGCTTTCCATATATTCGGCATTTTTCATGGCAATACAGAGAAGAAAGAAAGAAAGAAAGAAAAAGGGGTTTGAGTTTTTTGGTGATGATGTATTTAATGAAGCAATGCATTGAGAAGAGACCGTGGAGTCATACGTACTCATAAGAAAACTTTTCGTATTTTAATTTGTCAATGTTTGAATCTTTCTCATGAAAAAAGATGATTTTAATTTTAATTCATTAATATTGTTGGAAGTCAGAAACACGATTTCTTGTGTGTATAAAGTCAAAGTTTTGTTTTAGTTAGTAAAGTATTTTTGAGTATACGTGTGTAAATATATTATGAAGTGAAGGGATTTTCCAATTTTCCTTGATATTATGAGGTCAAGGTTGACACTTGACAAACAAAAATGAGCAGCGTGTAAGTTTATGTTGAGAACTCAAAACCTACGCTGAAAAACGATGACATGCATTGTAGACTGTATATGCCACTCATCTGACCGCTCCCTCTTGACTGAGTTTTTCCAAAGTTTGATCTAGAGTGTACTTTATGATTCAGCTAAGTAACTTCTCAGATTTTATATGTGTAGTAAAAAAAATAGTATCATTTTATATTTGTCTCAATTTTATATGATTTATTTTTCTTTTTAATTCGTTCAAAAATATTTTTTTTAATGTTTAGGAACAATTTCATTTTAAGCTTTTGTTACAAAGTTGTATTGTATCGAGTTGTGTGTTGGCCGGTCAAGAAATTTCATGTGCAAAAGATGAAAGTAGTTGAGATGGACAATTGGTTGTATCATGAGAGATAAGATTAGGAATGAAGTTATTCGGGGGGAAAGTAGAGTAGCCTCCGTGGAGGACACGATACGGCATTCGAGGCTGAAATGGTTCGGACATGTTAAAAGAAAAAAAATTGATGCTCCTATTTTAGGAGCTGTGAGAGGATGGTCATGGCAGGTTTGAGAAGAGGTCGAGATAGCTCAAACAAATACTAGGGAGAGGTGATTAGACAGAACATGATGTTGTTCCACCTAATTGAGGACATGACCCTTGATAGGAATGTATGGAAGTCAGAGAATTAGGGTAAAAGGTTAATAAGTAGTTGAAGTTTCTCCATTTCTTACCGGTAGTATTAGTAACACTCATGTCCCTTCATATTCTCAGACTATTTAATTTGTCCACACTCACGCGATTCTAAATAAATAAATAACCACGAGTTTGTTAGTGATCATTTTATAAATTAGTCCATATAGAAAAAGACTAATAATCCGTTTGGCCAAACTCCAAAAATTAGCTTATTTTGAAAAGTATTTTTTTTTCAAAAGTACTTTTCTTAGAAGTACTTTTGGTGAGAAGTTGTTTGTGTTTAACTAACTATTTTTTTATGTTTCTCCAATATTGCTTCTGCTTCTCCTCAAAATCACTTTTTTCCCTCGAGAAACTTGGCCAAACACCTCAATTTTTTGCCAAAAGTGCTTTTGGCAAAAAAATAAAGTACTTTTGACCAGAAATAAGCTTGACCAAACATGCTATAAACCTCGCAAATACTAAACTAATTTTCACTTATAAAAATCATATGTAAACTCAAAACTAATCAAATATAATTTTAAATAAAATTGGAAGTATTGAAAAATAACAACTCTTACTTGAAAAATCTTCTAAAATTATAGAAAATTACAACAAAGTAAACATTTCTTCGGTCATTCCTCACCCATAAAAAAATTCTCTAAAATAATCAAAAACACCTGCAATAATAAAGGAAAGAACAAATTCCTCTTTCGGTCTAAACTTAAATTGGAAAGGAACTTATGGACTCCTAATCATAAAATTAAAAAGCATATAATCAATGCTTTAATCACACAACAAAAATAACTTCGTATTTTTCTCTCGATCAATTAGAGTGAGTATGCTATTATAATACAATAAAACATAATAGAAATTTTTTAAGGATATGAAAAAAAAAACTAGTATAATTTAGCCTCATGTAGTTGCACAAGCTCTGGAATAATTGCATTATTCATCACACATTTATTCCTTATAGTTAATTTAGAACCACATGTAAAGGTACAAATGATTGACGAGATATTATATCTCAATGGGTGGCACTTATTGTGCTATCCTTTTCCATTTGAATCATTCTTTTTTGTTGGCTTAAGTAGACAATATATATTTTATCTCAATGACTTTGTTTTCTGATACTCCTCTTAACAGCTGTATATATATATTTATTTTTTTACTTTTTGTTGCAGCCAAGTGATACAATTAGTCGAACGCAAGAAGATCTCCTCGCACTAATAATCCCAGTAACAACTATTGAAATTCATTTTAATTAAATTAAATGTATTAAAATAATGTAATAGCTGACTAATATAGAGTTATAGACTAATAAAGTGGTTAACTATGTTTTAACTTGATGACATATAATACTACTCTGCCATAGTATTTTTCACGGTTAATAAAATATTAATGTTTCTGGATTTTAATATTTTTGTTTAAGAATAAATATTTCAACTAATATTAGGGAAAAAGTATGTCAAATTGGTGATAGAAAATCAATTCTATAATATATTTAAAAATAGACGGGGATAGCTAAAAACCCCAAAGAGAAAATTGAACAGATCATGATGATCTACATAAGAAATTGTGGGGGTCTACAACCCCTACGCTAAAAAAATTAAATTTTAAAAATAAAAATTTATTTTCGCGAATCAAATTGCGGATGTTAAAATTGTAATTTGCGGAGGTTAGAAACCTCCGCTATTTGCTGTCATGACGGTTCGGGAAACCCCCGCATTTATATGCCGCAAATTAATAGTGGCGATGCTTATTATGGGGACCTACTCAACCACCATGACAGCAAATAGCGGAGATTTCTAACCTCCTCAGATTACAATTTTAACCTCTACAATTTATCCGTTTTTTTGTAGTGGTTGAACATGTGATTGTTGTAGACTACTTTTTAATGTAACTACATATTTTTGAGGGGCTTAAATGAAGACTATATAAAATCGAACTGGAAAAAAAAAGAGTTAATTCGCATAACACAAATGAAAAAATAAAATAAAATTCGTATAATACTTATTTTTGGCTAAAGACTACGAGGGTGTTTGGCTAAGCTTATAAGCTGGTCAAACTGGCTTATAAACATACTAGTATAGTACCCCGCGCGATGCGCGGATTAATTTTAAGAAAAGAAGAATTTAAAGAGATAATAAAACTATGTTTATTGCAATTAGAATTAGCGATCGAATACATAAGGAGTTATTCTAAAATTAATAGATGAATTTTGTTGAGAGTAATATAGGTTGGTACATATGAATGAATTGCATTATATTAGCATTTGAAGAAAGGTCGGAAAACCTGTGAAGCTACTTAAGATGTATGGTAATCTCCAACAAATATATGTAGATGTTGTAGTAATCCTTTTTTTTTGTTCTCATCCAAAAAAATACACTTGATTTTCCATTATATCAGAAGTTACACTCTTGTAATGAACACAAATATGTGTTGCATTTAATCACGGGAAAGAAAACTGTAAAATTAAAGATTTCAGAATGAGTACTAAACAATAATCAAGTACCTATGTTTGCGTCAAAGAGAAAGAAACGGAAATTCGAGGAGCAAATAATAAGCGAAACAAAATATATCAAATAACTTATTTTCAACAATAACTTGTATGATATAATGATATAACAATTTGGATGAGCAAAATAAATGAACCCGAATTAGTAAGGTAAAAAAATAATTAAAATACATTTTCATCTTGTAAAACTAATTCAATCGAGAAAATAGTGCCTGGATTAAAACGATCCGGTACTTCCCACAAACGGACAACACGAACTTTTAACTTCCATTGCATCAAATAGTTATATCTTTGATGAAGTCAATGTGAGTAGCTATCTTTTACATAGGACGTAAGTTTTGTATAAATCTTTATATAAGAATGAACATTAGGATTGAAGGTTGTGTAGTTGTGAAAAATATATGTATTTCCACGTTTGTACAGTTGCAACACAGACGTGTAAATCACAGTTGAGACAATGAAATTCATGGGAAAGTGGGTTGAAGGTATGGTATTTTTCCAGCGTTAATTTAAATTTACTTTAAGGGAAGATGGAAAGACACTTAAAAGTCACGGTTAGGAAGGGTTTTGATTTTAATTTATTTCACCTTTCAACAAATTAAATAATTAAATAAAAAACTCAGTATAATACAGAAGTAATTCAAAGGTCACAGTTATGAAGGCTAATGAAGCGTTTACATTTTTTTTTTAAAATAAATATAATCTTCCTATCCTAATACAACAACAACAACAACAACCCAGTATAATCCCACAAGTGGGGTCTGGGGAGGGTAATATGTACGCAGGCCTTACCCCTACCCAGGGGGCAGAGAGGCTGTTTCCAGGAGACCCTCGGCTCAAGACATCAACAAAAAAAATAATGCATTAGTACTGTCAATAAACTCATACTAAAAATAACATAAAATAACAACATAACACAAAATAATAAAGTAACAGCAGCATAAGAAATATAGGAAATACGAAATAAGAAATAGATGAAAGGTATACTAATATCCAATAAATAGCTCCATGTACTGATCAATAACCTCCTACGATTACCTCTTAACTAGCTAATATCACTCTAGTGCGCTGTGGAATTATCCACAACTTCCCCCTAACCTACATTAATGTTCGACTTCCAGAATCCCCTATCAAAGGGCCATGTCCTCAGTAATCCTAAGACGCGCTAAGTCCTGCCTTATCACCTCTCCCAAATACTTCTTAGGTCTTCCTCTACCCCTTCTCATGCCCACCACAGCCAATCGCTCACACCTTCTCACCGGTGCATCGGTGCTCCTCCTCCGAATGTGCCCGAACCATCTGAGTCTTGCTTCTCGCATCTTGTCCTCTATGGGGGCCACACCCACCTTCTCTCTAATATATTCATTTCTAATCTTATCCATCCTCGTATGCCCGCACATCCACCTCAACATCCTCATCTCTGCTACTTTCATCTTCTGGGTGTGTGAGTTCTTAACCGACCAACACTCGGTCCCATACAGCATTGCAGGCCTAACCACTGCTTTATAAAACTTACCTTTTAGTAAAGGTGGAACTTTCTTGTCACGCAGGACTCCCGTCGCTAACCTCCACTTCATCCAACCCACCCCTATACGGTGTGTGACATCCTCGTCGATCTTCCCGATCCCCTGAATAACTGACCCTAGGTACTTGAAACTACTCTTCTTAGGGATGATTTGAGAGTCAAGTCTCACTTCCACTCCCGTTTCCGTCGGCCCCGCCCCAAACTTGCACTCGAGGTATTCCGTCTTTGTCTTGCTCAACCTGAATCCTTTAGACTCAAGGGCATGCCTCCAAACCTCTAGCCTTTGAGAGGTATTCCTATCCTAATAATATTCAAAATAAAATCATAATTCCTATTTTTTACTTCATATAAATTTGAAAAAAAATGACGGTTATAGGGCAAATTTAACCGTTTTTAATTACATTTAAAAACAATATTCTTCATATCCTAATCCTAATAAAAATAAATTTGTAACTCCTTTTTTTTAACTTCCTATAAATTTGGAAGAAATTCCTATAAATTTAGAAGAAAACTGATGGTTATGAAGGAATAGGTAGTTTTTTTATTTAAAATAAATTAAATTACAGTTCCTATCATAATCATAATCAAAATGTAATTGCATTTGATTATTTTTTAATTTGTAAAAATTAATAAGAAAAAGTGACGGTTTTGCAAGGAATGTAATCAGTTTTTCTTTTTTTTTAAAAAAACAAAATTTAGTCTTTCTCCTAATCCTAATTAAAATAAATTTATAATTTGTTTTTTTGTACTTCCTATAAATTAGGAACAATGTCCTAATGAGCCACGTGTTAATTCCTTGCTTTGACACATGGCTTCATGATAAGCTTTTGTCTTTGACTTTTAATATGTGATATACTTAAACTATCATTTAGTAACACTGTTTTAGTAAATTCATACCCATATCAAAAGTTCAACAATTGAAACAATTGGCCTTTTAATCATACATGGAGTAGTAAATACCAAAGAGAAAACCAGTAAACAAATTTAATAGCTAAACATGATGGCTCTGTAAATTCAAAAAAAAACCTATAACACGAATAAATTCAGATTTTAATTATGAATTCGATAAAGGGTCAT
This sequence comes from Nicotiana noctiflora, assembly GCA_032618575.1. Taxonomy (NCBI): domain Eukaryota; kingdom Viridiplantae; phylum Streptophyta; class Magnoliopsida; order Solanales; family Solanaceae; genus Nicotiana; species Nicotiana noctiflora. The sequence goes on along the minus strand of JASVEL010012433.1, from coordinate 29,561 downwards.
ATATGAGTATGGAGTACCTCAAAGGCTCAAACCAAAAATCGACAGAAAAATGACCACATAAGCTCTGAAATAGCGTGGAGAATCTAGCAATAGAAACAACACGTCAACAATGAAAACGCAATGACTCAACTTCAAAGAGAGCATGCATACGCAGATCCGAATCCGAAACACTTCAGATCTCAATTGAGTGACGCAAAGAAGAAGCTTATAAGCTAATGTCGAAACGGAACTTCTGAGAACGGAACCGCCGAGAGAATCAAATTGTCCCCTCCCCCCTCCCTTCGTCTCTGTGTGTGTCCTATATTTATAGAATATGTGGATGTGTTGGTTATTATGTGTAGATGTGTGGAGGGAGTGGGAAGTTATTGTTAGGTGTGTGATGTGAGTAAGGGAAAGGCATGAGTGATGTGGCAAAGTGGGGAAGTTGGGTGTGAGAAAGTGGAGGTAAGGCATGAGTGAAATGGGGAAGTGGGGAAGATGGGTGGTTTTATTTATTTAATTTTATTTTTATTTTTTTAACTCTATATATATTTATTTAACTTTTCCTAAAACCTTTTTTTTATTAAATAAAAGAAGATAAAAAAATACATACACACACACATATATATACCAACTTACTTACTTAAAGAAACTATGTAAATAAGAAAACTCAATATTTACACTAAAATTTAAATAATACCAAGAAAAATACTACTATAAATTACATCTAAATTAAAAGAAATCGAATATATATAAATCGAATATATTCATCTAAGAATATGAATATTTTTTTAAAAAATTAATATGATCTTCCTATCCTAATAATACTCAAAACAAAATTGTAACTCCTATTTTTTACTTCATATAAATTTGCAAGGAATGGAATCAGTTTTTCTTTTTTTTTTAAACAAAATTTAGTCTTCCTCCTAATCCTAATTAAAATAAATTTATAATTAATTTTTTTGTACTTCCTATAAATTAGGAGCAATGTCCTAATGAGCCACGTGTTAATTCTTTGCTTTGACACTTGGCTTCATGAGAAGTTTTTGTCTTTGGTTTTTCATAATATATAGATAGATATAGAAGATTATGGGAAGTTTTATTTCTAATATTAATTTCCTAATTATTAATTACTTATTTGAATTGAGTAAATAACTAGCCCTTTCCAATAATAGATATTTAAATATTTTAATTTAAATTAAAAATAAATAACTAATAACTAACTATTAACTTATTAACTAATTTTGTCCTAAAAACTAACACTTGGCATTCTCCTATACTGCCACTTGTCATAATTCTAGGCTAGACTTTCTTCCTTTTAATTATAATTATAAATTATAATTATAATATATAGATATAGATATAGATATAGAATATAGATATAGATAGATTTTGGCTTATCTATGAGTTTGGCAAAATTAAAAGTGCTTAGAAGCCAAAAGTCATAAGATGGTCTCCTCAACTTATCAAATTTCAGCTTATAAGCACTTTAAGTTTAATCAAAATATTTACTATTCTATCCCTAAAATACTTTTTTTCTTTAAAACAAAACTCTTCGTATACCTAATTTTTCAGTTGCTTATTATTAATTTCAGCACTTTTATCCAAACGCGTAACTGCTTATTTTTTGAGTCAACTTCAGCACTTAAAAGTATTTAATTTTTCAATCCCTAATAATTATCAGGTACTCTAAATCAGCTAAACCAAACAGGATAAGAGGAAACTTGAAACATTCTCTTCCTTTCCTCATGCTATTTTCTTGGAAAAACAATTCAACCAGAGCCATATTTTTTAAATTATGAACCTCAAAAATAGTTACTTTTCTTGATAATTTTTCCATTTATTTACACCTCTCTTCCATAACAACAACAACAACAACAACACAGTATAATCCCACTTAGTGGGGTCTGGGGAGGGTAGTGTGTACGCAGACCTTACCCCTACCCTACCTCTCTTCCATAGAAATCTTAAAAGCAAATTCTTGAGAAGGAATCGGACTTATACATATTCAAGATAATCGGTGATGAATATCGTAACAAAAATTACTGAACAATTTAAAAGTAGATATTCATTCTAATATGCATTTAAATCAAAGTTCTGAGGAATAGTCAAATCTCTCAATTATTTTCAAGTTTCAAGAACTAAAATTTTGTAGTGCGGAAATATTTTATAGGTTCTGATATTGTGTAGAATAGTATGCACCTTTCCAAAGAATAGATGCGCTCCATGAAAAGAGATGACACCTCCTCACACTTAAATTTTTTATTCATCTAAAATAACTACAATATCCTTCTTAATTTTCATCACTTGCTTCTCTCCATCTCTATATTTTTTTGTTACTCATTAAATATTGATTACTAATTTTCAACTTTTACATGATTGATTTACTGACACAGAAGAGGCATAACCTAATTAAGAAATTAACATATTTTTCCCGAACTAAGACTGAGAAATTGAAAAAAGAAGAAGAAGAAATGCATGTCCTGAAAGCATGAAGCAAAAGCCAATTTAATATATTTCTCAGTCATATATATTATACTAAGAGCATAGCAATAACTAAAGAGCATAAATAAATATTGAATCACATTATACGTGAAAGAGAAAAACCATGGACAAAGAAGAGCACATCAAAATCTTTACTTTAATTAACACAAAATGTACGTCAAACCACACTTGATATACCTAAACGATAACATGAAGCCAACCAACGAAAACAATACTCCCTACGGTCCAAAATAAGTGATTTTTTTGCCTTTTTTTTGTGGTCCAAAATAAGTGATTTTTTCGGATTTCAAGAATGATTTAATGATATTTTTCCTACATTGTACTTGGAGTAAATAGTGTTGGAATATATGTTAGGAGTGTTTATGTGAGATAGTAATGTTAAATTGGTCAATTCTATTGCTAATTAATGCTAAAAGTCAACTTTCTTAATATGTGTGAAAACATCCAAAATTCACTTATTTTTGGACCCGAGAGAGTAGTCTATTAACATACTCTTGGAAGCCCCCGTCAGAAATATGAAACAATAACATCCCTAAAAAATGGGGATTACAACAAATATATATATATATATATATATATATATATATATATATATATATATATATATATATATATATATATATATATATATATATATATATATGAATTAAGGAAAAAAGGAGAGATTACGGTGAATTGGGAGGTGAAAAATTTGTAACTCCTAAAATTATAACGGTTCCATTAATTTGTGATTCAATCAATAGGATAAATATGATTAAGAGTTAAAGAGCACTTTTGTGTTTTTTAATCCTGCACGTAAATGGAAGAAAAGGGGAGGAAAATCCAAAAAAATGAGAAAAGATAAATAGGTTTTTTGGGCAAAGAGAGGTGCCATGTCAGCATTATTTTTTCCTCCTACATAACTGACCAATTTATTTTTTTATTTTGGTCCAAAATAAGTGTCCATTTATATAACTAAGAAAAAATTCAATTTGTTTTTCCAAAATTACCCTTATACATATACCTAAAAAGTTTTTTACTCCTCACATTAAATTATGCTGCAACATTTAATTAGGGTATTTTATTCATACTACCTATTTTTGTCCATAATTTAGTATTTCCTTAATAGGTGTGCCTAAAGCAAATTAATCACTTATTATGGACCGGAATAAATATTACTTATTCTTTTCTACCTCTTCTTCTCCTCCTTTTTCTTTTTCTCGCCTTTTCTAAGCCAATCTATATATAATATATAATATAAAGCTAGGCATAGACAATGTGATGTGGCACCTCTCTATGGCCAAGAAGAACATTTATCTTTTTTCTTCATTTTTTGAATTTTTTTGGCTTTTTGTCTAATTCTTTTAATAGCAAATTCAATATATTTTACTCATATTCTTCATTAATGATACTTATTGCAAATGATCAATCACTACATACGTTCAAATATTAAAACAAAATGAGGCCCAACTTAAGTGCAGCTATGACTACCGTTACAATTCCATCATTGTACTCCCAAATTTTTTGCTTTTCCAATTCTTCAAAGTTGCTATGAGAAAGAGAGCATTAGAGTCAAAGACAACCAAATCTAAAGAGAATAAATGCATATTATCAACCAAGAAGTTGTCCAAATTGAAAGCATCGTCATATGGGAGGATACGTAATCCTACAATTCTTGATTTTCATATCAAGATTTCATGGATATGTGAGCGTTAATTTATCTCATGTGAATTTTTTGTATGAATATGTGACGACCCAAAGGGGTCATCACTTGTTTTATTAATCATCCCGAGCTTTTGAGGTCTTGAAAACCTCATTTATAGTTGCCTCGATTTGCGTGCACAGTCCGGGCACAAAGCTGGAAAATATTTATGTTGAAATATGTGAAATATGTGAAAAAGTAGAAGAATTTTGATATTAATATTGATATGGTTGACTTTGGTCAACATTTTTGGTAAACGGACTCGGATCCGTGATTTGACCATTTCAGAAAATCCGTAGAAAAATATGGAACTTGGGCATATGTCCGGAATTGAAATCCGAGGTCTAGAACCCCGGTAAAAGAATTTTTCTGTTAAATTGTTTTCTGAAAATGTTTAAGGAAAATGAAACTGAATTTTTATTAAAAAGTACTGGTATCGGGCTCGTATTTTGGTTCCGACGCCCGGTACAGGTCATATATATTGGTTAAGCGCTTCCTGTAAAGTTTGGTTGAAAACGGACGTCGTTTGACGTGTTTCGGCCTTAAATTGGAAATTTTGGAAATTATGAAATTTTAAAGAATTCTTGAGTTTTAAGGCTCAATTCATTGATTTTGATGTTATTTTAGCGATTTGATCGCGCGAGCAAGTTCGTATGATGTTTTTGAGTGAGTGTGCATATTTGGTTTGAATCCCCGAGGGCTCGGGTGAGTTTCGGATAGGTAATGGGATGGTTTTGAACTTGAAAATTGCAGCAGAAACTCTGCAATTTTTGCACAGAGATTTTCTTCTCTGCGATCGCATAGGTGTAGCCGCGATCGCATAGAGCAAAGATCAGAGGTCCCAAAAATCCTTCTGTGCGATCGCAATAGAGCCCATGCGATGGCATAACTTCCACTTTTCCTCCTATGCGATCGCATACTATCCTTCGCGATCGCATAGAGTAAGACTGAGGCCCAGAATTTCCTTCTATGCGATCGCGTACCATTCCCTGCGATCGCATAGAGTAATTTCAGTTCATCCATTTCCTTCTATGCGATCGCATAGGACCTCCGCGATCGCATAGAGTAATTTTGTTGTCCCCATTTTTCTTCTATGCGATCGCATCACAGGCCCTGCGATCGCATAGAGTAAATTTTCGCCCAGTGAATTTAAGACAGAAAACAGAACAGAAACGGGATAAAAATCCCATTTCTGTTCAACTCTCTTCTCCACAGCTTCTAGGACGATTTTTGAGCGATTCTTCATCAAACTTCTTGGGTAAGTGATTCTTAACTCGTTTTCTTCATTTTCCATCAATATTATTTGAATTCCTAAGCCTAATTAGGTGTAAATTGGTTGAAAAATTGGAGAAATGGGTATAGTTAGGGCTTTCAAAGAATTTGCGATTTAGACCTCGTTTTGGAGTCGAACTTAAGAACAAATTGTATATTTGAACTCATGGAAGATTGGGTGAACTTATTTTGGTTCGAAACTTGAGTTTCGATTATGTGGGCCCGGGGTCGATTTTTACTATTCCGGACAGAATATTGTAAAAATCATATTTAGCAATATGAACTAGTTTGTTAAGTAGAATTGATGATATGGAATCAAATATGTATAGATACGATTGGATTGGAGTCAAATTCGAAAGGAAAAGGCATTGCTACGGATTGAATCGTTCGTGAACTTTCGAGGTAAGTGTTTGTTCTATCCTAGTTTGTAGGAATATGAATTTAGTTATGAATAAATTATTGAATAAGAATTATTGGTGTTATACCGGTAATGAAGGTAAATTGTTGAAATTATTATAAATTATTGGTTTAAAACCGGTAATTATAAATATTGTTGATATAGAGATTATTGGCTAAATGCCGGTAATATATATATATTTATGAATTGGGATCGTGTGGCGCGCCGACCACTTATATAATAAGAAATGGGATCGTGTGGTACGCCGACCACGAAGTGATTTAAATCTTGACATTGGCCATAGTTGCCGGTAGCCTATTAATATATATTTGGGAGCGGGTGGTACGCCTACCACAAGATATAATTTTGATATATATTTGGGAGCGGGTGGTACGCCTACCACAAGATATAATTACTGTGATAGTTGGGAGCGGGTGGTACGCCTACCACGAGATATGAAATGAGAGAGGAATTGAGACATGAAAGTAAGATTTATTCCGTTGATTAGATTATTCTGGGATATCGTGAGTTATGGACTGTTATTTCAGAGAAGAGTATTTCCTTATAAACGTATTGTATATATATATGTATATTGCAACTGTACAGGTTTATGTGGGTGACTGGCCTTAGCCTTGTCACTAGTTCGCTGGGATAGGCCAGGCACTTACCAGCACATGGGGTCGGTTGTGCTGATACTACACTCTGCGCTCTTTTTGCGCAGATACAGGTTACGGACAGCAGCAGCGGCAGTAGCGACTTGTGGATTTTCCGACTACTGAGACTACGAGGTAGCCTTGCAGGCGTCCGCAGGACCCGTTGTCTCTTTTATCTATGCTTTTCATTCTGTTATCTCATGTAATCGAGATAAACAGCTTGTATTTCTTTCAGACAATTATGTGTATTATTCTTAGAAGTTCGTGAGTTTTGTGACACCAGTCTTGGGTAGTGTATCATGGTTGGGTTTTCTTTATCATATTTGACTAAGTCTTCCGCTAATTTTGATTATTCCGTTGTAATTTATATGTTTTAATAATAAGTCTTAATGATAATTCGGTAATTAATGGAGGTGTAATTAATATTTGGCTTGCCTAGCTTCCATTTAGTAGGCGCCATCATGACTCCGATGGTGGGAAATCCGGGTCGTGACAAGTTGGTATCAGGAGCTCTAGGTTGCACAGGTCTCACAACTCACGAACAACCTTAGTAGAGTCCGAAGGATCGGTACGGAGACGTCTGTATTTATCCTCCAGAAGCTACGGAGTTAGGAAAATATTCCCTTTATTCTTTCCAGTCGTGCGACTTGATCTTTTGAATGTTAATTGAACTTCTACTCTGTTCTTCCGCAGATGGTAAGGACACGTGCATCCTCATCTACCGACCAGCAGCCCGAGGTCCCAGCAGCGGCAGCTCCTGCTAGGGGTAGAGGCCGAGGTCGAGGTCGTCCTAGAGGACAAGGTAGGGGCAGAGCTCAGCCCCGAGCAGCAGCACGAGTGGCAGAACCTCAGGTTCATATCGAGGAGGAAGTTCCAACCCCAGCAGCTCCAGTAGGCCCAGCTCAGGTCCCAGGAGGGGCTGTGTTTTCACCGGATCTACAGGATGCTTTGGTCCGTATAGCAGGTTTTATGGATCATATTACCAGAGCAGGCTTATTACCGGTAGCACCAGCCACTTCTCAGGCTGGAGGAGGTAATCAGACTCCTGCTACGCGCACTCCGGAGCCGGTGATTCCCCAGACTCAAGTTCCTGTGATTCAGCCAGTTGAGGCAGCTCGGCCTATTATTGCGACTCCGTCTAATGATGGTGCAGCCATGTCTGCTGATGCGTTGTGGAGATTGGACAGGTTTACCAAGTTGTTCACTACCACATTCAGTGGCACTCCTTCAGAGGATCCACAGGATTTCCTATACAGCTGCCACGAAGTTCTCCGTACTATGGGTATTGTGGAGACTAATGGTGTGGATTTTGCTACTTTTCGGTTATCTGGTTCCGCCAAGACTTGGTGGAGAGATTATTGTCTATCCAGGCCAGCGGGATCGTCATCTTTGACTTGGGAGCAGTTTGCAGAATTATTCTTGGAGAAGTTCCTTCCAGCAACTCAGCGGGAGGTTATGCGCAGACAATTTGAGCGTCTTCATCGGGGTTCTATGTCTGTCACACAGTACGAGACTAGGTTCGTGGACCTGGCTCGTCATGCTATTATCATACTTCCCACAGATCGGGAGAGAGTGAGGAGGTTTATTGATGGCTTGAATCAGCCAATTCGGCTACAGATGGCTATGGGTGCAGGAACTGAAATCACTTTTCAGGAGGCGGCTAATGCAGCCCGCCGGATAGAGATGGCTCTGTCACAGGGAGCAAGACATGGATCAGATAAGAGATCTCGTAATTCGGGTAGATTCGGTGGTACCTCGTTTGGAGATAGAGATTTTTATGATAGAGGCCATCCTCCTAGACCTTATCAGTCAGCTCTTCAGGTTTCTCATGATGCTTCAGGTGATCGTAATTCTCAGCCACGCTACTCTGATCAGCAGCCTATCAGTGCACCACCACTTCGCCATTTTCAGCAGCTGAGGGCTTGTTTTACGTGCGGTGATCTTAGGCACATTGCAAGGTATTGCCCTCGAGCTACTGACAGATCTCACCAGCAGAGTTCTCGTGCCATGATTCAGGCCCCAGTTCCCTCACAGCCTGCCCAGCCGGCTAGAGGCGGAGGTAGAGGACATAGAGGTTGAGGTAGGGACCATTGAGTTGGAGCTCGGACCGACAGAGGTAGAGAACAGCCGGGTGGTTAATCGTCCTAGAGATGCAGTTCAGGGAGGTAGGACCCAGCCTCAATTTTATGCTTTGCCAGCCCGGCCAGAGGCTGGGTCTTCTGATGCTGTATTACTGTCACACCTCCTTTTTTCGCTTACCCGCGATGGCGCAAGGGAGTTTTTCCAATTAAAATGTGTTTTCTTATTTTGCACCATATTTGATTCAGCCGAGTGATCCACTGAGTGTTCCTGTTCATGTGTCTACACCAGTAGGCGACTCTATCGTGGTTGATCGAGTTCATCGGTCATGTATTATAGTAATTGAGGGTCTCGAGACCCGTGCTGATTTATTACTCCTAAATATGGTGGACTTTGATATTATACTAGGCATGGACTGGCTATCTCCGTATCATGCTATTTTAGATTGTCATGCCAAGACTGTGACTTTAGCCCTGCCGAATTCGCCTCGTATAGAGTGGAAAGGAATTTCGGGTCATACTAGCCGTAATGTTATTTCTTATGTTAAAGCTCAGCGTATGGTTGGAAAGGGATGCTTGGCTTATTTGGCCTATGTCCGTGATTCTAGTGCTGAGGTTCCTTCTATTGACTTTGTGCTTGTGGTTCGCGAATTTCCTGAAGTATTTCCTTCAGACTTGCCAGGTATGCCGCCCGATAGGGACATTGATTTTTGCATTGATTTGGCTCCGGGCACTCAGCCCATTTCCATTCCCCCATACCGTATGGCTCCGCCAGAGTTAAAAGAATTGAAGGAACAGTTGCAGGATTTACTTGAAAAGGGTTTCATTAGGCCCAGTGTTTCGCCGTGGGGTGCACCTGTATTATTTGTAAAGAAGAAGGATGGTTCGATGAGAATGTGCATTGACTATCGACAGTTAAACAAGGTGACTATCAAAAATAAATATCCACTTCCGCGAATTGATGATTTATTTGACCAGCTTCAGGGTGCCAAGGTATTTTCAAAGATAGATTTGAGATCCGGCTATCATCAGCTGAAGATTAGGGCATCTGATGTCCCTAAGACAGCGTTCCGCACTCGGTATGGACATTATGAATTTCTGGTCATGTCTTTTGGGTTGACAAATGCTCCAGCAACTTTTATGGAATTAATGAATCGGGTGTTCCGGCCTTATTTAGACTTGTTTGTAATAGTCTTCATTGATGACATATTAATATATTCCCGCAATCAGGAGGAGCATGCGCAACATCTCAGAGTGGCCTTACAGACTCTGAAAGATAGCCAGCTATATGCAAAATTTTCAAAGTGTGAATTTTGGCTAAGTTCAGTTGCATTCCTGGGTCATATTGTGACGGCAGCAGGTATTCAGGTTGATCCGAAGAAAATTGAGGCAGTCAAGAGCTGGCCTAGACCGACATCAGCCACAGATATTCGGATTTTCTTGGGGTTAGCGGGCTATTATCGCCGATTCGTAGAAGGATTTTCGTCTATTGCAACCCCACTGACCAGATTGACCCAGAAGGGTGTTCAATTTGAATGGTCCGATGAATGTGAGGCGAGCTTCCAAAAGCTCAAGACAACCTTGACCACAACACCGGTATTGGTTTTACCCACAGGTACGGGACCTTATACTGTTTATTGTGATGCTTCCCGTATTGGGCTTGGTGCAGTGTTAATGCAGGATGGCAAGGTTATTGCCTATGCTTCGAGGCAGTTGAAGATTCATGAGAAGAACTATCAAGTGCATGATCTAGAATTGGCGGCGATTATTCACGCATTGAAGATCTGGAGGCATTATTTGTATGGTGTAGCATGTGAAGTATACACCGATCATAAGAGTCTTCAGTATTTGTTTAAGCAGAAAGAGTTGAATATGAGGCAGAGAAGGTGGTTAGAGTTGCTAAAAGACTATGATGTTACTATATTATATCACCCAGGTAAGGCCAATGTGGTGGCCGATGCATTGAGTAGAAAGTATGCCAGCATGGGTAGTCTTGCATATATTCCGGTCGATCAGAGACCATTAGCTCTAGATGTCCAGGCCTTAGCCAACCGGTTCGTGAGATTAGACATTTCTGAGCCTAGCAGAGTGTTAGCCTGCACGGTCGCTCGTTCTTCTTTATTAGAGCGTATCCGTGAGAGGCAATTTGATGATCCTCATTTGCGTGAGTTGAGAGATACAATACAGCGGGGAGGTGCCACACAGGTAAATCTAGATGATGATGGGATATTGAAATTGCAGGGTCGAGTTTGTGTGCTCAATGTCGAAGGGATTCGAGAGTTAATCTTAGCGGAGGCCCACAGTTCGCGGTATTCTATTCACCCAGGCGCCGCGAAGATGTACCAGGACTTACGTCAACACTATTGGTGGCGCAGAATGAAGAAAGATATCGTTGCGTATGTCGCTCGGTGTCTAAATTGTCAGCAGGTGAAATATGAACACCAGAGACCTGGTGGTGTATTCCAGAGGATTGAAATTCCCGAGTGGAAATGGGACCGGATCACTATGGATTTCGTTACTGGACTTCCTTTGACTAGAAGGAAATTTGATGTTGTTTGGGTCATTGTTGATAGGCTGACCAAGTCAGCACACTTTATTCCAGTATCCGTCTCCTACTCGTCGGAGAGGTTAGCGGAGGTTTACATTAGGGAGATTGTTCGTCTCCATGGAGTGCCGGTATCTATTATCTCTGATCGGGGTACGCAGTTTACCTCGCGGTTCTGGAGAGCGGTCCAGCAAGAGTTAGGCACTCAGGTTCAGTTGAGTACAGCATTTCATCCTCAGACGGATGGCCAGTCCGAGAGGACTATTCAGATTCTAGAGGACATGCTTCGAGCCTGTGTTATTGATTTCGGAGGCTCGTGGGATCAGTTTCTACCATTAGCAGAGTTCGCCTACAATAACAGTTACCAATCTAGCATCCAGATGGCTCCGTATGAGGCATTGTATGGTAGGCGATGTCGATCACCGGTCGGATGGTTTGAACCGGGAGAGGCTCGGTTGTTGGGTACAGACTTAGTTCAGGAGGCCTTAGATAAGGTCAAGACTATTCAGGGAGAGATTGCGTTCAGCTTAGTCCAGGCAGAAGACTTATGCAGATCGTAAGGTTCGAGATGTAGATTTCATGGTTGGCGAACGAGTATTGCTCCGAGTGTCGCCTATGAAGGGCGTGACGAGGTTCGGGAAGAAGGGCAAGCTCAACCCTAGGTATATTGGTCCATTTGAGATTCTAGACAGAGTGGGAGGGGTGGCTTACAGATTAGCTTTGCCGCCTAGCTTATCAGCCGTGCATCCAGTTTTTCATGTATCTATGCTTCGGAGATACCACGGCGATCCCACACATGTGTTAGACTTCAGTAATGTCCAATTGGACAATGATCTATCTTACGAGGAGGAGCCGGTAGCCATTCTAGACCGGCGACAGTTGAGGTCGAAGAGTTATCCTTCTGTGCGTGTTCAGTGGAGAGGTCAGCCTCCCGAGGCATCGACCTGGGAGTCCGAGTCTGATATGCGGAGCCGCTACCCACATTTGTTTCCTGACTCAGGTACTTCTTTCTTTTGTCCGTTCGAGGACGAACGGTTGTTTTAGAGGTGGAGATTGTGACGACCCAAAGGGTCATCACTTGTTTTATTAATCATCCCGAGCTTTTGAGGTCTTGAAAACCTCATTTATAGTTGCCTCGATTTGCGTGCACAATCCGGGCACAAAGCTGGAAAATATTTATGTTGAAATATGTGAAAAAGTAGAAGAATTTTGATATTAATATTGATATGGTTGACTTTGGTCAACATTTTTGGTAAACGGACCCGGATCCGTGATTTGACTCTTTCAGAAAATCCGTAGAAAAATATGGAACTTGGGCATATGTCCGGAATTGAAATCCGAGGTCTAGAACCCCGGTAAAAGAATTTTTCTATTAAATTGTTTTCTGAAAATGTTTAAGGAAAATAAAACTGAATTTTTATTAAAAAGTACTGGTATCGGGCTCGTATTTTGGTTCCGACGCCCGGTACAAGTCATATATATTGGTTAAGCGCTTCCTGTAAAGTTTGGTTGAAAACGGACGTCGTTTGACGTGTTTCGGCCTTAAATTGGAAATTTTGGAAATTATGAAATTTTAAAGAATTCTTGAGTTTTAAGGCTCAATTCATTGATTTTGATGTTATTTTAGCGATTTGATCGCGCGAGCAAGTTCGTATGATGTTTTTGAGTTAGTGTGCATATTTGGTTTGAATCCCCGAGGGCTCGAGTGAGTTTCGGATAGGTAACGGGATGGTTTTGAACTTGAAATTGCAGCAGAAACTCTGCAATTTTTGCACAGAGATTTTCTTCTATGCGATCGCATAGGTGTAGCTGCGATCGCATAGAGCAAAGATCAGAGGTCCCAAAAATCCTTCCGTGCGATCGCAATAGAGCCCATGCGATCGCATAACTTCCACTTTTCCTCCTATGCGATCGCATACTATCATTCGCGATCGCATAGAGTAAGACTGAGGCCCAGAATTTCCTTCTATGCGATCGCATACCATTCCCTGCGATCGCATAGAGTAATTTCAGCTCATCCATTTTCCTTCTATGCGATCGCATAGGACCTCCGCGATCGCATAGAGTAATTTTGTTGTCCCCATTTTTCTTCTATGCGATCGCATCACAGGCCCTGCGATCGCATAGAGTAAATTTTCGCCCAGTGAATTTAAGACAGAAAACAGAACAGAAACGGGATAAAATCCCATTTCTGTTCAACTCTCTTCTCCACAGCTTTTTGGACGATTCTTGAGCGATTCTTCATCAAACTTCTTGGGTAAGTGATTCTTAACTCGTTTTCTTCATTTTCCATCAATATTATTTGAATTCCTAAGCCTAATTAGGTGTAAATTGGTTGAAAAATTGGAGAAATGGGTATAGTTAGGGCTTTCAAAGAATTTGCGATTTAGACCTCGTTTTGGAGTCGAACTTAATAACAAATTGTATGTCATGGAAGATTGGGTGAACTTATTTTGGTTCGAAACTTGAGTTTCGATTATGTGGGCCCGGGGTCGATTTTTACTATTCCGGACAGAATATTGTAAAAATCATATTTAGCAATATGAACTAGTTTGTTAAGTAGAATTGATGATATGAAATCAATTGTGTATAGATACGGTTGGATTGGAGTCAAATTCGAAAGGAAAAGGCATTGCTATGGATTGAATCGTTCGTGAACTTTCGAGGTAAGTGTTTGTTCTATCCTAGTTTGTAGGAATATGAATTTAGTTATGAATAAATTGTTGAATAAGAATTATTGGTGTTATACCAGTAATGAAGGTAAATTGTTGAAACTATTATAAATTATTGGTTTAAAAACCGGTAATTATAAATATTGTTGATATAGAGATTATTGGCTAAATGCCGGTAATATAATATATATATATATATATATATATTTATGAATTGGGATCGTGTGGCGCGCCGACCACTTATATAATAAGAAATGGGATCGTGTGGTACGCCGACCACGAAGTGATTTAAATCTTGGCATTGGCCATAGTTGTCGGTAGCCTATTGATATATATTTGGGAGCGGGTGGTACGCCTACCACAAGATATAATTATTGATATATATTTGGGAGCGGGTGGTACGCCTACCACAAGATATAATTACTTGTGATAGTTGGGAGCGGGTGGTACGCCTACCACGAGATATGAAATGAGAGAGGAATTGAGACATGAAAGTAAGATTTATTCCGTTGATTAGATTATTCTGGATATCGTGAGTTATGGATTGTTATTTCAGAGAAGAGTATTTCCTTATAAACGTATTGTATATATATATGTATATTGCAACTGTACAGGTTTATGTGGGTGACCGGCCTTAGCCTTGTCACTAGTTCGCTGGGATAGGCCGTGCACTTACCAAAGACATGGGGTCGGTTGTGCTGATACTACACTCGCGCTCTTTTTGCGCGGATACAGAGTTACGGACAGCAGTAGCGGCAGTAGCGACTTGTGGATTTTCCGACTACTGAGACTACGAGGTAGCCTTGCAGGCGTCCGCAGGACCCGTTGTCTCTTTTATCTATGCTTTTCATTCTGTTATCTCATGTAATCGAGATAAACAGCTTGTATTTCTTTCAGACAATTATGTGTATTATTCTTAGAAGTTCGTGAGTTTTGTGACACCAGTCTTGGGTAGTGTATCATGGTTGGGTTTTCTTTATCATATTTGACTAAGTCTTCCGCTAATTTTTGATTATTCCGTTGTAATTTATATGTTATAATAATAAGTCTTAATGATAATTCGGTAATTAATGGAGGTGTAATTAATATTTGGCTTGCCTAGCTTCCATTTAGTAGGCGCCATCATGACTCCGATGGTGGGAAATCCGGGTCGTGACAGAATATATGCAAACGGTTTACTTCACCTAGACAAGTAGCAACTCCCTCTACAAGAAGAAGAAGATATGAAAAATGTAATTTTTTTTATATTAATGTGAATATGCTTTAATTTGTAGGAAAGAATGATGTATAGGCTTACCATTTGTCTCTTTTTTCGATATTTTCTTTGTAGAACGTGAATGGTTAGAGGTTTGGTCTATATCCCCTTTTAACATAAGTAACATTTTTGATTTATCCACATGTATGAGTCAAGCCTATCCCCTCCCCCTAGGCCCACATCAAAGAGATGACAACCTAAGTAAGGTGATGGCTTATTATAGAAAAAAGGTTGGAGCTATAAATTACAACAGAAAATCTAGCAGGTAATTTTTTCTGGTTTGTAATTACACCAAACTTTATTCTAATGTGTTTCTCAAAAATAACGCACACCAATTTTGTTTAATTCTATGGATTTTCATAATAAGTCAAGAAGGTTTCGGATTATATAAAGGTACAATTCTGCTCTTTAAGTTTTACCATTGTTTGCTCATATTATGGGACTATTATTCCGCTACCCAGTATTTGTACTAATTCTCAAAGTAGCATTTCCTTTGATTTGTTTAAGCATTTTGTTTTCTAAATTTAATTTATCTTATTTTTCACTTGAAAGTATTTATATTAATGTTGCTCATTCTCGTGTTCTGTACGTTTCACGGGCGTTGCAATGGAAACAACAGTGTCACAACATAACCTTTTGGACATAGAACTATTCAAATGACTAGGTGTTAGATTCTTTCGATATTCACTTATGTTCTTGAATTTTATTTGAATCTCATTCTTTAACTGTTTTTTTTAGTCTTGAATAAGTAGAATATATATCTTGAGATTTCACAATGTTGTATTTCAGGTATCTCAAATTAACTACTATAATTTTAGTTTAGAACTCGGGTTATTTATCACTTGTATGAGAAATTGATATTTTGATATTGTATGTGGACAAGTAAGAGATATTTGAGTTAGACTTTGGTAAATTTATTGACTTAGCATAATTTATCTTCATATATATCAAGTACCTTTTTTCCAAGTATATCTTAATATTTTTTAGACTTTAGATTTTTTGACATATAACCGGATAGTTTTATTTCACAAGACAAGTTATTAACTTAAGTTGCGATACTGCATTATATTGTATTGTTTGATAAACACAATATTTGGATAGATCATAACGTTTGATGTCGTTTTATGATGTCACGCGTTAACAATATGACGAATAAACTTGTAATGCTACTAAAAAAATTAGGATACATAGTAGAATTACAATATAAAAAATAGGATAAATGATAAAAATATGATTATTTAATAATAAGGAATGGCAAAATGAGAGAAAAAAGCAAGGAAACAACGCCAACACCATCAAATCAGTCATTTTATAAAGTGACACTTTTTATCGTTACGTAACGATGAACTTAATGACATGATATAATAAAATTTATGCAACGATCAAAATAAATATTGTATTTAAAATAACAATACGATACGATACAATAAGTAACAACCATCCTAACAAGCAGTAAGAGCCGTTTCACACGCTTTTGTTGCTAATTAAAATAAATCAATTTAAAATGCTTGGGAAAAACTGTAAAGTTGCTCTACTTCATAAAACTTAAATCTCCTTGAAACAGTATGAGATCATGCATTTTTATAAGTCGATGTGTTAAATTATATAGAGTGTGTATATATATAAAGTTGGACACATAAAAGATGACGCGATATCTCTAAGGTCATCATTTTTACTGATCCTTTTCTCATTTTTTTGCAACTTCACTCAATTTTTTTTAATTAATTCTTTTAAAAAAATCCAAAATCTATATATTTGTAAAGAAATAATCCGTTACAAAATTCAAAAGTCACTATCAAATGTTACAACCATTAATTATAGTTCAAAATTCTATAAGTATGCTTTGCTAAAAGTTACAACCGTTACTAATATTAATAAACATTATTAGTATCTTTAAATTAGATCCATGTTTATTATGATTTATGGATCATTATTCAATGCATGATTTGTTTTCCTCCTTATTAGAAAAGTGCAAGTGAGAAAGGTTTAACTTTAAACCTTTGAATTTTAGAATTCTCGAGTTTAAAAATGAAATTATCTGTAGATGTTTTGCTTTAATATCTTTTCTCCAACAGGTTATTTGTCAATAAAATTATCCTGATTTATGTTTGAAGGAGACAAGGGGACAACCAGGGAGGAGGAAAGTTTGAAAAAGTTATATAGTAGAAAAAATAATCGATTGTTTAAATATTAATATATTCATATAAGATGAAATAGAGAGTACTTTAGACTGAATGCGTGTATTTTTTTTTTTTTTTGTATTTTTCATTTTCTTCCATTAAATCTATGATTTTTGTATTTGTAAAAGAATTATTTTCTATAACCGCGCGAAGCGCGGACAATTACGCTAGTAGTCTAATAAAAATAACTTCTCTAGCTTCATGTAAGTTCTACGTATAGACTATCTTCTCTAAACACCATATATGAAAATATATTAGGTTTATTGTTGTTGCTATTATCGTAAATTTTAAGCTTTTTGTTTGCCTAAATAAGATAATTTATAGCAATAAATATTTTAATAGAGTAATTAATGAAATACATAAGTTGATAGTACTAGTAATAACATATTAATGGTCGAAAAAAAAAGTAGTAATAAAATATTAATGGCAACGCGTAAAGTAGAGAGGAAATGAAAGCGAAGTAAGGTAGAGGGACAGGGACAAGGTGGAGCTCTCAGTCAGTGCCACTTTGACACTTCAACACTCTGTTTTCACTTCAAGTGCTGTCTTTGTTTCTTAACATTTACCATCCTGCCGTTACGAACCAGTCAGATGATGTTTATATTATTTAAGACTTAATTCATAATGTTGCCCAATTAGAAAGTATTAACCGACGATATCATTAAAAAAAAATAACAAAACGAAGTAAGTTACACAATTTTTATAAACTAATTTCAGTAAGTAGTTACGTTAGGTATGTGTAGCTAGCTAACATATGAAAGCAAGTTTTACCTACAAAAAGTGAGTTAGTAAAATGATTTTTGTATAACAAAGGAAATAAAAGTGATTTTTAGATAATGAACACAAAATTGATTAATTTTTATGTAACAAAAAGAAGAAAAATAACATTTACGTAATGAACACAAAGTTGAATGACCACCCATAAAATTTACTCGTTATTCTATCGTGTATACTTAATTAGATTTTTTAGAATCGTTTATATCATCTTGTTTTCACTTTAATTATTGGTAAGGTTTGCCTATTTTCGATACTTTATTTTTAAAATGTCACGTAAGAGTCGCGTGCATTGTTAGTAGGATATCTCATTCCTTAGGATAAAAAAAGGTTTAATAAAGGAAATTTTACCACTTATAGAATAGGTTAGTATCCTATTTATAATATATAAATACCTTTTGAAGATTTTACATAATATAATAACCTTTTTTATTTTGTAGCAAAAAATTTAAATTTAATACTTTCCTATATTTAAGCCTTATTAGATGGTACAAAATATTTTTCTCTCACCAATTTATGGTATAACTCCCGTTTTTTGTGAAATGACGCCGCTTAACACAATTTAATACACCTAAATACAGATTCACTTTTCATGATTTGCGCTGAAACATTACTTTTTTCCCGCTTAATACACCTAAATACAGATCATGATTTACAGGAATCCCTGTTTGTGCGGCGTCATTTCATGTTGTATTATTGAATACAATTTGTTTAATACACTATATACATCATAAAATAACGTAAAACATATCTATATCACGTAACATAGGAAATGATTTCTATTTATTGCTAATTAGGTCTTAATGAATGCCTTTTGTGAAAAATTCTTTTTAATAAAATACAAAGTGTATAGATTTAAGAGGTTGTTTGGTACAGTGATGGAATATCTCACCCGGGACTTTATATGTGTCATAACTAATTCCACCATTTTGGTATAAAAGTTATTCTGAAATTAGTTAATATCTCAAACCAATTATGAGATAAAGTTAACCTCAAATTTTATCCCAAAATTATTATTCTTATCTCATGTACTAAACGACCCGTAAGAGTATTATATGTTTGTATAATTTTTACTAGTACAATTTGTATACATGCAATGGCTAAATTATAAGATTTTGATTTGCAGGACAAAAAATACAATAATACAAGTTGTCCCCTCCAAGACAATATTTATTAGAAGTAAACTGTTGCTTAATATCTGGCCAAGATGCTAATTAACCAAAATGCGTTGTTCAAAGGACATAAAAATTGAAAAGATAATGTGTAGCATCACTTAAAATTCTGCAAAAAATATTAACTAACTTGATACTTGACTCAAATATCACAACCATATACAAATGAAAAAGAAAGAAAGAAAAAGTTGAGTGGCACAAGTAGTAAATTGATGAAAGTGAAAATGTTTTTATGAAGCAATGCATTGAAGAGACCGTGGAGTCGTATGTACTCTACCAAAACTTTTATATTTTGTCAATGTTTGAATCTTTCTATTGAAAAAAGAGGATTATAATTTCATCTTATATTCTTGGAAGTCAGAAACACCATATCTTGTGTTGTATAAAGTCATAGTATAAGTATTGTCGAGTTTTTGAGTATATGCGTGAGTAAAATAATACTCCCTTTGTGCCAACTTATGTGTTGGCGTCTTAAAATTTAGGTTTCTTAATTTTGACTGAGTATTTAGACATGAATTTTTAAATTTTTTGAAATAAAATTTATATATTTAAAAATTATTGAAAAATATTTATAAGCAGGGACAAATGCACATGGCTGAATCCGACACCATTTCACCGTAAAAAAAATTAAATATTTATAAAATATTTTATAGAAATAAAGTAATATATAGCAATAAATCGCTTCCCGGTAGAAAGTACTTCTTGATCTGCTGGTCAAGCTCGTAGTTGGACTTTAAAATGTCATAGTTTTAAATCTGAGCCTAGATATCCTATTTGAGCGATTATTTTTGTTAAAAACTTAAGGTTAAAGGAAAATTGAACTTGCACCTCCCTTAGTATACACTACAAGAAATTTGATTTTTAACGACCATTTTTTAAGGAAGGGACATAAAACCGGTCGTTATAAGTGTAATTATAGCAATCAATTTATTTGTCGGTCGTTAAAACTAATTTTTAGCTCAATATTAAAGAGGGAATAATATTCGGCCATTAAAATATAACACAGCCGGTCGTTATAACTATTAATTAATGAAAAAGTGGCGCTAACTTTTCCCACTTTTTTTTCCAATTCTGCCAAATCTCCCACCCCACCACCCAAAAAAAGGAAAAAGTCCTAACACTTCGATTTACAGTTTGTATAAAACCTAATAAGCCCGAAGACTTTTCTAACAGTTCCTAAACACTTTTGTTTTGAGAGTGAAATTCAGCGAATTAGCCAACGAAGACAACATCGGTTAATCTTTGAGGTTCTTCTCATCACGGTAAGGTTCAAAATTTTACCCTTCTCTATGTGAATTGAGTAATAATTTCGCTAGAAAAGGTAGCGATATCTATCTTGAATGGAATTTTTTTGTGAAACTTGTTTCTTGTTATAAACTATAGAAATTTGTTTAGAGGTATGGGGTATGAGAAGTGGTTAAGGGGTGTTAAAATTTACGGAAGATTGCAAGTTCCATTCCCGATAATAGCAATTTTTTTAATTTTGATACCCCTTTGTATAATTCATAGCTCCGCCACTGTCAGCATAATAGTTGAATTCTTTATCGGAAAAATGACGTTGTCAGATGAAATTATGTATAGCCATAGTAGTTGTAACAAGATGATTTTGAGTGTGAAACATGATAAATGACATTGAGCATAAAATAAAAATATTTTAAATATATAAAAAAATCATAAAAGAAATAGTTAACTATGTTTAAATACTAATTCAAAAAGAGTAACTAATTATTAACAACACATTGTGTATAATTTATTTATTTTTTAAAATTTAAATTTAAAAATATAATTATTACCTAACGTTACTAACTTTGTCTAACTGCCAAGTGACCTATTATGAGGCTGTTATTTGACTAAATATGAATGCATTTTCTTCTTCTTTTAATAATATAAGATAGATTATGCAAAGTTTTTCCTTTTTTAGTCGTGCGTAGTGCCTTATCACAAGTATTGAATACAAAATAATATATGTAGGTTAAGGGTCAATCATAGCAAGTCGTAATAAATCGAGAATCAAGCAGGGGAAACATTAATAATTAAGAGTAATTCTTCTAATTACAATAAATATGGATGATCTTTATTGATTAATAATAGGGTGGTCTGCCTTCCCGTAGGGAGGTTCAGAGCCTTACAATCATTCTAATTCTCCCTCCTTGTTTTGCTCTATTTTTATTTTAGAGCCTCCATAAGGAAGGGGAGGACCCCCCTTTCCTTTTTCCCCCCGGTATTTACAGAAATGAAATATGTTTGGCGCATATTAATGGTGTGGCCCACGTTAAGAGACTGTCACTTGATAAAAATGGACAGACCGCAGCCTTACTGATCTTAATCGGGCATTCGAAAATGACTTTTGTTGAGGGCAATCATGTCGTTTATTAACCGTTACTTATTGTCGATATTATATGGTCGAATTTCAACCTATACAAAATTAAACAAATATTTTTAATGTTATAACTTCTAATAGTTCAAATACTAACAAATATTACGCTTTTTTTATAATTAGTTTTATACTTTTTACCACGAGTCAGTTCCCTCGCTAAAGCATATATTACCATAAGTTGCCGCTAAAGCTCAAGTGTTATATTATAATTATTCTTACTATAAAAGTATTACTCCCTCCGTTTCAATTTATGTGAACCTATTTGACTGAGTACAGAGTTTAAGAAAAGAGAGAAGACTTTTGAACTTGTGGTGTAGAATGAGTCATATATATTTTGTGTGGCTATAAATCATTACATAAATGTAAATTGTTTCCAAATAAGGAAAGAGGTCATTCTTTTTTGCACGGACCAAAAAGGAAATAGGTTCACATAAATTGAAACTTTATAATATGCTTAACCTTCTTTTATATATATATATAAGCTTGGAATTCCTAACACATTTGATTCAAATTAACTACCAAGAGTCTGTTTGACCAAGCTTATGGGGAAGTCAAAAGTATTTTATTTTCCCAAAAAGTACATTTTAAAAAATATGAGTTATTTGGCCAATACAGAAAAGTACTTTTTGCCAGCAACAAAAACAATTTTTCTACTTTTCTAGCTTCTTCCAAAAAGCAGAAGTAGAAACTTAATTTATTCAAGACAACTATCTTCGCCATAAATTTATATTTTCCAAATAATCCCTCACTAATTTAAGTTTTTTCTTTTCATTTTTGTTTCTAGTTTTTACCATCCTATTAAAATTAAAGATATCATACAATATGTAGACCTTACACTTAAGGTAGAGAGGCAGTTCCCGATAAACCCTCGGCTACCATAATAATACGTACAATACAGTGGAAGGGAACTGTGGGGATTTTGAGTATTCTTTTCCTTTACTCGGTCTTTGGGAGGAGGGGAGTTGAAGATATGAAAATAAAATATACATCACTAGTTAGTAGTCAATGCTTGTTGATTATACAAAGAGGGAAAGTTTGATATACTAATGGTTAAAACACGTTTGTTAATGTTACTGAGAAGTTCAATCTAGATGCTGCATACGTAACAAGAACTAATCTAAGATGAACAGACAGCTTAATATAGCAGGTCTTGATGTCAAGAACTGCAACTCAGTATAGGACTTTAAGATAATTAACACTGGTATATTTACAAGGGCATGAGAAATCCTTTGCTTTCACCAACAAATTCTTGCAAAGCTGTTAATCTGTCAATATAAACTTCAAAAGAAAGGCGAAAGTCAGTGAAAGTTCTCAACAGTATTGTCAAGCTGTTTAAAGAGTGATGAAATGTACCTGTAATAAGTACATAAAATCCTTCATTTCGATGATCAGAAGACACATTGATATACTATGGTTCTCTTCCTAAGGCATCAAAGTCTTTGTCGAGCTGCCAGAACGGAGGAATCACTGGCCGAGGAAGAAACTTGATAAGAGAGGAAACGGGGAGGAGCTCCATAGTCAGTGTTGCTATGATCTTCATCCTACATGGATTAAGAAGTAGGCCATGCAAAATAGCTTTAAAAGTATTAAATTTTTACAGCAACATAGGACCACTATTCAGCAACCAATAAACCAATTACCTCTAGTTCTGTGAGCAGAGTATTGTCGTAGGATGCCGTATAGAGATTCCTCATGATTCCCTGCAGAGTGATACAATAAGAAGGTTCATTAGGTTGCAACTATTTACCGCCTAACAAGAAATTGTTCCAAAATACGCCAGAGGAGCTGTGTATCAAAGATAAGAAAGATTGGAAAAAGTGAAATCAGATAGAACAAGGATTAGATTTGGTTTAATACACTTTCAGACTTGGTAATTGGAAGGCAAGTCACTATCCAGTTCCTAGTTCTACCAGGTATGGACACCATTCTTTCCATGTAGACCAAATCCTAGTAATTTAACAGGATATCTGGTAATTAAGATGCATATAACTGGCTATTATCAAGGGAAAAGAGCATGTCCACTTAGTGAGGCCAACCTTATTTGCCCAAGTGAGGCCACATGCATTGCAAAGAGTCCGTGGGCCAGCAGGACCACGCCTCATCATAGGGGTGTCCTTTGAACTAGTTCCGCAGTGGATGCACCTAAGAAATGAGAGAGAGAGAGTTAACATTTCCAAAGACACTATTGTTTTGGGTAAACAATTAAACATCAAAATTAAGAGAAGAATAGTGCTAGTAAGGTTATATCTAAAAGACTAAGAAGAAGCCAGAACATCTCTTAACGGCAGATACTTATAGCTTGCAAAATAACGCATCCAATATCAACCAACTACTTCTTGAATAAAAAAGTACTTAAACACTAACCAAACCATACGCATCAACTAATTCCTTAGAGGAAATTATTCTTCAAGAAAAAAGCAAGACACTTGCTCAGACTCCAAAACATACCAAGTTTCTTCTGGCGGGTTGTCATCCTGTTTTGGTTCACCTGAACCTTTTCGAGCAAATTGTCCATTCTTGCGCTGCATCCTGATTATTGATAAATGTGAATAAGAAGCAGACGAAAGTCAAACTGAAATAGTAGAACAGCTGTTAAACCTTCCTCATTTTGCTGATACTCCACAACCTGCTAAAACAAGGACAAAATACTGCATCCTGATTATTGATAATGGTCACTTAGAAAATGTTTTGCCTTGAATTGCAGCATTTCATTTCTTCGAACAATGAATTCTTGCACATCATCTTGTAGACTAAAACACATGTAATGAACAGAAATGTCATCATCATCCGAGTGTTACTTTTGATAATCAACTTTCCAAAACAATCTCTCTTTGATGAATCCAGCGTCGTTGTAGAATGCCATATCACTTATACATAGGTCAATCAATAGACTCGGTTCACCTACAGAAGTAAATCAGTGTATTTTTCCTAGAATACAACACAGCCAGTTCAAATAGTTTTGGCTCGAGATGGATGTCCTCCACTTAACTAAATCAGGCAAAACTAGCTTCGACCATTTTATTTTCCCAAATCAAAATCAAAACAGAAAATTTTGGAATGAAGAAGTTTCCAAGCATTGGATTTCGGCAATAATCTAATAGTTGTGTGCTACAGGAAACTGAATCAGAAATACATACTAAATATTTTTTCATCCAAATTAGAAGCAAAAGACAGAATCATGGTTTCCCAATAACAAAATATGAGAAATAAGGAAGAAAGCCACAAGAACACTCCCATATTGCTTCCCCTCGAATGAGGACTTACGCGGCACGAATCCAGATATAGTCGGGCTCCAATGCGGGTACCGGACACTGGGTTGAAAACCAAAAAAAAAGAAAAAAAACACTCCCATATAAACACAAGGTAAAGGGAGACTTATATAGTGATAATGGTTTCAACAACAACAACCCAGTATACTTCCACAAAGTGGGGTCTGGGGAGGGTAATATGTAGACAGGTCTTACCTCTACCCAAGAAGGTAGAGAGGCTGTTTCCAATCGACCCTCGGCGCAGGGAAAAGAAAGGCAAACAAAAACAAAAACAAAAACAAAAAATTGTTTAGCAAAAAATGACTTCATCAAGTCATGGAGCGATTGCAATATATTTTTATTTTGCAGTCTTGAACATGTTATTCATCACCCAGGTTTTGGGAGATTGACCTCACTTCCATCAGTGGTAAAACTTTTGATTTTGTTGATAAAATTTGACTGTCCCAGTTAAGGCTTAATGCCAAGAGCAAGCTTGTGCATAACTTCATTAGACTGCTAACATTTCTGCTCTTCTTGAAACAAAAAAGAGGAGATAGAAATTCCAGTTAGGCAGTGAATAAGTCAATTTACCTAAATGCAACTTCTTGGCGGACATCATATCTGATTTTCTTTCCATAGCATCGCCTTTTCCTCTTTTCACGGAATCTAATGAGGGATTCAAGTCTTTTTGGATCTGCACAGTACAATGGATAGTCCACGGAGTCCTAAGGCAAAAGGAAGCAGGATATTACAAGGTTGCAGAAGCAAACCGAAATAGAAACTTGCATAGAAAAGGATACCTCCTGGTTTGAACTTGACAAACCTACAGTTTGCATGCCCGGAGAATACTCATATCCACCCAAAAGTTGAAAGACCGATTGGACCTATGACAATGAATCATCTTTAGCCAAAAGTTTCATGATAAAATTAAATAGATATTCAGCCAAATGCAACAAGTGAGTTCGCTAATTGCCATTAGAGGCTGAAGCCAAGAAACAAGCCAACATACAAAATAATTAGCTAAAGCCTAAAGGTATAACAGTTGCAGGGTTTTGAGCACAAAAAAAAAAAAAAACTATTGCAGAGTCATACAAGAACAACTCTACTACAGCTTAATCCAAACTAATTGAAGTCATCTATATGAATCCTCAATATCCATCCCCGCTCCCTAAACCCATAAAAAACTTTTCCCCTGAGGCTGAGACAATCAAGCTACAATTTCAAGGATAAGCTGTAAATTTCGATTATTGATATCATACTTTGGCTTCCTTGCAGTGTTGTCAAAGGCGCGCTTAAAGCGCGCTTAAGTCCTAAAGCGAGGCTCAAAACACGTTGAGCGCTTTGCCTCGCTTCATGGGCGCTTTAGTGTCGCATCAAAGCTCACGCATACTTTTCTTTACCAATGAGTGTAATTCTGAAATGGCGGCCTTAAACAACTGATATTTCACTTTATCATGAATTTTTTTTTAAATTTTTTTGTCCATATATTTGTTAGTCATGCTTATAATGATTAGTCTTGGACTACTATGCATATTTTTACTTTTTCTCCCGTTGCGCCTTTTTTCATTAAAGCTCACGCTTTAGTTGCGCTTTGCGCTTAAAGCCCCAACGGACCTTAGAGCTTTTTTGCGCTTTTCGCCTTTGATAACACTGCTTCCTTGAATCTGATTGATCAAAATGAGACAAATTTTCGAACACATTTAAGCACATTAAACGCTCTAAATACACCAGCTCAATTCTGCTATGAACAAACAGAGAAAAAAAAAACGAAACATACCGGAGAAGAGATCGATAAAATCAATCAATATAATACTAACAGTGCCTGAATCCCAAATTAGCTTGGTGTCATATAAATCCTTTGAGCGTACTTTAAAAGTTTTTAACTACATTTGTTTTTTTTTGTTTTTGGACTGACTGTCAACTTATACATATAAACTATACAAATTACACGAAGAAGAAAATAATAGAGCGAAAGTAAACTGTTAAAGCCCTCACCTTGTGAGTAGTAACACCATCAAAAACGTAAACTTGGCCACGAAACGATAGTGTGAGCTGGTTCGGATTAGCCTCTCCATTTTGAAAAGCAACATGATCAGAAGCACTATAAACTGTGTAATTATGAGGCGTTGTAACCTTAACACCACCCACCTCACTTTCATACCCAATTGGAAAGTCATCAACCGCCTTATCACTGCCTGCGGGAACTTCCTCGCCGCCGGCGGAAACGTGGTTATCCACATTCAGAGCTTGAATATGAGAATTCATTTTTTTTTTCACTTAACAGAATGTAATAAAACCCTATTCGTAAAAAACTTTATTACTATATACGAATGTCGATTTCGTACAGACATTTTTTTTTTATTGCTCTCTCTATGTGTGCGTGTCTTGGTTGCTGTGTGGGAAAGAGAAGAAGAGAAGAGAAGGGTGTGAGAAGCGAGGGTAAAGAATTTGACCCTGATTTTGGAGATAATTACGAGATTCGCCAACTTGTAAGAGCGGGAAAACGGGGATGTTTTTGGAAATTCGAGAACAATGGGTGCACGGAATATTCTCTTCCGTACTGAAAAGAACAGAGTGCCTTTCCGCGCTTTTTTTCTTTCTTTTCAATTCAATAGAATATTTTGTAGTATTACAGTGACTTTTTGAAATTTCTTTCTAAAACATTTTGTTTGAGAAGTTAATTCACTGAAACAAGAATTAATGAAGCAAGTATTAAATAATGCAAGAATTGTAACTCATGATCTATTATACGAGTATTAATGTACAATTTAAAATGTGTTTTTTTAGTTAGTATAATGTATTGTTTCAAACATGAGAGTTAGAGCATTTTTGGCCAAGCTGCTAAAAAATTACTTATTTTGAAAGTATTTTTTT
The DNA here is from genome assembly GCA_032618575.1 of Nicotiana noctiflora. NCBI lineage: Eukaryota > Viridiplantae > Streptophyta > Magnoliopsida > Solanales > Solanaceae > Nicotiana > Nicotiana noctiflora. The sequence goes on along the minus strand of JASVEL010012433.1, from coordinate 1,899 downwards.
ATAAGTATTTTTTTTAAAAGTATTTTTGAAAAAAGAAAGTTTGTATTTGGCCAATTAATTAATAAGTACTCTTTGCAATATTTTGTAAATAAATTGTGTTTGGCCAAATTTTCTAAAAAATATTTTTAAATGTCAAATTATCAAAAAGGATAGTACCAATGTCTTATGATTATAGGATAGTACCAATGTCTTATGATTATTTTAAAGAGAAAATGAACTTAAATATTTATCGTAAGATACTTTATTTATTATTTTATTTTATTTTATTAAAATATAAAACATAAAGTAAATATGCATATTAAAGATTTTGTAGTTATTCTAAAGCATACAATATTATCTAGTATAATTACGTATTGTCATCATTGATTGAATATTATAGTGACGTATTTTAAATTCAAATTCAAAAAGAGTAATTAATATTAACAACACATAATGCATAATTTATTTATTTTAAATTTAAATTCAAAAATAAACTAATTATTATCTAACATAACTAACTTTATCCTAAATTGCTGATGAATAATATTGGGTTGATGAACAACTTCACATACTCAACACAGTTAAAAAAAAAAGCTTTGCAAACAGTTTTTCCGTTCAAAATATGGCCATGGTTTTAAATTTGAGTCAATCATGGGCATTGTATTGCTTAGTTCAATTTTATACTATTGCAAAGGATGAATTATCTCACATCAAGCCACTGTACAAGTTTCGAACATTCAAGTCAAATGTTTTCTTAACTTGGTGGCAAGGCGTGGTCATAGCACTTTGCTCTACACTTGGTTTCTTTAGAAGTCCAATACCTCAAGCTTTACAGTTTAAGTCCAGTGTTAAAGATTTTATCATATGCATTGAGGTAATTTTTTTAGGATTGGGTATGTTTTTATTACTTCTAATACCAAAAGTTTCATTTGTGTTATCCGAATTTTTGCCATTGTTTATTGCTTCTGGTGAATTGCACAAAAAGTTCCATGTTATGCTATTAAGGTATGGGCAAGAAGCTTGAAACATAAGCTTTCAGCATACATGATGGTTATTGCATTTGCTCCGCCTGTTTTGCTACAACTGATGCATGCTTTTGTGCCAATTGATCTACGCGTAGGACGCATACTTATGTGGTATTGGCATTGATGCATATTAATGTTGAAAGCTGCTCTTATAAAATCTTCTTAAGACGTTCTACTACCTATATAGTGCTCTTAAATTAGTTTATCTCAAGGTGTGAGATTTCATATGGTTGAGTCTGGATTACTGCAGAACTGTGTTGTTTTTTATTTGGGGTCACATGCTTTTTTTCCCCTGCACTCCCTCCAAGAAGAGAAAGAGAAAAACACAAACCATGCCTATTAATTTTTGGAAAACAGTTTTTTTTTATAACCAATTTTACCACAACTCTTCCCACTACCATCAACAATCCCCATTTTCCTACCCACTACTTCACAACTACACATTACTTCTTCTTCTTTTATTTCCCAGCAGTTAATTTATGGTTCTATATATACCCAAATTCACCATCTTCTTACTTAAAAATACTGCAATATACTTTTCTACAATAACGTTCAACAATATTTTCAGGTTTGATATATATTACTACAATTTTCATCCTATTTTGAAAGCATTCATTTCAACAGCACCCCCTTAAGTATTCATTCACCTAATGAAGTTCCATGTGCATTTGTGAAGATTTCAAGATTACTCTCTTTAAGACTTAAACCCATAGACGTTAGAAATATTTTTTTTTGCTATATATATACCCATAGATGTTAGAAATATTTTCTTTTGCTATATATATATATTCCAAATAGATTTTGATATTGCACAGAAGATACTTTAAACAATACAAAAAAATAACACTTTGTATTTCAAATTACATTTTTGACGTTGAATACAAAAAATGAATTT